>CM042330.1:25298512-25611012 GCA_023566125.1 Zingel zingel
GAAAACGAAAGAAAGGAAATCATTTCTAACATTCTTTTATTGAACAAAATGAACATTTAATTGAATATAAAAGGCAGCACTAAAAACGGAATGACACTTACATTTTAAAGTGTAGTTTTCTACAGTTATTTCATTTCAACTAACACAAGAAATCCCTGGGTGTCTTTCGCGAGATGTAGCAGCCTTTCGCGATGTGTTTATTGCTCCAGTTGATATCGCGATGATGATAAAAAAAATTATATTGTGAAGCCCTCCTCTATATGGAGAGTTTTTGCCTCCCATGATGCTCTGAATAACACCCCAGCCATGAGACCCACCCACCCACCAACCCAGAGCCATTCATGGGGTTCAGGAGGACAAATGAATAGAGGGAACAGCAGAGTGAAAATCAGCCTGCTTATATCTGTGGGCGGGAGGCTGCATGTAATCTGCAGCTGTGCCAAGAGGAGGGTCCGCCACCTCAACTGGTGTGTACTGTATGTGCACATACGTGTACATGAATATGCATCTCTGTGTTTGTGCTGCGGTTACCTCTGAGGGGACACGGCGGTGCTGTCGGCAGGTTAATCCAGCCCTCAGGCTAAGCATCAAACTTTAAGATCAGGGAATCAATAATTCAGACACCAGCTTGTCAGGATCTATCAGAGACCACCGACTGAGAGGCAGGCAGCGGCACAACAAAGGCACAGAGGTGATTTACAGTCTCATACAACTCGCACACGTAGAAATAAAAAGTGGACACAGACTTATTGCGTAATTGCGTGCCATTCAAATCACACCCGCTCAAATCACAGCTACGGACACACACAGGTAATGATTAAAAGCAAGGAATAATGCGCATACATATGAAAATTCCCTCACACACAAAGAGCTAAACCTTGACTTCAATCCCAAGAGATATTGACTTGTGTCTGGAAAACGGAATGATGGTCAGTATCACTTTTTGATTCCTAAACCTCAGAATCTGAGCTCGTACGGCACGTCACAGATCTACTGCTGTGCCTAAGATCCAGCAGCTAGCCCTTGAAGCGTACGCCACCCTATTAATATGGCCGCAGCACCGTTGTAAATCCCCGCAAATCAGAGAAACATAGCAATAAACCATGTCTATTTAGTGTGTGTTGTGGGGGAGTGAGCTGGCAGGGGGTAAGAGAAATTGAGGGATATTTTAGCGCGTGGGTGTATAATGGCTATCAGAGGTGACTTTCAGTGGGATCAACGCAAAACACTCGCGCACAAACAAGTTTTTTGTTTTTTTTTCCTCGCACAGTCACAGACACAGTACATTAGCTTATACAGATAACCATATCAAATGATCATGCAGCAGAAACTAGCAGGCTCTGTGTGTGTGTGTGTGTGTGTGTGTGTGTGTGTGTGTGTGTGTGTGTGTGTGTGTGTGTGTGAGGCAGTCTTGAAATGAAAGTGCTGACGCTCAGAGACATTTTCTTGGAGCGGAGTGAGCCCCTGCAGGCCTGCTAACCTTCAGTTCCATGCCTTGTGTGTGAGTGTGTGTGTGTGTGTGTGTGTGTGTGTGTGTGTGTGAGTGTGTGTGTGTGTGTGTGTGTGTAAAGTTCAACCAATCGCAGCGCCGCTTACATCCACAGTTTGTCACTAGGTTGAACACAGACTGTAAAAATAAAGAATGAAGGTCTGTAAAGTGAAGCCAATGCTGAAGCTCCTTAAACCTGCATTTCATCTCATTTCCAGCAGGGGGCGACTCCACTGACGCTCCAAAAACAAGTCTGATTCTTTAGAAGTCTATGAGATAACAACCCTACTCCCACCTGATTTATTACCTCAATAAATATTTTAATAATTCATCGCTAGTTTCAAGTCTTCTTAAATACAGCATGATGTTCGTTTTGTAAATTATTCTTCCATTTATTTTAAAATAGAGGGGGCGTGGCTACACGCCGACCTGTCAATCACAACAGAGGCTTAGCAATAGAGCTCAACAGTGACCGCCCACTTTTTTAACGGCTCTGGTTCCGGAAGTGTTTTTCCCCGTTCAATTGTTTCATTGACGTTTTAAAAATTGCTGATATAACGAGATTTAAGTCTGTAACCAAGCCAACCAGCTACGAGATGAATGGTGACCATAAAATATTTGATTTGGCACAAAAAAACATTTTGAAAACGGCAAAAAAGGCAAAGGTACAAGACCGTGTACAGAAACTAGTATCATAGACTTCAATGGCAGAAGCTCGCTCTAGCCATTCGTGGTTTTGCAGGTACGGTAAACGTTTCTATGGTAACAACGAGTTGGACAAATCAGAGACGTTGCTGTTACGCTTAGGATCGTGGGTAATGAAGTACTTATCCAAGACATCGCGAATAAAAGACATTTATCTCAAAACAAGGTTGATGCCCCGTGAACTTTTGGTGTCTATATGAGCATATACAATCGCTGAGTCATGTCGTAGCTGTTTTTAAGTCTAACATCGACGGTTAGGATTTTATGGCTTATAATTGTCAATAGAGAAATTGTATTGTATTCTTACTTCAGGAGTCGGCTGTGGGCGGGATTGTTGAGGTCTATGCCAACCATGGCGACTAGACCTGAACTTGTTTTTGGGTGTTGTCCATGTTTTCATCCTAAACTTTGTACCTCTCACTGTGCGTTTTTGCTTCATCAAAGTTAATTGGAACACTTTGGTGGTCTGAAAATGTATTTTTCAGCGTTCTGCTAACCAAGCGTTAGCAGGTATCTTAAAAGAAAGTTTGCTGATTTTCTGTACTGCAGTAAATGCAGATGAATACGTTTAACTGTCGGTAAATGTCCACTGGATGACTCACTTCAGAGGGATTGAAAATTTGGACTTTTCCTCTTTAGGGTTTAGCTTAGTAGCCTGGTTCTACCAGACTCTGGTACATTTCATTTGTACAGAGAGTCTGGCCACTCTCCATTGACAAGGGTTAACTTCCTTGAAGGCGGGTACTCTGTTGAAGTTTAAAACTATTGGCTCTACCCAGAGCCACTCTGGATCTGCCATAACCAATCGCTAACGTTTGGTCGTGATGTATGTCATGCGCATGTGCAACAAGAGGGGAGACCGAACAACTATCGGCTTAAATTTAGCATTAGCATCACTAGCGTTAACCTTAGCCAACTCCTTCACCACTAACTGAGCGAGCTGGAAAATCTAACTTTTCCCGAACCCCGTGGAACATCATGGCCACCAACACAATTCAGCAAATATTGTTCTTGCTTGGGCTTTAACTTCTGGATATTCTGCAGTTTTGCCACAATGGACCGAATGGTCGAATTTCTATCTATTCTGTCCTCAACGTCATCTCTCAGCCACTCCCTCTGTTCACCGATTGGATCGCCAAATATTTGGCCGGAGAAAACCCAAGACTATAGCGCAAACCCAGACGGAGTACTGAAGGAAAATTTAAATTTAGCAGAAGTACATAGGAGGACGGAGCCAGGCTATTTTATTGATGCGTCAAAGGCATTTGATAGAATTAATCATGAACAATTGTTTGTAAAATTGCTAGATAGAGGTGCCCCAAAATTTTTAGTGAGAATTTTAGCCTTTTGGTATGCCCACCAAACGTTTCAGGTTAAATGGGACAATGTTGTATCTGCTCCATTCTGTGTTAGTAATGGAGTGCAGCAAGGAGGAATCCTGTCTCCTTTTTTATTTAATGTTTATATGGATGAATTATCACATCAGCTAAATAGGCTAAAAACTGGCTGTCTTGTGGGCAACATTATTGTTAATCATCTTATGTATGCAGACGATCTGGTCCTGCTATGCCCATATAGTGCTGGGCTGCAGCAGATGCTGAAGGTGTGCTCTCAGTATGGCCTTGATTAAGACATAAAGTATAATGCTAAGAAAAGTCACATAATGATAGTTAGAAGCGACGAGGACAGGAAATCTACTTTTCCGACTTTTTATTTGTCAGATAGTCCTCTTGCTGTGTGTGAGAAAATTAAATATTTAGGTCATGTCATATCTGATGACTGGACGGATGACAAAGACCTCTACCGACAGCGATGTAACATTTACTCTCAAGCTAACATGCTTATAAGGAGGTTCTCTATGTGCTCTGACTCTGTGAAGTGCTCTCTGTTTAGAACCTACATCACACCACTATATACTGCTCAATTGTGGTCTAACTTTAAGAAAAAGAGTATGCAGAGGCTCAAGGTAGCATATAATGATGCAATGAGGCTGCTGCTCCGTGTCCCTAGGTGACATAGTGCCAGTCATTTGTTTGTGTTCACTAGAGTGCCAACTTGTGAGGCACTCTTAAGACAACTGATGTTTAGTTTAATGTGTCGCCTGGACAAGTCAGAGAACCACATAATTGAAGCCATAGTTAGCCCTCTGAAAAGCTGTTATAGATACACTTCTAGGTTAAGACGACATTGGTGCAATAGCCTGTATATCTTATAGGCTAATATGCAATTTTGATGTATTATTGTATATTCTATAGGCTAACATGCAATTTTTATGTATTTTTGTATTTCCATTTTTTTATACTATGTATACTGTATTATATGTTATATGGACCTGTGTCTGTAATAAAGCGTTATATTATTAGCTTAGAGTAGCACCAGTGAAACCATACACAACACTGGCTTAGACCTGACTAACCCTAACTGTCCTTCCCAGCTCCGCCCCTCTGCTAAACTTAACTGTCATGAGCGCTATCACGGCCGTCAGCCCACAGTGATCTGATCTAATCTAGCTAAACTTGAATGTCACGTAGGCCTAACGGTGACCGGCTGCCATCATTATGTTATATATCATACAAATTGTTGTGACTACGTTTTCATATGATGAGAATGTGTTTGATGGCCTAGGAGTTCTGCCTTTTCTCTTCAGTCAACATAGCAATGTGAAACCACATTATTATTACAATGTACAAATTGATTTTTTGGAATTTTTAAATCGTTCACAATTGTAGAAGAAAAGAATCACAATTCTTATGTGAATCTGTTCATTGAAGATTTATTGCACAAATGTCTATGTCTTAGCATCTGTCTCTATTTTCCAACATGACAATGTCCCCGTGATTTTCCCAGTTGGGTGTGGAAGAACCAGACTTGCCTGCACTGAGCTCTGACATCAGCCCCATCCAACACCTTTGGGATGAACTGGAACACGATCATGTGTGCCAGGCCTGATCATCCAACATTAGCGTTGGACCTCACTAATGCTCTTGTGGCTGAATGGGAAATGGCAAATCCCTGCAGCCAGGTTCCAACATCTGCTGGAAAGCCTTAAACCAGAAGAGTGGAGGCTGTTACAGCAGCACATAAATGCCCACAGTTTTAGAATGACACATTCAACAATCTCACAAGGTGTGAAGATTAGATTGCCATACCCATACCTTTTGCTATATAGTGTAGTATTGCCATCATTTATCATCATTTTAGTTTGTTTGATAGCTAACCTGTCTAGACTCATGGAGTGAGATAGAGACAGTTATTTATTTTTTCATTTGACACTTAACGTGTTTTTTCTTTTTTACAAATTAACACACACACACACACACACACACACACACACACACACACACACACACACACACACACACAGTTTGATTTTCTTGTTTTTTTCTCCCTATTTTTTTAAACATATATTTTAGTTTACTCAATGAATTGTATACATGTATTTTTTCTTATCTTACTATTATGGAATTGTATTATATATATATATATATATATATATATATATATATATATATATATATATATATATATATATATATATATATATATATATTATTATTATTATTATTGCTTTGGCAATATTGTTGACATGTATGCCAATAAAGCTATTTGAATTTAAGAGAAACAGAGAGAGAGAGAGAGAGAGAGAGAGAGAGAGACAGAGAGAGCGACAGAGACAGAGAGAGAGAGAGAGAGAGAGAGAGAGAGACAGAGAGAGACAGAGAGGGAGAGAGAGGGAGAGAGAGAGAGAGACAGAGACAGAGAGAGAGAGAGAGAGAGACAGAGAGAGCGACAGAGACAGAGAGAGAGAGAGAGAGAGAGAGAGAGAGAGAGAGAGAGACAGAGAGAGACAGAGAGGGAGAGAGAGGGAGAGAGAGACAGAGACAGAGAGAGAGAGAGAGAGAGAGAGAGAGACACACACAGAGAGAGAGAGAGAGAGAGACCAATCTGACCTCAAGAGGAGAGGCAGATGAAGAGATAAAAGGATAAAGAGGGATGAGCGATGAGATGGAGGACGCAAGAGAGGAAAAGGAAGGAACAGCCTGCTTGCTTCCTGTGTTCATCTATATTTCACAGCACTTTCAATTAGCACTAGTGTGGCTGCACAGAGATAAAGAGAGAGAGAGAGGTTTGCTCCAGGTCACTGTGGCCTGGTAATGGCCTCTCTCTCTCTCTCTCTCTCTCTCTCTCTCTCTCTCTCTCTCTCTCTCTCTCTCTCTAAAGGTGTTTGCAAAACATAAAGTCTGTTTGCTTTGGCCTGAAGCAGGGCATAAGCTCCTGGTTTGTTACATCTACATATTTCACAGGTTATTATCACAAAAACTTCAAGCACCGCTGTAATTTATCAAAAGAAGCCACATGGAAGAAGCCTTTTCGTTCACTGGTTGGTAAACATTGGGGAAACTTAATCTATTACTTTTTCCACCCAGCCTGGTGCAATAGGAGGTCAAGTTCAAAGTACAAACAAACACAGTTCTCTGAGTTTAATATTGAGACATGGTAGAAAATTAATTTTGAATAACTTTGAAAACAGTTTCGAGGTGATAGCAGAAAGACGTCATGCCCTGAGTTCACCTAATGCATGTAGAAGTTCTTGAAAAATGTGGACATCAACTTTCATTTTGGTACATTTACAAGTTTTTAAAAGTTGAGCACATAGTTGATGCTTCATTCAGTGTTTAGCTGGGAATATACTTGTTTTTAAAGTTTGGGGAAATACACTTAATCGCTGTCTTGAGATTTAGATGAGATGACATGATGTGTATTTTATACATTTTGTAGCTGAAGCCAGGGGATTAGCCTACATAAAACTGGAAGCAGGGGTGAAAGAGTTACAGTGGGGCAAAAAAGAATTTAGTCAGCCACCAGTGGGAGAATGCAAGTTCTCCCACTTAAAAAGGTGAGAGAGGCCTGTAATTTTCATAATAGGTACACTTCAACTATGAGAGACAAAATGAGAAAAAAAAAAACAGAAAATCACATTGTAGGATTTTTAATGAATTTATTGGTAAATTCCTGTTTAAAATAAGTATTTGGTCACCTACAAACAAGCAAGATTTCTGGCTCTCACAGACTTGTAACTTCTTCTTTAAGAGGCTCCTCTGTCCTCCACTTGTTACCTGTATTAATGGCACCTTTCTGAACTTGTTATCAGTATAAAAGACACCTGTCCACAACCTCAAACAGTCACACTCCAAACTCCACTATGGCCAAGACCAAAGAGCTGTCAAAGGACACCATAAACAAAATTGTAGACCTGCACCAGGCTGGGAAGACTGAATATGCAATAGGTAAGCAGCTTGGTGTGAAGAAATCAACTGTGGGAACAATTATAAGAAAATGGAAGACATACAAGACCACTGATAATCTCCCTCGATCCGGAGTTCCACGCAAGATCTCACCCCGTGGGGTCAAAATGATCACAAGAATGGTGAGCAAAAATCCTAGAACCACACGGAGGGACCTAGTGAATGACCTGCAGAGAGCTGGGACCAAAGTAACAAAGGCTACCATCAGTAACACACTACGCCGCCAGGGACTCAAATCCTGCAGTGCGAGACCTGTCCCCCTGCTTAAGCCAGTACATGTCCAGGCCAGTCTGAGGTTTGCTAGAGAGCATTTGGATGATCCAGAAGAGGATTGGGAGAATGTCATATGGTCAGATGAAACCAAAATAGAACTTTTTGGTAAAAACTCAACTCGTCGTGTTTGGAGGAGAAAGAATGCTGAGTTGCATCCAAAGAACACCATACCTACTGTGAAGCATGTGGGTGGAAACATTATGCTTTGGGGCTGTTTTTCTGCAAAGGGACCAGGACGACTGATCCGTGTAAAGAATGAAAGACTGAATGGGGCCATATATTGTGAGATGTTGAGTGAAAACCTCCGTCCATCAGCAAGGGCAGTGAAGATGAAACGTGGCTGGGTCTTTCAGCATGACAATGATCCCAAACACACCGCCCAGGCAACGAAGGAGTGGCTTCGTAAGAAGCATTTCAAGGTCCTGGAGTGGCCTAGCCAGTCTCCAGATCTCAACCCCATAGAAAATCTTTGGAGGGAGTTGAAAGTCCGTGTTGCCCAGCGACAACCCCAAAACATCACTGCTCTAGAGGAGATCTGAATGAAGGAATGGGCCAACATACCATCAACAGGGTTTGAAAACCTTGTGAAGACTTACAGAAAACATTTGACCTCTGTCATTGCCAACAAATGGTATATAACGAAGTATTGATGAACTTTTGTTATTGACCAAATACTTATTTTCCACCATAATTTACCAATAAATTCATCAAAAATCCTACAATGTGATTTTCTGGATTTGTCTCTCATAGTTGAATTGTACCTATGATGAAAATTATAGGCCTCTCTCATCTTTTTAAGTGGGAGAACTTGCACAATTGATGGCTGACTAAATACTTTTTTGCCCCACTGTAGCTTAGCCTAACTCTCCAAAATTCAAAAATACACCTACAGTACTGACAAACCAAAATGTTGTATCTCATTTGTTCTAATTCTGTCCACATGTGATCATTTAAAAACAACTATTTGTGGTTTTACTGAGAGTTAACGATTTCTTGGTGACCAGCAGCCAGGAGCAACTCATAGACCAGACTAGCTGTTTCCCTGCTGTATACCATAAAGCCCAGAAACACTGACACACACACACACACACACACACACACACACACACAGAGCGGAAGGTAAGGGACATCCAACAATCAAGTCAGGCAATCATCCTGGAAATGTACTACTTACTACTGGCCACATACTTTACTGCATACATTGTATGTTCTGGAGGATTGAAAAGTATACCCTTGTGCAAATGGCAGAAAGCAACATCATCCCCGGCTGACAGCAGAATATCTTACTTGAGAGTTGGTTACTGCATTGTAATGTTGAGACCTTATGTCCAATGTTCAGTTTGCTGCTGATCTTACTTCAGTGGTCCCACCATTCATAGACCATAATTACATCTTGAGGATATCACGTGCGCAACCAACGCTCCAACGGAACACCGGATACACTGCTTAGATGTCGCGTGTATGCAACATTTCTGTTTAAATCTGATTTTCCCTTTATTGAGAGTGGATAGACCGGAAAGGGGGAGAGAGATGAGGGATGACACGCAGCAAAGGGCAGCAGGTCGGATTCGAACCCATGCTGTTCCAGGACTCAGCCAACATGGGGGAGAACGCTCTTACTGGGTGAGCTAGAGGCCTTCCCGTTTAAATCTGATTTAATTGATTGTTTGGGCACTTTTGGGGCAGCACAAAAAGATGTAAACACAACATTAACATATTATCACTTAAAATGAAGTTGTATTAACAAGCAGTTACACACAGAAAAAAGCTGACACAGAGCAACAACTCAGTTGAACAGCAGAGTTAGGTGATAATTCTCTGTGGGTTCACTAGTAGCATCTTTTTTCATTGCACACATTGTTATTTGATCCATCCATATAAAAATAGTGGTTAGAGCATCTTTAGAAACAAGTATACAATCACTTAATAAATAGTGTGCCGGGATACACTAACACATTCTCACTCCCAGCGTGTCGAAAGGCGTGTTCAGGTGCATTTGCCATTTCTTACTGACGCAAAAAATCTCCTGTAGCATCTAGTCCTTTGGCGTCGTATTTAGACATGCTTGGTCGGGACTCTTGGCGTCACTTTTTGATTCTCTGGGTTGGGATGTACGTCTAACTGATATGCGGCACAAGAACGGGACAGTTAGGTTTAGGAAAAGATGGTAGTCTTTTCCCGGTCTCCTGGGTGAAAGTCCTGTGTTGTTTGACCCATCCACCACCCCAACCAACCTCCTTTCACGGATTATCGGTCTTCAATACTACTCTATCCCATTGTCTCGCTAAACACTACGTCATCTTACAGCGCTGCGGTCGAGCTGCTGCTCTGCCTGGTGCGTTCCAAACAGACGCTGAAGGGTGATTTTTTGTTTGTGTCTATCTGACGCTGAGAGACGCTGACCAAGCGTCAGTATTTTACGAGTTGGGAGTGAGAACGGGTTGGAAATACAGTGCTTCCTGTAGTTGGTCAGATCAGTAACACATAGCACAGTAAAACCTCCATCTGACCCAGGCCTGTGTCTGATTTGTGTGATTACTGTGTGCCTATGGCCAGTTGAACCCCTTCCAGAGTCAGAAACAACTGGTTTCAACCAACTAAACACAGAGGAGCCAGTCAGCCAAATGACAGGCTTGTTGTCAGAGCAGATCAGAGGTAGTGAGGCAGTACTGATGCTTCCTCCTCTGACCCGTCTGAGGCTGCAGCTACTGGCTCGGAGTCCTCAGCTGGGTACCACTGAGAGCTATGCATCAGCAGGGCTTCACTGGAACCACTCAGTACAGTGACATAATTCACAATCAGAGGAATCCACGAGGAAAAGGTCATCCGAGGTGACCTCAAGGCTAAGAATGTCAAGTTGAACCATTTACTCCTGTGGAGATGGTTCCCTTAGAGAGAACAAACCTACCTAAGCCCATAAAACATTTACAGTTTGGGATGGACTGAATGCAGGATGTTGTGTCGATTAAGACGCAATTCTTTTAGCTGTTTGGGTGAAAGGCTTTTGTTTTACAATGAGCTGTAGGCCAGTTTATTTGTAGACCGAGCTTCATAAGTTCATCTTCAGCAAATAATGTTTAATTTCTCCGCTTTCTTTTGTCTTTGAGTTATATTTAGAATTTTTACTTTTCAGAATAATGCAAATCTGTCTTTTGTTTCTTTTAGGCTTATTTTAAATCAGGTCGAACTATGATAATAAAGTTATGATTGATTATATCCACATTTCTCTTTGTTTTTTCAGCTTTAACAGAATTATTTTCTTTTTTGCGATCAAATTGAAACAAATCTACAACCTAAAGCACAACTTTGTTTTCCTTTGACAACACCGAAAAGTACATACTTAAAAAAAGAAATAGAGCAGGCACACTCGAGAACTCCGCCGGCCAAGCCAGCTACTTCCGGTTTAGCGATCTGCTAACTTGAATGGGGATTAAATGACTTAACGGTGCGGCTCTTCTAATGTCATCTGATCGAATTAATCAATTTCTGAGAGTGAAAGGAGTCATTTCGCGGGGGTCATGATGCTCGAAAAAAAATGTATCCACAGATGTGTCTCTCGCCATGTACAGTAAGCCTAAGGGTAAAAAGTATTTTTGGGCCCTCTGGCATCACGTGATGGACATGGAAGTTGTAATTCAACTGTGTGGCCACTATGTCAAATTGGCATTAAGCCCGGCGCACTTCCTGGGGGCAGGACGAAATGTCTTGGCAATCCATCCAGTAGTTGTGCTCTGGCACAAAGAATTGCCATCTGTAGAGCCATGCCACTTATAGAATACTACAACAGAGGGACATTCATGTTAAACTGTGACTATAAGCTAATTTGATGGCACCAGTATGAACATTAAACATGTGACTGAAGACGTGAATGACCAGTGTGCATATTGAGAAAGACCTCTGAGAACTCTTTGGGCCTTCTTGACAAACTGCTAGAAACCACTGGAGTACTCAGTGTACTGGTTGGACTGGGGAGAAGGGGAATTAAGGGTGCATGTAAGGAAAGACCCTTCCTGCTGCATCCAGCAGCTGTTATCTGGCACCACCTGCTTCTCCGTGGAGTCGAGGCATCAAAGAAGGGGACACCAGCCCCCAGGCGTAACCCCCGGCGATGTATGTCAGCCATATGCCCTGGCCTTCTGGAGGATCCAGTGCAACAGGGAAAGAATGGCTCCAGTGTTGGGGTTGAGACAGAGAGACACTGTCATGTCAGGCTGCAGTCGGCTGATGCCAGGCTAGGTCAAACCCCGGCCATGGCGGAAACCATTTTGATGTCAAACATCACGTCGTTTGATAAAAGTAGAGCCACAGGACACAGAGCAGAAGAAAGGACCGCAGGGAATGACGAGGAGTGACGCGTCAGGAAATTAATTAGCGCTGGGGAAAGCAGTGAAGCACCTGCCTCTGGGCGTGCAGAGCAGAGCAGCCGTCTGAATCAATGAAGCTGTGTTCGGTTCTCTTTGACCAGCCGGCCAACCTGCGGCGGTTAACAGCATATGAAAGTGTAATGAGATGTCTCTTGCCCGGCTCAACATCACTCCCTCTGTTTAAAGCTAGCCAGAGCTGGCAAGATTGTGATATGATAGCGCCGGCTGACACTTTGGGAATTGTAGAGAATTGCCCCCCCTTTACAAAAAAATAAGCGAGCCGAGTCTAGAGGTGGACAGTGTTTTGGGGGAGATGATTCCTCTGATGGATGGAATATACCTGCCATTCAGTCTAAGACTTCTACTGCTCTCAGGCTCAGTTTGATACTGCTCGGTTTCCTCACATCCAGTTTTAAATTATGGTGGGATGGAGAAGAATCACTATTCATTCCAGCTTTTTTGTGGTGTGTTCGAGTTATGTATCATGCAAACATCAGTTTGCTTAACATACATACACACACACACACGCAGTGTGAATTATGAGCCTGTAAAATAATTCTGTGATTCTCATTCCTTTTAGTTTGTCTTCATCTTTGCTGCTTAGTGCTTGTTGAGGTGTTTTGCCACTGTATTTCCCTGAGATTGCCAGTCACCCAAACAGTGAATTGATGATTGATGAAGTCTTTTCACTTCAGTTGGCTATCTGCTCACTTCTACTTATTCTAAAAAAAAAATGGACAAATAAAAGACACCATTGTGTTATGTTAAAGTGGACACTTGTGGTAGTGACAGCTGTTTCAGCGAAAAGCTCTGATAGACCCACTGCACAATACGTGCTCAGCACCATACAGCAGACGCAGTTGGAGGCAAACTGCTGAACACAGTGGAGCAATCAGCAGCTAAAGATGCAGATGTTTTTACTCAGGAGTTGGTGGCGACCAAAACAGAGCTACTCTGGGGATTCCTGTGATTAGGAGAAACATTTTCATTTTTGATACTATTTAAGGCTGGAATTTTTCCAACAATATCAGTGTATTTATATTCTCCATTTGACCCTATATATCAGGATACGTGCATTTTTGTCATTCATTTTTTCCATCTGCCTCAATTCTGCACACCCTTACCGTATCAGATTATATTGTCTTCTTTAGCCTTCTTTATTATGATGCCATAATTCTCTCAGCACAATATACTCTTCTGTTCTGTAGCAGCTCAGGATGTGCTCGCTGACCCCACAGAACTCTGGGAACTGTATTTTTAAAACATGTTTAAAGGAACACGCCAACTTATTGGGACTTTAGCTTATTCACAGTAACTCCCAGAGTTAGACAAGTCGATACATACCCTTCTCGTGTCCGTGCGTGTTGTAACGCTGTCTGACAGTTCCACCGGTAGCTTAGCCTAGCATAGATCCTGGAGGTTCCAACTAGCCTACTGCTCCCAATAAGTGACAAAATAACGCCAACATGTTCCTATTTACATGTTGTGATTTGTAGTCACAGCGTGTACAAAAAACAACGTAACATGAGACACAGCCATCTTCTAACCGTAAACAAACTGGGAACTATATTCTCAGACAGGCTTGCTTCAAAGCAAATCATTCTGCCATTCAAGTACTATATTCTTCCGCCTGAGAATATAGTTCCCGGCATTAAGAAGACATTATATATAGGAGCTGAAATGGATGTGCACCTGTATATCGCTGCTGTTGGCCAGAAGATCTCCATATTTGGTCATTTTTATTTCTTTTCATAAATCATCGCTATTGGCCACCCTTTACGTCTGTGGGTTTCACAAATATTTAAACAGTGACGAGGTAGTTTCGCCTAAGGTAAATAGCTTAATAAAATGTTTTTTAATTTCTTCCCATTTCCTGAAAAGCAACGGTTTTGGTCAAACAAGGTTTTCGCCCGACAGCGATGATGTACTTGGATCACAAAGATCTGAGGGTTATAATAATCACTTTAAACTTGGATCATGATCAAACCGCTATCACAACCTGTGCTGGGCTGGGAGACTGCGAGAGGTGATGATGTCACTCTTGTTTGGCCAGTTTTGATCTTCACTCATCTGCGCTAACACTCCTCTCTCGCAGCTTTTCCATCATCTGATATGGTGTTTCATTGATCTGTTTTCTCTCCAGCTTGTTTTGGCATCTCAACATGCAGTCAACAAGAAGAAAAGTCCCAGGGGCAAGCAGAGAATGGCTACGAGTCGGATCACAGAGTTCAGTGTGTGTTACAGACCAAAGAAATGATATGCATGCTATTAACCAACATGTAGTTTCACACCACAGCGGGGACTTCCAGCAGGGGCGATTCCAGGCTTTTATAAGTGGGGTGGCATGGGGGGGGGACAAATAATATGTCAGGGGGGGGGGGATAGCATAGAACAACATAATGTAATTCTACTAAATAAAACATCACATTCATTCTTAGTTTCACTTGTTTTCATTTTAAACCAATTGTATATCCGAATACAACACACATTTTCTAAAGGCTCAGTATGCCAATTCCAGTGCTGATTCCATGGTACCAGAATTTTGGATAGTCGTCATGGATACATTAATTGGTCATGTGACAAGGGCTGGGAAGATTGGCAGAACAGGCAGCCAAGTGACAGTACTCTGATCCAATGGAAATCACAATTGTCAAATTGACAGCACTCTAGCCCAATGGATTGGGGGGCGAGGGCAACAGGGGGGAACAATCATATTTCAGAGGGGGGCCGGTGCCACCCAGTGCCCCCCCTTCTAGCCCCGCCCCAACATTACATATTGTGGACAGAGGAACTAATGGCCTGTCTGGCTTGGGATAGACTAACATATATTGTAAAAAAGAAAGAAAAGAACTGTGCTTGCTTGTGAAGTCCTTACATATACTTTTTTTGAAAGTCATGGTTTTGAATTGAGATTAATTTGAAACTTTCTGTAACGTATGCAATGCTATGATATAATTATTTATTTTTTTCCAAAGATAATGTTCTGCGGATTGGAGATATTAAATCAATACATAGCCAAGATGCTATACCAAAGGCATCCGATGTATGCAGATGTCGCTGGATTAATTCACACTGCTCTCAGTGTCATGCTCCTTTACTTCCTGATTAATGATCACTTAACCTAACTTCCTGTTACTGACATCCTGTGATTCTTAAAGTGACGGCAACCAATGTTTAACATACTAACCTTTGCTGTAACAAAATCCTTCCTGCTTTGCTCCCATCATAACTACGGCGGCCACTAGAGGGAGCCGCCACCATAAAGGTAAATATAGGTCGTAATTTCTGCTTGATCATACTAAAGGCCGTTACAGACCAACCAGATGGCCGACCATTGGCAGAAAAGGCAGTTGGACTGATCAGTCTCCCCGAGTTGGTCAAAAAAATGCCTCTGAACACACCAAAGCGATAACAGCAGGCGGCGCTAATCTGTATTGTCGCCCAAAAAATGAAAACCGGCAGCTGATTGGACGAACGTGTCACGTGGGTCTGGCTGCTGCTTCCGGATTTTGGATTTTTTAACTGGCCATTACTGGCGACTCATTCAGAATACGATCTCATATTGTACTAAAATAGTTCATCGAAACGTGTTTCTGAAAACATTTTAAGAGAGAAATAGACTGTGCAGTTGCTGAATCTGTCTTCATTTCAGATCGACAAAGGTCAGTTTAAAAGATTTTCATCAGATTTTGAGAGGCTTAGTCATGGTCATCCTGCTTGCCATTTCCGGGTGAGCCCCGACTGCCCTGTCTCGGACTGAGCATGTCAGGTTGGCCAAAATGAAGGCCGACAGCTCCTCCAACGGACGACAGCACGGAACATACCGAACAGACTTGAGTCACTGACCTCGCCAGACTGTCCAACGGCTGATTATCGGCCCGATGTGTAGCTGCCTTAACACCTGTCACAAACACTTCTGCGTTGCTTACTCCAGACTGGGTTTGAACCCACGTCTCCTGGTCGTCAGTCATTATCCTTCCCCACTGGACCATCTCTGGTAGCCTTGTTCCGTCCTCTTACGTACTTCCGCTCAATTTTCATTTTCCTTCAGTACACTACGTATGGGTTTGTGGTATATTCTTGGGTTTTCTCCGACCAAATATTTGGCAGTCCAATCAGCGAACAGAGGGAATGGCTGAGAACGATGACTTTGAGGTTGTGACGTGCTGACGAGTTTGAGTTGTAGTTCCGTAATGGCAGCGGAGAAAGATGCGAGCGAAGCCATTCGGTCCATCGTGGAAACAATGCTGGGCAGATCCAATAGTTTTAAACTTCAACAGGGTACCCACCTTCAAGTAAGTTAAGACTTGTCAATGGAGAGTGGCCAGACTCTCTGTACAAATGAGATGTAGTCTGGTAGGACCAGGCTACATCTCCAGGGCTGATCAATAGAAAGACTGAGAGAGTAAGAAGAAACTTTACCTTCATCCACCTGCAGAGAAACTAAATGTGTCTATTTCCTTCTGTTGCCCCTTTAAAGTCGTAAACATACAGATGATCCATTAAAAACATCTCGAAAAAACTTTAAACACCTTAACCTCTCTAGGTTCACTCTACCATGGACGGCACACTTTGTGGCTGTGGCGTCGCTGTAACGTCGCTGTAACCTCCACTCATGAATGTTTTTATAACTTTAAAGCATTAAATCTTCAAAGCTTATCCTCTCATGATTCAATTAAGCCCACACACAAAGCATAAGATGATTTATAGCAGTTATACAACTGTTATAAAGTTAAAGAAAATGAAACAATACAACCGTAAACTGCGCAGCTGGTGTCGAGAGTCGAGAGTGCATCCATATCTTTTTTTCCTTGTCCCTTTAGCCACAAAGGGGTATTTTGCCCAAAACCTTTTTTTCACAAATCCCCAAGAGTCCAAGGTAATGGAATATCCAAGCCATTATATCCAAAATGAGCTGTTCGCACACTAAAAACAAATTAAATGTGCAGATAATCCGGTAGCACTGCATATTATGGTACAGTAATAAGATGGTAATAGTGGGGTAACAGTGAGATAATAAATATATAATAAGTAAGAAAGGTTAAAGTAAGAAACATAAAGGGTGGAGGAATTTCAGCATTATAATATGGTAATTACCCATTTTAAATTCCAAGAAATCTTATCTAATTTGGAAGGTATTATGCTGATAGTAGCCTATAATACTGTGAAAACATCAACATATATTACCCCATTATTACCATGTTATTACAATATAAATATAACTATATTACCATTACCTAGATATACATATGGTTATTGTCGAACCCTTTCTTACTAATTACATTGGTAATTGCATGTTATTACATCTGTTACCTTATCACCCCAGTATTACATCTTATTACTGTGATGTATTACTACGTTATTACTTTGGTAATTACATGTTATTACCTATATATTACCTCTTTATTATCTAACTGTTACCCCACTTTTACCATCTTATTACTGTACCGTAATATGCAGTGCTACCGATAATCCTTGAAAAACCCCTCACATAAGTGATAACCAATCAATTTAATATATTGTATTACATTTATCTATCCATTAAATAACCCGAAACCTGCTTCACAGCGACTCTGTGAAGCCAGAAACCTTACTTCCTGCTTTGCTCCCGTCATGACTACTACGGCAACTATAGTGCGCCGCCACGATAAACGTAAATATAGGGCATAATTACTGCTTGAACAAATTAGCTCTGGAAGCTTTTCTTGAGGGAAGACTTTTTCCTTTTTAATATTAATCATCTCTCTGTGTTGAAGGTCACATGACTCAAAGTTAAGTTAAAATACTTAACAGCCCGTAGACGAACACAAATTTAAAGTGACAACAACAACAAAACAATTTAAATTCACAAGTTGAAACCAATGTCTTAAATCCGTAAGTTGAAATCGATGTTGTACAAACCCCATCCATTCATCACAAACACTCCTGTGTGGAATACCTCAGGCGGGGCTTGAACTGATGTCTTCTGGTCAACGCTCGTAGTCCTTCCCCACCGGGCCGTCTCCGGGTATGATCAACACAAAGACCCAGAGAGTAAAAAGAAACATCACCTTTATCAACCTTCAGAGAAACTTTACTTCTACTGCCCCTTAAACTATAAACCCATAAACTAAACTAAACTAAGTGATATGGAATGCTTTGCCATCAGATGATTTAAAGATAACATTTGACCAATTTAAGAAAGCTGTTAAAGGTTTGCTTTTGTCCTCTTGTTATCCCTATAGCATGTCTTTGTAAACAACCCATGTAATTCCCAATGTTATTTTATTTTTTGCATTTGTGCTCGGTTGATCTAATATTGTGTGTAATGGTGTGTAATTTTAGTTTTGGGCTTTTTTTTCTTATTTATTTTTTCTTTCGAGTATTTTATTTTTTCTTTTATTTTAATTGGATTATGCAAAATGAGAGTGCCCAGATTAAGCCCCTCTCAGGTTTTTTTCTCTTCATCACATATTCTATTGATTATGTGTATATGTGTATATTAATCTGTATTATTTGTACATGTGTAAACCAATAAAGTAAAAATAAAAAAGGGACTTTAAGTTTTCCGTCCCATTCAGCACTTCACAGCAATGTTCTATATTTCAATTTAGGTTCAAATTCAGGAGTTGCTCCACATCTGCGGCTGGGAATCAAAAGAAGGATTGGAAAAACTGTTTCAACATGAGTAAAAATTGACACGCTAATGTTACCATTAATTAGCTCGTTCTTGTTTCCTAACTGCATCGCAAGTTATAGGAGCTCAGCTGGGAGCTTCATGGAGACAGCTAATGCTAACATTAGCTGCCCTTCAACTGTCAGAGTCCGCTTAGACTTCATATATTAACTTCTAAAAGCTGAATTCTCAGTTCTCAGTGACAATCTGCAAGAAATAGGTTGCTAATAAGCTGCTAAAAACATGTGCGACAGCACTGTTATCAAAGTCGTTAGCATGGTGGCTAACACTAACGTTAATTACTCCATTTATGACATATAGTTTTGTCTGTGCTTGGTCCCTGTTGTAGCCGAGCACCTTTGGCCTTTATAACAGAGCTGCATCACTACAATTGTTAGATATGTCAATAAGTACAAAAAAGTATATTTTCCTCTGAAATGTAGTGGAGTAGAAGTGCAACATTTCTCCAGTATGTCTGCTTATGCAGCCTGGTTTTCATACCGATAAAAGCCCTCATGTCCCCTTGTGTAATATTTTAAAGCGTGCCATCAACATCTCTACCAGTAAAGCAAGGGAGTTGCTTTGCTGTGAGGATTATGACAATTATCACATGTAAGACAACAAAGACTGCATACCAATGAGCAGCTGCAGACAGCAGGCAGGCCAGAAGGTAATAACCGGACAAATGGATTTTTTTCCCCAGCAGACTACTGTCAATAGTTTCTAAATAAAGAAAAGCCTAATACATTTCATTAGAGAACAACTAGGACACAAGTTGATTAGCTCACCCGTGGCCTTGCATCTTCAATGAATTAATAAAGTGAATTAATGAAAAGAAAGACATGAATATTTTTCAGAAACACACTTTTTGAATTCATTTTGAAATTTAAAATATCAGTAGTGATCTATGAGGCATATTGGAGATTTGGAGCTATTCTAAGACCTAGTCCACATATACATGGGCATATATATATATATATATATATATATATATATATATATATATATATATATATATATATATATATATATATAAACAGAGTTTTTCCTCCTTTGATTAAAAAAACCATCTCGTCCACACAAGCTAGGTTTAAAAAAACCTCACGATAACGTAAAAACACGCTATCAAGTGCTGTCAAGAGCATGCCAAACCAACAGGTGGCGCTATAACCCTAACCGTTAAGCCATGTTTGCCAATCAGAAGCCTGAAGTTCCCGTAGAGGTCCGACCGGGTCTTGTCTGTCTCATCCAAAACCGGCGACAATGGCGGCGAGTTCTGTGTCTTGGGAGTGTAGTCATAAGCAGTGACTTGCAGAGTATTGCATTCTGACGCCTCTGTTCCGCAATATAATGGGAGAACTGTGTGCATGTATCTGTATGTATGTAACAAGCCCTGTTAGCACAGTTATTAGCAGTAATATCTTAGCTATGTCCGCCATTGCAGAGATTCGTCTCATGTAAACGAAGGTGATAGCGGCGAGACAACAGTGCGCACTCCAACGTCACTAGCCAAAATCTCCAGTTTCACAGGCGACCGGAGTTTCTAAAAATCATCACCCTGGCAGGAGTTTTCAAAAAGGTTCGCTTTCAGTGACCTGATACTGCATTTACGTGTGGCCGAACGGCCTAACGTATAGAAAAAGCTGCGTTTTTTTCTATAAGTTTTTTTTTTTTGTGTGTTTGTGTGGACAGGGCCTAAGTCGCTATAACAGACTCAGGAACAGCTTTTTTTTTTTTCTTTTTTTTTTTTTACATTTTAGGCCTTTACTTGAGACAACTTTAAAAGGGGAGAGAGAGGAGTCATGACATGCAGGAAAGTGCAGAGGGTCGGAATTGAACGCGTGGCCGCTGCATCGAGAACTAAGCCTAAACATATGGACACACACTCTACCACTAGGCCACCAAGGCACCCAAAAACAGCTTGTTTTGACCAACTTTACTGGATCATAACATATGTAATACCCCTAGACACTACATGTTACGTTTACATACATCCTGGACTATATATATCTGAACATTGCACATACTTTATATACTAAACTTTGCACAATCATCAACATCTTTGCACATCATGCACTAAACCATAAATCATTCTTTTCTTATTGTTGAAACAGTTATATTGTGCACATTTGTTTATTTATGTTACGTTTCTTATACATTTATTGTTTATTTCCTTTTAATATGTTTATGTTTATGTATGCACCATCCACCAAGGCAAATTCCTTGTTTGAACCCCTCCCCATCCAAAATCTAACGGCATAAAAAGTTTCTTCCCTTCTGCAGCCAGCCTCACCAACAAGGCCCCGGACCCACACTGACAATCCGCTCTTAACCACCCCCCCAAATATCAATCAGCCTATTTGTGAATAAAACACATTGATGATAGGCTTACTAAGGTAGCCATCCACAGATACAGTTTATCATAAGGATTCACTGTGCCACATAAAAACATGATTTATAAAATCATACCGACAATTATTTTTATAACTTAGTATTCTATGTACTAAAAAGGTATGTGTAAAGGCTTTAGGCCGCCTCCACATTGTTGTAGGCCCAGTTTAATGTGCATCTTAATTTTATACAATGTATGTAGTAGGGGGTCCCTGCTCCGTCTCTCTCAGTTAAAGGGATCCTTGGATTAAAAAACATTGAAGACCCCTGCTATATATTCTTAGCAAATACTGCACTAAACCCATTTAGCCTTTTTTCTCATGCAACAGTTATTTTGTATGTATATATTTGTTTTTCCGTATTTATTCTTCATTTCATATTAATGTTTAATCTGTTTACTTGTTTGTTTGAGAGAAATTCCTCATAAATGTAACTTGTTGTGGCAATAAATCCTTTCATCTGATTATGTTGTTGCTGTTTAAATCGGTTCCTTGTTCTGCTACATTTCAGTGTTTGAGTGACGTGCACGACCCACCTCAACTCTATCACCTCCATGGGAACCAGATGTCCAATGGGTACTTACATTGAGCTCATCAGGAATTACACTGCGAGCTGGATTTGGACCAGCTCTACTCTTAGTAATGGCGCTTTTCTATTACATGGTACTTGCTTGACTCGCCTCGACTCTACTCGCCTTTTTTGGTTTTCCATTACGAAAAAAAGTACCTGTTACCTGCTAACAGGTACTTTTTTTAGTACCACCTCCGTCGAGGTTCCAAGCGAGCTGAGGCGAGCCGAAAAGGTGACGTGAAAGCGACAGACGGGGGTGTCCTGAACAAACCGGCTATTTTTAAATAGTTTAGCCAGCTGTGTTTTCTTTTGCTGCCTCCAGCTTCATTAGAAACTAAATGTGTCTTCTGGCAACAACAACACACCTTCCACCTTCTGTGTGTGTGTGTCGCATTAGGTCACGGCAGTTTACTGCGGCGCCGCTTGTTCACAGTCCTGTGGAGGCTCCAGGCAGAGCTTTCGCCGTAGCCTACGTACACACACACACACATGGCCGGCTCGACGCACACACCAGCGCACAAGTATAAACATCAGGCCACTTACATAGGCTACGGAGAAAGCTCTGCGTGGAGCCTCCACAGAACTGTAAAACAAGCTCAAGTGGCCTGATGTTTATACTTGTGCGCTGGTGTGTGTGCGTGGAGCCGCATAAGACGACCAGCCACGCTGAGGCGGTACTGAAATCTGCAATGGAAAACGGACGCACAGTTTCTCGAGTCGAGGCGAGTAGAGTCGAGACGAGTCGAGCAGGTACCATGTAATGGAAAAACGTCTTTGTTTAAAGTGCTGCCTGAGCTCATTATAACTACTAAACAGGAAGTCACTATAACATCACAAACTGTAGCACAACTTACACAATAGCTGTGTTCGAAACCGTTCCCTCATTCACTCACTCACAATTCCCTATATAGTGTTTATTATTAAATAGTGAACTATATAGGGAACGACCACGATTTCAGACACTACACTGAAAACATGGTTGCGTCAGTAGCGCGCCCAGCATCATGTAAACAAACCGAAACAAAAATACTTCTAATACGTCCCGTTTACATTGAAGGTTCAGCTAAACGTAACGCCTCCAGCATGAGTTTAAATATTCCTTCAGGAAGACAGAAACTTCACCGAGTTGAGACGGCAGTGCACAACAACACTTCCGCAGGCTATTTTGCAGCGGCACCATTGCTCCATCTGGCACTTTGCACCGCCCAAGACGATTGTGATTGGTTTAAAGAAATGCCAATAAACCGGAGCACGTTTTTCTCCCATCCCAGAATGCTGTGTGGACTAGCCAGACCCTCCTCCACAGCGTTGTGGAAGCCTCATGAAGGAACTAGTTTTGGTGGAACATGTGTACGTCCAAAAGTAGTTTTAGTCGTGCAACAGAAAACTCAGATTGGACAGATAGTCTAGCTAGCTGTCTGTCTTTCTGTACGGATCATGGCGTGACTTCCCTAGTTATAATGTCACGATGGGGGGGGGTCTAATCACCAAAGACTTCTCCTCACACATATCTCTTCAACTTTTCCTCATGTGCACACATTAAAACTAATTCGTTTTTAATAGCTCTTTGAGACCTTCTTTCAATTAGACTCTAATGATTTAAAATTACTTAATGTTAAGTGTATTATTTTAAATATTAAGAGCATGTCGAGTGTGGGGAGGAATAAATGATATTCCTACGGTGATGCGAGGCTTTTGAACCCCCCTTTGCTGACATGTACGCTGTGCTTATTTTCCTTTGTCTTTGTATTTCTTGTGGAAAAGACCAATAAAGTTGATAAAATATGAAACATCTTGTCATACTGACTGACCCAGAGACACATTTCTATGCGAGAAAAAATGGGTTTTCAAAGTCTTCCCCCTCCCCAGTAAAAGTAACAATCAACATCCAGATCAATTAGCATTCAGTGTCAAATCTCATGTAGTTTGCACTAAGCCGGGCTGCATATTATTGAGGGGGATGATAATTGTGGCCTTGCGGTGGTTTGATGTTGCTCGCTGACTGCCTGACTGCCACTGATACGTACACATACATGAACGGTAATTACTAACGAGCACATAAAGACACATAAATAGTGAGTGACACTGACTAGTAACACACACATGCTACACACGGACTCCTCTTTTCTTGTGCCTTTCAGAGGAGCCCGTGTGCAACACCACCCCCCACCCCCAGTCGGAATAATCCGTCTCCATCATGTCGACACAGCGCTCAGTTCTCCGAGATTGTCACACTCGCTAATTACTCTTTAAGATAATCAGCCCGTGTGGCTGGAGATGCAGCTCCCCTCCACGGCTCTGTCTTCCCAGGGAACTAGAGGTTTAATCTGTAGCGAGATCAGAGCTACACTGGAAGCGGGAGGAGGCGGATGGAGGGAGGCGGGTGTGGAAATGAGAAGGAATTTGGGTATCTTAACAAACTCTTAATTACGTTCTCTATCCTCTGCTGGTGGCAGGCGTAAATGGCGGTCCCCAGGGAGCCTCTGATCCACTTTCTGATCTGCGGCATTCACAGCCGCGCCGCTGATCAAAAAGACGGAGCGGCCTAGATGCTTCAAACACATGGGACCCTTTCTCCAGCGTGGGACTCGTAGCTTGTCATTGAGCGGAAGTTTGAATTGTCGAAATTCGTGCTCAAAAAAAGGAAAAAGGGAAGAAAAAAAAAGTCCCTTGAAAGATGAGAAGGAAGAAAAAAAGAAGAGAATTTGAAGAGAAACAGGGAGTGTTCAATGCTCCATCAATTGATAATGAGCATCCATGCAACGTGCTGAAGGCGTTTGTCCCATATATGAGACAGAATTCATTGGAGATGACCTCCACCCACATTCTCGCTGTTCTAATACAGCAGGCACAGCTTTGATGTTGGCCATCAGCTGGATCCCTGGGGAGGCTCTGCTATAATAAAGTGCAGCAGTGAGCACGCTGCGACACACTCGCCAGCAGGAAGTCCCATCAGTCTGTCCCAGCGTCTCTCCGGGAGACGCACGGGGTCAGGAAGCCACTGAGACCGGACCACGACACGGAACTGTACACTGTAAGAAAAAACATCCCTAGAATAACGGATAATGTCCTTGCAGAAAACTACCAGGACCTTTTCCGTTAAGTTTACATTTATTTTTATCCAAAAAAGGAAAATTCTCTAAATTTAAAGTATATCCTCTGTACCTTTAACAGACATTTCTGTTCATCCAAAAATCTATATACGGAAAAACACCTGAGAAAAATCCTTCCTGAAAATTCCTTCATATAAACACAGAATATCAGCCCGTATTTCTACGTTTTTTTCTGACAGTGTATGTCCGATGATCAGCAGTGTTACACTTCACATCCTCTGTGGATAAAACATTAAGTATTAATGTACAGAAAGAATATGGACGCTGTGGAAAAAACGCTTATCTCAGAATAAGATTTAGGGCTGGGCAATATATCGATATATGGGAGTAGATATCGTCTTAAATGTCATAATATCGTGATATCTGATTTTATCCATGTCGCCCAGGTCTAATTTGATGGGGTTGTTTTTAAGTCTGCATGCTTCTTTATAAGTTGAGACTAATATCGATATCTTAGGTTCATGCCATGACCCTGAGAGAAGCTCATATCTGATTGGCTGGCAGGTCTCCATTAGGATTGCATAACTGCAAACATCAAAGAAAGGGGCACAGTTTGACCACCATTTTAAATGAATGCACAATGTATATTAAACTGTAAAAGTAACCATAGCAACAATAACTCTGCTTGATATCTCTCACTGCAATGGACCAACAGTAACCATCAGTTAATTAACTTAAAATACATAATGTAAATGGTTTATGATTTGATGCCAGCCTACCTTGTGTGGAGTGGCCAGGGCCAGGGCCTGGTAATAGACTCGGACGTGTCCTGATGAAGAAGATTAGAATTTCAGGGGGGTTTAAGACATTTGGGGCATTTTACATTAGTTAAAAGTAGCCCTTGACATTCTTACATTTTGAATGACATCTATTTCAGTGAAGCCATTCAAGACCCGATCCTACCATTCCTGGTTTCGACTCGCCTACACATCTCCGTACAGACGCAGCAGCCACTGCTCCACAAAAAGCCACAATTCAAAATTTGGCTCTCTTTCTCCTCATCCTCTTTATCGTTTGCTCATGAACTCGCTTCCACTGACTGCACATCGACTTATAAATGAAACTGTAAACGCTGACTTCAGTGGCCTCCATATCTACTTTCGTATGACAGTGTGATGGATGTGACGTCTTTGTTATTCTTTTTTTGCACATGCGGGTCGGTTCAGTTGTACAGTGACCAGTTCACAGTGTAATCTGATATGGGCCACATTTAAAAAATAATGCGAACAGCCAATTGAAAAACTCTGATCTGGACTGTAAAGAAGAATTTAGCCCAGTTTAGACCAAAGATTTGCGTATAGACCAAACTGTTTTAAAACGTTGCAGGGAAACGTTTCAGCGGTCTGAACTGGCCCGTCTCAGCTCGATCAAAGCCAGCTGATGGCGGTGCTGCAACTCAGCTGGTCAAGTCTCCAGAGGCTGGTTGTAGAACGTAAGGGACGTCACCTGTTTCAACAGCAAAAGTCAGCTGGTGAAGTCAGTTACGAGTTTTAGAGGGAGGCTCAACGAGCGCCCACGTGCACGGTATGAGGTCGAACGAGCTACTGTGACTGAAGTGACTGAAGAGAGGGAGCGGCGTTTAAACAAAGCAGGGAATCAGAGAAATACAATTTTTAATAAAGTTTTCCACATTTCATCACTAGTAGAAATGCAACTGTATGTTCACACCGCAAGTCTTAATGCTTAATTTGGATTTTTTGCTCATATCCAAATTTTTGTTTGGCTGTTCAAATTACCTTTTAAAATGTGGCCTATATCAGATTCCAGCGTGAACTGTTTGCGGTTTCAAACTGACCCGCATGCGCAAAAGAACAATAACAATGACATCAGACGCAGCACGCTGTTGCACTAACGTTAGGGAGGTTATGAAGGAAGTAAGCATTTTTTCTATTTTTTTCAAAACGGAGCAGTTACGGTATGATAGTTAGTTAGCTAGTTTTGATTGAATTGAAGTATCTCCCCATACACTAATTAGGTCTAACACCTCACTCTCCCTCCATTGACTTTCTCCATCACTGTTCTCCATTTTGTTGGCCTAGTCAAGTTTTAAATTTTACTGTCTGTGTCTAGGATTAACTCCCGCTGGCGCATAATTGTGACAAATGTTGATGTAGATTGACGTAAAAGTTGCATCAAATCCGCCTTGGTTGTTCACACTGCGGCCGCATTGAAAAAAATCAGACCTGGGTCTGATTCAGGACCACATATGGAAGTGGTCTAAATCTGATTTGAAAAAATCAGATCTGGGCAAGATTAGAGTGTTCACACTACTTCTGAAGAAGTCTGACCTGGTCACTTGACCCCAAAAAAAAAATCAGATTTGGGCCACTTTTGCCTGCAGTCTGAATGTAGCCTATTCTCACTATCTCTACCCTCATTCACATTTTAAGATGCTACAAATGATATCCAGCTGCATAATACTACGTTTACATGTGGACGGCTATTGTCATAAACGGACATTTCGACCTCTCCGTTTTCAAAAATAGCTTTATAGTTTTCAGAAAAGTGTTTGATTACATGTACCTGTGTATATATGCCGTCAAGAGCACGCCAGACCTGTAGGTGGCAGTGTAACGAGAAGCTCAAGCTCATGTTAGCCAATCAGAATCCCGAAAATAGCAACAACAGCAACCAATCACTTCCTCTTTCTCTCTCTCGGCTGCCTAAACCTCCGTTTGTCTCAGTTTACGTCCACCGAAGATTTCCAAAATCTCCACTCTGGCCGGAGTTTTTAGAAAGACTTGTTTTCAGAGGAGAATTCTCCGTTTGGGTGTAAACAAAGGGCACAAAGGAAGGGAAATGTCTCTGTTTTTCAAAATAACCGTGTACGTGTAAACAGGGCATAAAAGCCTAAAAGGGAGTTAGACCTGAAGTACAGTGTCGTTGCCATGGAGATAGTAACACCGTCTCGTCGCACTGGTATAAACTGGCAGACCGGCGCATTGCAAGTAGTTTTTTTTTCAAACTCATCTCGTCGAAATCTTTGGTCTGAACTGGGCTTAATAATAATAATAATAATAATAATACATTTTATTTATTTAGCGCTTTTCAAAGTACTCAAAGACACTTCACAATAAACACCATAGTAAGTAGGCCTACAATAAAAGCAAATGAAGCAATCAAACAACAACAAAAACATAAAAAAAACAAGCATTTTTAAAATCAAGTGAACCAATAAAACCAGCAACTAACAGTAGATGAAATGTGATATTATTATAGGGTGAAGGCTATTCTAAAGAGATGGGTGGGATGTGTCCAGATCAGTGGTTAATTACAGTATCACTTCTATTTTAACAACCTAAGATTGTTACCTATTACCATGAACTTGCAAGTGATTAGCTGTGTTTGCATTAAGACATGGAATGGTATCAAGAGTGTAACTACTTTCAAATGTTTTCATAAGCTCACAGTAATGAAGTCTGTAAGAAGTGATACGTTCGCCTGTCCTGACAGTCCTATTGTTGGATTCATACAGATCTGCAGACAATACTAATGGATAAAACATGGTGTCTTCCTCTTTGTGTTTTTAGTGTAAATATGTATCAGTTAGACATGTGTAATTACAATCTTCCCCTAAACAGACACTAGAATTTAACATCAGACAAATAAAAGCAGTATCTGCCATCACGTTTCAGGTCTTCATTGATAAAACTAAATGGGATTTTAGTGTTGGTGCATTAATAATACGGCATTTTACATAGAATGTCTGTCTTTTGTTAGACTACAATTGCTATAGGATCTCAATATGGTCTCAATATTTTAACTCAAAGGGAATTGAATAGCGTTTCTGTGGATTTGAGTGTTTCTCCCTAATATTGCCCCTACAGACCCTACACATTATCATACAGTTTATGCAGATAGCACGCACTGGTACAGAGCTCGCATATCAGCCTACAACCTTTGTCAGATCACAAAATGTCATACCCTGTAAAAATATGGCTCTGAACTCGCTGCAGAAGAACATGAGATATTAGGGAGAAAAAGTGCATTAAGATGCTTCGGTTGTAAATATATATGAGGCGGGAGAGAGGGAAAGAGGGAGAGGGGGTGTAGGTTTTTAAGTTGCTGTCACCGGGCTGTCACCGTGTCTGTCAGAACAGATCCATCACAGCTCTGACACGTCAGGCTCCACATTTGCATGGAGTGCAGCAGGAGCTCGTCCTTATTATGCATCCTGTCTCACACTAACCTTCCTCTCTCCACCACATGAACTAACTAGCATCCGAGAGGCATATTTTATACAAAGGCATGAGCTGGGGATGATGGAGAACTGATACTGCTTTCTGACTATGTGTTTGTGTGTGTGTGTGTGTGTGTATGGCCTCGGGTGCCGCCATCTTCCCACGTGTATAGGGATCAGCCATCTTTTCAGGTGTGCTGCTGCTAACTTTGACTTTCTCTCTGCAGGCTCACGCCACACACACACACACACAGAGCAACGGAGGTGAGGGGGCAGTGAGGGGGCAGCCACGTGAGTGTGTGTGTGTGTGTGTGTGTGTGTGTGTGTGTGTGTGTGTGTGTGTGTGTGTGTGTGTGAGTGTGTGTGTGTGTGTGATGTGTGTGTGTGTGTGTGTGGCACAGTATGGCGGTGCAGATGCAGTCAGTCCCTCAGTGAGGAAGAATCCGCTGGGACAGACACAGCTGTGGTATGGCATCGTGTTGCTAACGAGCCCTATCATACAGGCGCTAGACACACACACACACACACACACACACACACACACACACACACACACACACACACACACACACACACACACACACACACACAGAACCCCAAACTGAGGTATGGGGTGATATAGTGATGTGTTAAACTCTTCATCATCTACACTCTGATAAACACACATGTGTACAGACACAGAAACATGTATAACCCCGAAAAACACATGCATTATATACACACACACACTATCTCCTGTAAACACTCACACACACAAACAAGCACATGCAGCCACATACATACACTCAAACCCAGATGATAGACTCTCCGCATGTACTCCCTTATGTACACACTTACAGACAAACACATACATTAACGTACACACACACACACACACACACACACACACACACACACACACACACACACACACACACACACACACACACACACACACACACATGTATATATTTATATGTTCTCTCTTGAGACATTCATACACATATACGTGGACACACAGGCCTCACACACACTTTTATGTGCACACGCATGCAGATGCTTACACCCCGACACATACAGCTAATGATGTCTCTTGTATATTTCCATACTGATGTTAACTGTTTAACATATGAGCTGCTATGATGACTGTTAATGTGAACACCTGGTAACTTCACTTCTGATGATTTTCACGTTGTTATTTTTGTACTTTGGGCCATCATTTCTATCTGTATTAAAAAACATTGTACTCACTAAGTTAATTGGTAAGATTTTGGAACGAGGGGTCATCGCTGAAGAAAAAGTCAGATGGGGCAAGAAAACATGGACAGAAAGAAGATCAGACAGGTTGTAAACAAACCTTGAGGTTAGCACAACTTACAGTAATTGGAGGAGAAAACAAACACCCATCACAGTTTACAGACTTCTTAGATCAACGTTGACCTGCTGGACAGTAGTTTTGCACACATGCAGTTTTCCTGTGCAATGAGGAATTATTTCCGACATTCCAGGCGCGCTCTCTCTCAGTTTTACCTCCAAATTGCCAGACCTTCCTTCACAGCGCTGCGGAGGAGGGTCTGGCTAGTCCACACAGCATTCCGGGATGGGAGAAAAACGTGCTCTGGTTTATTGGCATTTCTTTAAACCAGGGCTGTCAATCGATTAAAAAAATGTATCTAATTAATTACATACTCTGTGATTAATTAATCTAAATTAATCACATACATAATTTATGCCCGGTGTCTGAACCGATACTTTTTAAGAAAGTTAAAAAAAAGAAAAGAAAGAAGGGTACTAAACAACAGTCGGCAAAGTTAAAGAACAGCTTGTTTATTACTAGGCCATATGGTCAAAATTAAATTATTTGATAATGCAATAACTATAACAATAACTTATTTCACTAGTAAATTGCTGTTGAATGAAAAAAAACTTTGAATGCACCACGAGGCTGTAGGTTACCAGTTTATTGAACGCACCGTCTGTGTTTTTCTGACAGCAGCTGCAGATTGTTACATCCCGGTGTTGAATCCTCTACTGTAAAATACAATCACACTTTACAACGTTTAGCGTTAGCTGTCAGCATTGTAACCGTGTTTAATCCAGCTACTAGCTAGCGGTAGGCTAACGTTAGCTGTTGTCGAGTATAGTGTTAACTAGCTAGCGGTAGGCTAACGTTAGCTGCTGTTGAGTATAGTGTTAACTAGCATCACGTGCAGCGGTGTTTCTGTTTCCTGTAACGTCTGTTTCAGAGCAGCCGAGAGAAGCGCAGACATATCAGCGGCACTGAAATGAGGCGCCGAAATCCGCGTTGCTCTTCGGTCCAGTAGAGATATGTCGTGAAGGCACCTGTGCCATATTAGCACCGGTACCCAACCCTATTCAGGAAGAAGATTTTTATAAATAAATGTTCCAATCAATGATCCAGGCAGCGCATTCTCGTCTCCCTCCTTCATTTTACAGTTGAATGGTGGCTAGAACGGCTCTGGGTCAAAGTTCAATATGGAATGGATTAATCTGCGTTATTTTTTTTAACGCGTTTTTTTTTTAACGGGTTATTTTTTCTCTGAATAATTAATCGAAATTAACACGTTATTTTGACAGCCCTACTTTAAACCAATCACAATTGTCTTGGGCGGTGCTAAGCGTTGGACAGAGCCACAGTGCCGCTGCAAAATAGTCTCTAGAAGGAACTTGTTTTGGTGGAACGTGCTCGTTAAAAAGTAGTTTTAGTCGTGCAACAGAAAACTCCGATTGGACAGATAGTCTAGCTAGCTGTCTGGATTTACCCTGCAGAGATCTGAGGAGCAGAATTTCTGACGGCACTCTAGCAATCCCGGAAGTGGAACTTCTTCGATATAGACTCCCTCCAAATAAACTGGTTTAAACATCTGGCTGAACTTTTGGTTTGCGTAAAACCTCTTTGATGGTCTGACTGCTTGTGTTTCTTGCCCCATCATTGTAGCGATGTTTCAAGTTCTGGGCAGTTACTTTGCTAAGTTCAACGTTATTATAGCTGCCAGAAACCTTTTCTACGTACATTGTTCATATACAGTATGCTTGCACTTCATTTTCCTAATACTGTAGGGCTGTAATGGTACGAGTATTGGTCCTAAATCGTTTTGCTACAGGATGTTCGGTTTGGTAGGAAAAACTGGTTGGGTACGCCCTCTGACCCAGTCACGTTAAAATACGTCTACTACTCGCAAATACCCAACAGAAATTCTGGAACATGAGTTTTACCCTGCGGTTTTGGCAGTGCATTAGTTGGTGTTAATCAGCTGTAGCATGCTAGTCGGTCGTTCACATGTATTGGGCCTGCCCTGCACCAATGAACACAAGCTGCAGTTCAGGAATCATCAACAGGATAGAGTCTTATGATGGAGCATTTCAGACATTAGTTTTTTGTTTTTTTTGTTCATTGTTTTTCTTGTTGACAATATGACAGTATTTGAGTGCCTTAACTGTTACAGTAAGAATTATGGCCAATTTGATGGCCAATTAGCCACTGTTGAATGTTTATACTTTTTAAAATAAATGAGAATTATTTATTTTTTTCCTGTTGTATCGAAAATACACCGAACTGTGACCCCAAAACCGAGGTACACAGAACTGTGATTTTTGTGTACCGTTACATCCCTATAATACTGCAATTCTGATTCTCCATATTGCAGTTTTAATATTGCTATTTATCACTATTTTACTATACATACGACATCTACTGTATGTCTGTCTGTCCTGGAAGTGTGATCCATCAGATGCACTTTCTGGGCTTTCTTGCTTGTTAAAGGTTTTTTCCTTATCCAAATCATGGGCCTAATGACAGAGAGGTAACTGTTAAACCATATGAGGCAACTTTGTTATTTGTGATTTTGGGCTACATCAGTAACATTGACTTGTTGATGTGCGTCTGATTAAAATAAAACAGCTTTTAATTGTGATTTATGGTTCTGCGGAGGCTCCATGCAGAGCTTTAGCCGTAGCCTACGTAAGGTTTATACTTGTGCGTTGGTGTGTGTGTCGATCTCTTTAAGAGAATAGCAGGGCCGGCGTGTGTGTGTGTGGGGAGTGTGTGGTAGAGCGAGTGAGAGAGACGTGATTATCTTCAGAGTGAGTAGTGACTCTAGAGTCATAGTGAGAGAAACAAAGAGTCTCCCCTGTTCTTTCTGACCACGGTGGGAAATCTGGAGCAGGAGAAGTTAACCCTCTCCTTGATTTCTTGTTGTTGATGGAGAAGGAGAACCAGGAAATGAGTCGGGGGGGATGCAACGCTACCAAGCCACGGCCGAGCGAGGTGTAGTTAGATTTTTCGAGAGGTGCACTTCAGGCTACGGCATAGGGTCTGTGTCTCCATGTTCCTACGTACGTAGCCACGGCGTAGATTTAACACAGAAGCATAAATCACACTTAAGCCTTATATGCAAGAGATACAAGGTGTCCACCTGACACCAGTGTGTTTGTGTATGCAAATACCACACAGATACACAGAAAAACATTATGTTCTTTTTTGTTTTTATTGTACGGTCACCAGATGAGCAGATACATCATTTTAGAAAAAAAATTGATATTTGCAAAAAAATTATAATACAATTTTTTCAATATAGATTATGTACAGAATGAAATGTAGTCAAACTGAAAGCATTCTGCCTCTTTGTCATCGAGAAAACAAAGCAGTGAAGGGGTCTGAGCGGTCCTCCATAGACCCATCTCCCTAACCAATAAATATAAACTGTATATATTATGTATGCTGCATTCATCCAGGCATGGACAATACCAGGGCAAGTTAGGTCTCAACAATATTTCCTTAATCATTTCTTGAACATCACTGTGATACACACACACACTCGCACACCCACGAGAAGCTTGACACACAAGTGCACACAGGCCAGAGAACAAATTACAGTTGGGTTACAACAATGGGCCATCTTAACTCATGAAAAGGTAAGAAAAAAAAGCAAAAGAAACGTGTATGGAAATACCCGTCATTGTCCTTGATCAGGAGGGAGAAGTGGCTTTCTGGTCAAAGCTCGCTGGAACTGGCTGAGCAGCACTTGACATTTGGCCTGATTCAAACAGCAAATTGTACAGAAAGCTACCGAGCTGGAAAATCTCTCCCATTCTCACAAATCCTGCCTACTCATGTAGCTCCCTCCCCCTCGCTCAGTCTCCTTGTATCTATCTACCTTTCTTCTCTTTCTTGTTCCTATTTTTTGTATCTAGAGTGGGACAGGTGCCAGGACAAGGGCGGGCGAATGCCACCCTTTTGCATGTTTCCCCTCTGGGAATGAAGAAAATAAAATGCACACGAAAGCTTCTATCCATACTGTATTGAAACAGGACAGACAACTGCACAATCACAGAACGAGCACAAGAAAAGACGACAGCAAAGTAAAGCTATGGCCAGGGCAGGGCGGGGAATGCTTGTAAAGGGAATGCTTGACTTGAGGACTTGAAGGACACTATGAGCACGCCGCTTGCCAGCCGCTTTACCTTGTCGCTGGGCATCACCTCTCAAAAATCACCCTCCTTGTTCTTGGCGGGAGAAAGAATTATGACTTTGTGCCGATGAGCGAATACACACACTTGCATAAATCATCCATCTTGTTTGGCGGTTAATTACTCTTGTTTACCCTCCGAGTAACCTCGGGATGGGGCGGTGTGATAGGAGGGAGCCTGGGCAGAGGAGATAGCACCAAATAGTAATCTGCTGACGCTGTTCATCAGTGTGCAATTCACAGGAGTAAATGCACATAGTGGGCTTGAACCTGGGTGTTAGTGAATTAGACAAGGTTGACTGGGGTCTGACGACGGCAGCTCCATCAACATCCTGGCCTGACCACAGCTGCTCAGTAAGCTGTTCTGGGGTCAGCCGGTGAAGGAGCCACGCTGAGGCAGCCCGGTGCAGGCCAATCACAGAGCTCCTCAGGATGTACAGCAGGCTCTGATCGTTGCTTATTTCATTACGGGGAAAGCTACATAAATCCACAAAATGGAGAGGAAGAGGCACAGAGGGAATATTTGCATTTCTCCTTTCCTATCATCTCCACTCAGTGCCCCCCTCTCCAACACCAGCCCTTTCAATCCCTCCCCCCATTTAGTGCAGAGTGACTTTAATCATCACTTTCGCCAAAACACATTAAGCCGGTGTGTCCGGAGTTGAGGAGAGAGAGGGGGGGGGGTTGAAAAAACACATAGTGGCGCATTAGATTTGCAATAGTGATGCATTACTCTGGCATTACTTTGGAGATTAAAGATGGGACGTTGCATTTCATTGTAGTGGTGCTGTTGGTTGCCTGATGTATGGCTGTCCTCCTGCACTGAAACGAACTAGGGAGAGAAGACCCTGGCATTCCTTCCTTCCTTTTTCTCCTTCTATCCCTTTAGTTCTTATTCCCTCTTCTTCTATAAACCTTTTTTCTTCATCCTTCAACCCTCAAAGCCTTCCCTGCCTTTTAACCCCCAATCTAAAAGCACCTCTACATTAAAGATATTTATGCAACTGTTTGATCAAGTTCTCAAGTCAAAAACAACACCTCCTTTGTAGAAGGAGATAATACTGTAAAGTGGATTGCATACATTAAATTTAAGCCAACACACATCGTGACTTTGCCTGGTCTTTATGTTACTGCATCTGTGTGAAAAGGATGGATTTAAAGTGCTTGAGAGCTTAGGACAGGCAGGGTGAGATTGCGAGGAGACCATAAAAAACAAAAACAAAGAAAAACTGAAGGGCATGAACAAGGGGTGCTTTAGGACTGGGCTAATTTGGGGGCAGGTTCAATATGAAGACAGAAGGCTTTATAAACAGAGTGGGGGAGAAAGAGAAAGAGTAGGATGTGAGGGTGTACGTAGTCCTCAGGAAACAAAATGACAATACGTATTTTGTTCTAAAGTCTCAGAGAAACAGAATCACAGTCAGTCAGTCCAAGGGTACAGCCCACCAGCAGCCTGGCCCAGTGGGTGAGCTTTCCGGTCATGTGTCAATCCAAACCTTTGGGCCTGGGTTCACCCTGGCACCCAGCTCTGGTTGTTGTGTGCTGATGGAGGACAAGCAAATGCCCCCAAGCTCATGCCCATCCCCATGCCCATGCCTTGGGACAGAGAGCCGTCAAAGTTGAAGTCCATGCTCTCTGTGTCCATAAAGTCATTGAGCAGGATGGAGTCTACATCACAGTCCAGGCTACTAGCAACATTCTCCATCTCCAGATTGGCAGCCATTCTACTGTGGGAGTTGTGATGTTGCCCCTGGTAACCAGTGTTCCCTGGCTGGTGGTTGTTGTGGTAGTAGCCATGCCAGGAGTCAGTCATACCCTGATGGTGAGCTCCGGGGTAAGGCTGGTGACGGGGGTGAGGTGCAGACGCCAGGCGGCAAGGGTCCTGGGGAACATCCATGACCCCGGCGGGGTTGGGTGGCAGGGACGGCGATGTTGGGAGGTGTGGTCGGGGCCCATAGTGGTTAGAGGTCTTGAGGCTGTAGGGCTGCAGGATGTCGGTGCTTACCCGTGGGGAGAGGGCCTGGGGGTGAGGCCCACTGTGCATAGGGTTATGGGGGTTGTGGTTGTGCATGTGACTCTGGCTGGAGGGAGGGTTGTGATCATGTCTGGCGTTTACTTTGTTACTGTGACCGTGCTCGTGACTCGGACCATAGTCATGGGCAGGGTGGGGCTTGTGGCTGTGGCTGTAGTCGAGGCTGGCTTGGTGTTTCTGACCCTGATTGTGGTTCTGACGGTGGGTTGTGTTCTGGTCATGGACTGAGCCATGGCCATTGTGTAGACTAGGATTGTGAGCATGCTCCTGGCTGTGATTGTGGTTATGATTGTGGTTGCGATTCTGATTGTGGCTGTGCTGGCTATGAACGCCATTGGTCCCCTGTGTCATTAGTGTGTGTGATTCCCGTCCCGGGCCCAGCACTGTGTCTTTGTTGCAGTACGGAGGTCCCTCAGTAAGCAGACTTTGTAGAGCGTTGTTCTCTGAGTAGCCCCTCATTTGGTGCTGGAAGCTGACTGGCTTGTTCTCCTGGATGGTCTCCATGGGAGTGTGATGCCGGAGCATGCCCATGGAAGGCTGCCCATACATGGGCCCACAGTAGGAGCCCTCTGCCTTGGGTGCAGGCACGTAGGGATAACCATTGCATTTGATTTGCTGTGGCTGGGGGTAGCCACTCTCATCTAGACTGATAGCCCCTGTCAGGTCAGTCAGCTGGGGCAGCTCCACGGTTGGACAGTGGCCCCCAGTGCCCAGGGCTGGGGAGCGGGTGCTGGTGGGGCTGGGGTACAGTCGAGGGGAGGCTGAACAGGACAGTCCACCCTCCTCCGGTTCGTCAGCCTCCGCCTCAGCCAGAATCGGGGACAGGCAGCCACTTAGTGTGGAGGCAGAGGAGGAGGTGCGGGAATGGAGGTCCGTCCAGGTGTCATACTCCTCACCCCCCATACTTACACCTCCTTTCCCTGCTGGACTGCCATGCTCGGGGGAGCCTTGCATTGTGGGTCCGGCCCCCTGACCTTGTCCCCGTCCGAGGCCTATGGCCCCTGCTCTCTTACGGCTAATGCGACCCTTGGTCTTCAGGTAACGGGTCCCATTGTCTATAGAGGCCGCCCGTCGTCTGGGTCCTTTGCCCATCTTCCCTCCTTCTGGGTTCAGCATCCACCACGAACTCTTCCCCGTCCCTTCATTTTGCACCCTGATGAAGCGACTGTGCAGGGACAGATTGTGTCTAATTGAATTCTGGAACGAGAGAGAAAGATGGGAAGGAGATGGCGGGAGAAAGGGGGGAGGAGGCACAGAAGGGACAGAGAGAGAAAAAAAGAGATAAACATTAACACCCAAGGGAACATTTAGGGTTAAATAATGATTTCTTGAGAACACAAAGTCATTTCAAATTATGGCCAAACTATCAAGGCTGCATGGTGAGCGAGAAAAAAGGCGGATAAAGAAAGAGAGGGAGATTGAGGGGAGCGCAAAGAGGGCAGGGAAGGACCAATCGATACCTCCCCTGACCAGCCTCTCCTCTCCACACGCGCTCACTGAGTCATAATACGGACATGGGTGCAGCCTCCACATCAAACTATCACCAAGGTTACAGAAATGAATCACACGAGGCAACCCAATCACAGACAGACCATATCGATTGCAGGGCCTCCAAATATGAGAGCCTGAGATCCAACCAGAGACAGGGAGGGAGAGGCAGGGAGGGAGGAAGGGAAGAAGAGGGAGGAAGGATGGGGAGGGGGTATTTGGCAGGAGAAGATCTGGAAGAGCACCAGAGTGAAAAAAGGTACACTCACACACAGGCCTGAAATAAGATATAGGGGAAGTAAAGAGGCGGGAGGGGAGAGGAAAGGGACATGCTCATTTAACCTCTTAAAATCCTGACACAATTAACATGACCGTAGGCTACGGCGGCAGATATCGAATGGATGAAGTCTTCCTGCGAGTAGCTTTGAAGACGGACGGATGTGCCGATTGTGGGTGGGTGTGGAGTGCGGGGGGGGTGTATAGGATAAGCCTCTCCAGACCCCTGTTTAAGTGTCTGAGTGACGGCTGTATAGTTAATCCAGGGCTTCGCAGCAGCATTTGAAGCTGGTGCCAGCCTGGAGTGAGTTGATGAGATCTAAGCCTGCCTAAAGGAGAGCTTAGCAGGGATACACATCATCTCAGCTGGCCAAGTTAGTCTAAGTACAGCATGTTCATCCAAATCTTTCCTGCTTGTGTCATTATTCACACTCTCTCCAGCTTTCCTCCCGTTGCTTTTTTCCACCTTCTCTCTCTTTCCCTCTCTTTTGCTTTTCGCTTTTTTTCTGATCTTTCGGGAGGAACAAACCCCCCTCAACTGCAACCCTCTTCCCAGTGCACACAATCACACACTTTTCTTTTTCCTCTCTGGAGATATCTATTTCTGCCTTGTTTATTACCTGCACATAGCTCACGATCTCTGTCTCCTGATATCTCGAGCCATTCTCTATCTTCATTCACTCCCCGCCTCCTGTCCAATTTTCCTGCTCTCAGCCCCATTCATCTCCCTCTCTGTGTCCCAGCGTCTCTTGATCACGACATTGCTCATTCTCTCTCTCTCTCCACATCCATCCTCTCGTCACCTTGCACAACTTCCACCCCCTCTCACTTTTCATTCATTCACACTGAAAGGCGAGCAAATATCGGAAACAAACAGCAGGAGATGCAAATCTGTGCTAAATGGCAGGCCAGCTTACATTTCACCCTTCAGTGCAATCTATACAGTCAGCATATGTAACCCCCCCCCCCCCCCCTTCTCCCCTATACTCTGGCAGCAAACAGAGTCGCATGGCTGTGAACTGGACAGCCAGCTAAAAGAGGTGACCGCTCTTTGTTGTTGCAATGTATTATGAAAGCACAGCATCCAGAACAACAGGTAATATGTTTCTCGCAAAACGTTTCCAGGGGGGAATTCAGCTTTAACTGGATTTCAAATCAGTTTATCCTACCTACTACTGTTCTCATTCATGAAGAAAAGGCCCCCCTTCATACACTCCTATCCCCTCAGCGTGACTCTGAACAGGTAATTTCATCCCATCCTCCACTCAAATCACGCTGCTTTGACTAGACTCTCTTCACAGACGTGAAAATTGGATAAGAGAGATGTATTTATGCTTGTTTTTTTCCCTCTGCTGTTCAGAGGGGTCCTCCTACAAAACACCAGGTCGGTAAAATTGCACAAGCTCAACACTGACGACGAAAAATAAGCCGACTGCACTTCTCCGCTGCGGCGTGCTACGGAGCGCCGACTTAATCAAAGCTGAATTTGAACGATGACGCCGTGTGAAAGAGGCCGCCGGTGGAGGCGACCCACATCAGGTGATCTGAGAGCACCGCCCTGACAGGTTCCTCTGCAACATGACGGCTCCGGCTGGGCGTAGCCATGGCAACAGAGTAAACCAAAAAGAGGGAGAAATGAAGAGTGGAGAGGTGATGGTGGGGAGGGGAGAAGGGGTGGGGGGGGTGGCTGATGCTGTTTGATGCTGCAGGCAACTCCAAACAGCCTTTTATCTGAGTCTGTCAGAATACTGCTTCCAATCCACCAGGGAGGCTCAATCACCAGCAGTCCCAACGTCTCACTACCTGTACCAAGCTGTGATTAGCAGTGTCTGTGTGTGTGTGTGTGTGTGTGTGTGTGTGTGTGTGTGTGTGTGTGTGTGTGTGTGTGTGTGTGTGTGTGTGTGTGCGTGTGAGTGTGTGCGTGTGAGAAAAGAGAGAGCTTCTTTACTACCACAGCAACAATTACACCACAACAGCAGACCGCTGTTCCTTCACCTGCTGATACATTGTACAGTACTATAATGTGGCAGATTTCTGCATTGTCTTCTGGATATCGTCGCTGTCGAGCAGAAACCTTGTATCTCCACATTTCATCATTGACATTTTTTTCATAAATCAATGCTATTGGTCACCATTTACGTCTGTCCGTGGTTTTACAAGTACAGTGACGAGGGGATTTTTGCCTGATTTCGTCTGAGTTTAATAGCTCAACAAAATGTTTTCAAATTAGCCTTTTCATTTCCTAAAATACAACGATTTTGGACATACAAGGGTTTCTAACAACAGCGACAATGTATTAAACTGTCATTCTGGGAGTGACATTTTGTTTTGTACTTAAATGATGAAATAATGAAAAGGTGGTATTTAAATAATGAAAATGTGGTGCTGATACTCAACACTGTCAGCTCCTAATGTTAGCGTTTTCTAAATATGGTGATCTCTAGCCAAGAAATCTAGAGGCTGGTTGGTTGTAGCGCTAACATATTGCGTGCAGACAGAATATGAAAGACAACCGTTTATCCCGCCCCTCGGATTGAGCCCTGCCAATGGTGAGTTCCCAGACCCAACATCTGGATCTGGGTCTGGCTTGTCAGGCTAGATGATCTCTGGATTGCCAGCCCCATTATCTGACCACAGGAGAGCAATAAGAGTCACTAACAAACTAGAAAAGGACACATGAAGCTAGAAGAGGTATCTAGAGTTATTTAAACTTGATGTACCATAGTTCCCAAACAAATGTCATTCATAATTATCTGTGTGGAATCTGATCAACATGAATCAGTTTTTGTTATGGACGTTCAATAGACAACTAGTGCGCATTTCATCAAGAAAATAATTATATAATCAATCAAACTAAATTGTATTCATCATCACTGGGCGGACAAAAATAGGACGATGTGTTACATCTTATGTCTTTGTTCTATGTTTAATACTATCTACTTGTCTTTCAATATTTAACCAGTAAGGTTTTAAATTTGCTGTTTAAATGCAAAATGCTTAAGTTCATGTACACTTAGTTGCCAGTTTATTAGGTACACCTAGCTAAAACTAATACAGTCAATAAATCATACCTTCATGAAGGTTATGAACAAAATAGATTTTTGTTGAAACTGTTTTTCAACTATACGGTCATTTTGAAGGCTGTAGTTTGTGATGCTGTTGAATTGTATTGCGTTCCACTAACAGATGTTTCTATTATTTTCTCCACCCCATTTATATCAATGAGAATATGCTAAATAACAGAAAGACCTCCTTCACCTCACATACAATCACAAATATACATTATTAAAGCCCGTTCCGGAGAGTGACACTATAAATGAAAATTTTAATTAAAGACAAATAGTGTTCCTTGGTATATTTATGGTACTATGTGTATTTGAAATATCTCTACAGAGCTCAACAGTGATCGTCCACTTTTTAAAATGGCTCTGGTTCCGGAAGAGATTTTCCCCGTTCACTATCTCCATTTACGTTTCATTAAAGGCTTATATTAAGAGTTTTAAGCCTGGGACCAATCTAACCAGCTCAGAGACCAATCATGACCATAAAAGAACCTTTTGAAAACTGAAAACAGCAATGGTACAAGACTGTGTATAGAAACAATCATAGTTCATGGTAACAGCAAGTTCCACCAATCAGAGACGTCGCTGTTACATTTAGGGTTGTGAGTAGTGTGATATTTCTCCATAAGATCGCGAATAAAACATGGTTTTCTTAAAACAAGGTTAATTTCATACAGACTTCTAGTTTTTACCGGAGCAGAAACTGCTCGTTCACAACCCCGTAGCTCGTAGTCAGTCTACCTCGGATGGTTTAGACATCATGGCTGATAATCAGAATCCTTATGGAGTAAATGAATGGGATTTTTACTTCCGGAACCACACTGTTGAGCTCTATTGGCTTCCTTGGTAAGCTGAACTGAACGTTGTCCTGTCCATTTTGTTTACGCCATGAACAGGTGCAGGTCTAGAAGGGGGGCCTGGGGTGGCGACTGCCCCCCTTTTGAAATATGATTACCCCCCCTGGTGCCCCCCCCCACCCAATCCATTGGGCTAGAATGCTGTCAATCTGACTAATTTGATTTTCATTGGATCAGAGTTCTGTGTCACTTGGCTGCCTGTTCTGTAAATCGCTGCCTTTCCATTTGGTAAATGGAAATATACTTTAAAAATACATTGTATGGTAAGTGTGTACTTTGTTAAAATGTTCAGGCCTGTTTAGAAGCAGAAACATATTTAACTCACTGTTGAGCACTTGTTTCTGTAAGAAATGAATTGTGTGTTGCACTTTATTTCTGTTCTGTTGCCTATTATCTGAAAACAGCATACAGCAAGGTTTTTTCTGTTGAAGTCTATTGTAAGTGTATTGCACTTTATTTGTATACGCTTCTGTGAAAAAAATCTTCCCAGCCCTTGTCACATGGCCTATTAATGTTTAAATGATGACTATCCAAATGTTTGCCTTAAGAGCCCATAGAAAACGTGCATTGTATTTGGATACACAATTTGTCGATAATAAAAACAGGTGAAATTAATAATGAATGTGATGTTTTATTTAGCAGAATTACATTATGTTGTTCTATTCTATCCAATATTTCCTATATTTCTAAGCAGTTTTTTTTTTTTTTGCTGTATTCTGATAAAATCCCCTGGGCCCCCCTAATTGATTATTAGGGGGGCCCTCCGGGTCTGTTTCCCGAAGGTTCCGTAAACTGCCGTTAGCGTCCTTAGCACCGGAGTTACGTGCTGACTGGGTTTGGATTGCTGTAATGATAGTGGCTGTCTGCTAGCTGGCTGGGGGCTGACTGTGGATGTGTCCTCAGGGCTGTCCACCTCAAGTTAATCTGGTGCAGGATTGGACCATCATGTGCAAAGGGAAGGCGGATAGTCTCCAAGTTATCATTGCAATCAACGCCTAGAGATGTCAGTGATTAGCACACTGTCAGTCACAGAGGAGGAGCCGATCAGTGAAAACCCCCAGCGTAGTCTTTGCTTGGAATGAAACCTGCAGTCTCTCAGCTCTCCGTGGCACATAGCTGGCCAATCCCTGCCTCTGTGTATATATTAAGTTGTCAGAAAGAGTGATTCTGCACAGGAGATGTCTGTTCCCTCTGCTCTTAGCCTTTGCCTTTCTGTTAATGCAGCAGGAGATGGACTGTTGCAGAGAGAACGGTGACTGAATCTGTCCTCACATCCACCCTCCTTCTGCACTGTATCCCGCTCCACTACTGTATATTATACATTAATAGTGACTGAGTTTGACCCTGACACACTGCTGCTTTCGCCGAGCCATGGGAGAGTCAGTCCAGTGGTTAGCTAATGGCCCGTATACACACATATCCGTCTAAACACAGAATTCTCACACTTTTCCCTTTTTTTTTAAAATGCCTGACCATACAGCAATTTATGACTGGGATTGAGCATACTGGTTAGTGCTCAGTATGATGATAAACTACAGCATGAACTACATTGCACAACAATGAACATTTAGATGTAACCGTATAATACAGGGCCCCCCTTTAGTAGATACAAATGTTTTAAAGAGACAGTTATAGGCCTATAAGTATATACAGTGTATTAGTTCAACTTGACCTATTTTGATTACAATCCAGTTGTTCCTCGTCCACTGTTTGCAGAGTTTTAACAGGCTGAGTAGTACTCCACGATTTTACACAAGGTTTCATTTACTCATCAGCAGGAGTGTCCCTTTAACATACTCCTTCTGACATTCCAAACTGAAGATACAGAACAGTCTTACTCTATCCAGTACGGTAGACCGCCAAGAAATGCATCCTTTGTTGGTGTTAAAACTAAGACTAAGAAAGGTTAATCCCCCTCTCTGATTGTATTTGTAGATTATATTACACTGTCAGTTGCTGTTATTTTGTCCAACCCCTGTAGCAAACAGCCTTTTAAATGGTCAGAAGCTGTGTGTTCTCTTCAGCAGGGTGCCTTGTGCCTGCAGCCTCCATTTCAGAATAGCAATAACAGAGCAATGGGTAATTTTCTTTAATTATTACTATTTTCAACGCCCCTTGTCCTGTTTTTTTTTTATTTTTTTTAGTCTGGGTTAGCTAGCTGACGATAATTACATCTATTGCAAATTATCCAGTTTGTGTTGCATAGCAACGAGAATGATGCAACCCTTTGCACCCTTTTCCCTCTCGCTGTCTCTCTCTCTGTTAGGAGCAATTCTCTCAACGGAGCTTTGTGTCTGAGCAGAGAAAAAAGCCTCCCATATGAATTCGACACGGCAACTAATATGAAAATACATCTGTGTACTGGACCTTGTCACCCTATAGAGGGAACAACAGTTTTTAGACATCTCTACGCCTCTCTGCAGACAACAAGATGTGGAAATTAAATCATATCTAGTGTTGTGTAGATTTTACAGTCCAGGCAGCATTGCACGCACATGTAAACAAACGCCACCATATGTTTCACAACTTGACACATGTTTACCTCGATGTGCACGTGCACACAGACTTGCACACATCTGCCACGCCACACACCCACCCACACACCCACACCACCCACTCCAAACTGGCAATCATACTTAATCCCTCTCCAGCCTGAGTAATCCCAGACGATCCGAGGCTAATCCTGGTTAATTCTGGGCACTCCTCAGCTGGGTTTCACCCTGAAACCACAGAGACAGGGTGGGGATTGGTCGGATCATGGAGACCGAGGCTGGGCGCGGCGTTGATAGACGTAATTGGTCGGCAAAAACAAGCACAGGTTTTCATCACGGGTCATTAAAATACGTCCGGATTGACCCCTGCTACGTCACGCCACAGCCTGACTGTTGTCGCCGCTCCCGGTACAAAAAACATGTTTTTTACCAGGGTCCTGCGTATTAGCATGCAAGCGCTAATACAAGGCCTTGTTATTTTGTCTACTTTCTGTTACTTTGTCTACTTTCTGTGACAGTTGGAGCTCGGGGAGAGAATAACCTTTTCTACATCGTTTAAAGGACTGGAAAATAAATTGCTAATAAAAACAAGCAGGGTATACAGTATGAGCCATTCCTCCAGCGTAAGGGGCTTCGGAGTAGTCATTAGCCTCTATTGAGTCAGCTCTACCTACCGAAGCTCCTAGCTCAATTCTTCTTAGCGGCTATCGATCCTGATTCCAAAATAAAGCACTTAAGACGCCTTGATCAAGCTGCTCCTTAATCTAGCGTTAAGGCGATTGAGACCTTTTCACCCTGCGTGTCTCAGACAGACGTATTACTTTGGCACAGGGGTACAGTGGCAGTCACAGCACACTTCACTAGCACAGACTCAGTTTGGGTTTTATAGTCTTTTTAAGCCCCTTAGGCGCAGAGCATGCGGCAGGAACACTTTTACTCTCTGCCATTTTGAAAAAGCTGTCAATATACACAAAGCCGAGAGCGTTAATGAAGCAATATGTCACTGACAGGGGACGGATGAGGATGCTTTGTTAAAAGACAAGAAGGCCTCTGGTGTCTGTGGGCTCGACAGTGTGCCTGTTGGATTGAGTTTGCACATGGAAAACTGCAGGATATGTGTGATTTAACCGCTTGGTATACTCATGAGAGCGTGAAAGCAGAAGCAAAAAGGAAACAGATTTACCTTCTGCTGCAGCTCTGTCAGCTGCGAGACGGGAGAACAGGTTGCAGAGGAGATCTGCTCCCGGACATTTTTATAGGCTGCTTTTACCTCTCAATCCTCACAGGAGAGAAGTCACTTGGAGGGGATTCATTAGAGGATTCAGTAGAACGTCATGTAGTGGCTCTTATAGTGCTTTCTGCTTCAAGGAGCCCTCCTCTAAATGTATGACGCATTCCACAGCACGTTTAAGAGCAAGGGTTGCGTTTTGAATTCCACGCGGCGCTCCCATAAAATGTGGCCTGGCACAATCCAGCCCGAGTGTTGTGTGGATTGTTGTACGCCGCCTTGTTGAGAAGTAGTGGGACTAGGCAAATCCGTTGTCTCCCCTCGCTCAACCATTATTTATGAATCCATTTCACACAGCCAGGAGTCATTATGCACGGTCCTGTCAATGGGTATCTCTCTATGCCGCGCATTTATTTGATAATAAGCAGGAGAGGGGGAGAAGATAAAAGCGCTGACTGCATTCATTGTGAAGCGTTTTCTGCAGGCGGGGAGACTTAAATGAGAGCAGCCAGCTCTGTGTGGGAATGGGTCTCGTCTGCTAAGCCTGTCTGGAGGCAATCAATGGAAATTAGTCAACGCTAAAGATTCACTTCCTGTGACTGATGTCACGGGCAGCACTTGTCTCTTTGAAGGGAAGTAAAGAAGTGGGAGGCTGAGGGATTAATGGGGTTGGAGAAGGTGTGAGCACGCAGAGTTTGGGTGGGGGCTAAGCTGGGGGGAAAAGATGCTATTCTTTTGGTGGATTGCAGGAAAGTAATAGGTCAGAGGATCCAGATGAATGCAGTGTAGCTAGGCCCATTCAAGAAACACAATAGGTTAGTTGTGTACAAGGCTAGCAACAGCACAGACCAATCAGTTACAATAAAGACGTGCAGTCACGCTTTTACAACAACAGTGCTGCTGCTACCGTCGAAACACCCTGAACAACACAGTGTGGAATCCTAAAAGATACTGAAATACTTTCTTTTAATCGTGTTTTATTTACTTTAACACCAAAAAATATGTCTCTTTAGACATATACCACATAGGTCATTTAACATTAGAACAGTCTGGATCAATGGAAGTATATGTTGAAGAAAATTTTGTTCGTGCAACAAGGCAGGCCTGCTTGGTTCTTTCGGGGAATGATTGCAAAGATTTAAGAATATGTTTAGGTCATTTCCTCTCTAACTGGGACGTTTTGGGACCAATTGGTGGGGTTTGCAATGGACGAAGTACACACGGAGATAACCATGTTTTCTTTTGCGGAGTGCAAATGTTCCACCAAAACAAGTTCCTTCCTGAGTCATCGTTGCTGCATCTGGAGCTTAGCCCATTGTGATTGGTTTAAAGAAATTCCAACAACCCAGAGTGTTTTTTTTCTCCTATCCCAGAATGTATGTGTGGTGTAGCCAGACCTTACTCTGCAATGCGAGACAAACAGTAGCATGACAAACCACTTTTTAAAGATTCTCTGTTATGCCATATATTAAGAACATTCTAATAAACGACTGAATGCTCTAATTCAGCAGGTTAAAACAAACCCTTTGTAGCTGGAATTACATTTGTATGGTTCTTTGGTCTTGCAGAGTAATCAACAAAAACCTTGCTTCTTCTGCATTGAAGATGAATAGGAGTGTTTACAGAGGTAGCAGCAGATTCGGTTGTACACCCACAGTGACTGTGACAAAATGATCAGAGCTAGTATCTCCAGCAGTTGTACTGAGGCTGCCTCCTAAAAGGTGCACCAGTTAACTTCTCCTTAAAGTACAGCCGAGGGACTAGAGCCAGCCCTCAGGTGACAGAAGGCCTTTCACTCCCCTTTACTCCCTGTGGAGATCCACAAGCTCTAGAGGGGGGAGAGACAGAGAAACAAGGCAGACAGGGAGGGAAAAGACGAGCGAGGGAGCGAGGTGTCGTCTGGGGCTAACCTGAGAAAGGTAGACGAGAAGAGAGCCTGAGGGGCCAGAGGCGGACAGCAAGCCCAATCCCCAGCGGAGAGGCCTCTAATTGGAGCTGCCGGCCTGCCCAGGCAGCCTCTTCCTCTGTGGATGGACATAAGGAGCAGAGTGAAGGCGGAGAGAGCCCAGGGGTGGGAGGAGAGGGCAGATAAAAATAGAGCCGGCAGATTAACGAGCATCTGAAAGCGGGGCAGGGGATCGGAAAATCCTCCCTTCGTGCCAGAGATGCCCAGTCCTCAGGCCACAGCCAGCTCTGTAAAGAGTGATGGATCCAGAGTAGCCATGAGTAGTGCTTCCTTTCTGTTGGCTCCGCTTACATCACGAACACCGGGGGGGAAGGAACACCGTTATGTACTGCTCCAGGACTTTGCTTCAATTCTAATAAAGTACAGTCGTAGTCAACTGCTGGAGTAGCAATACAGTAAAATTGGCTCTTTAGTTTATTTTTTTTCAAGTATTTCTTTTTAAAAATCCTCATTTGCTCATATCACAACTATATAGCTAGTAGGGGTCTGAATCACCAGAGGCCCCACTATACCATATTGTCACTATACCATATTGAATCTTAAAAGATTGAGCTTGGTCTGGTGACAGCCAGACAAGCTATATATTGCAATTTATGAAATTATTTCCAACTTCAAACTTTTCCCAATTTCAAATTATGTCCCCAAAAGGAAACTTTGTCAACATCTGTTTTATCTAAAAAGATACATTTACGTATGTTCATCTCACTTCAATTTTATTGCTGCAAAATGGGACACACATATATAATAATAGATCCATACATGGTGTCTGTGTATCGATACAGTATTGCCATGGAAAATATTGTGATACTATGCTGTATCGATTTTTCCCCCACCCCTAGTAAATATAAGGTGCACATTTCCCTATTAACTTACATTGTAGCTTGTTTCGCCGCTGCCGACTGCAGCGATCTCGCTTAATACTGGACCAATGTCAGTCACTGAGTCAGAAAATAGATGTTCTTTAATTACAGACAGTAAATGTAAATGTAGTTTTTCACCTCCACCTTTGACTCACACTCACAAAAGGAGTCACCTCCACAGCTGTGATATCTATCCTTCCCCTGAGAGCTTTCACACGCCAGGTGGAGCATCGTGACACCTATGGGAGTCAAAGGAGAAGCTGAGAAACGGGCCTAATCACACCTGCCATCAGGTCTCAGGAGAGCACCACCCACCTCAACACTCAGCTGTCACATCCATCCGCACACTGAGGCTGTACTACACCTCCAACAAATGCAATGATCCACAGTCAAAAGCTGATACAATGGCAATATCACTGAGGGCTGAGACATTCCGAATGGCACTTTAATAAAAAAGAAACAATGGCTAGATTGACTTGAAGAATTGGAGAGATGGGAACTTACAAACACCGAACTCTGCCACACAACTTGTTACAAGAATAACAACTATCTCACGTTTGAATAATGGGATCAACCTTTGGTCTTTCCTAACTAAAAGAGCTTCCGAACAGAACGCTGTAGCCTTGAATGAATAACACAGGGGAGAAGTGGTGATCAACTTTTCTTCAAGCGTCTGTACTTTCATTTTAGGTTAGTTTGATTTCACCCAAAGTAGTGCTGAAAAGCCACTTAATCATGACTGTGAGTATTCAACACTTTGTATTGAATATTCATTATAGTTTGAAAAAAGGGAGGTATGGCTGAATATTCAGCCCTTTCCCCCAAAACTTCTGCTTGATTAATGCATCATACTAACGTGAATGTACTACTTCAGCAGCACCAGTCTGTTAGACTGAATTGCCATTTTGGTTCACTTTCATACAGGCTGACATTGTGTTCAAGTTAGCTGCTTACTGTTTTGGAGGAGGGAGTATTTTATTCTGTTGTATACAGAGTTATCTGCAGAGTGTGATTTGTAAAGAAAATAACACTTTATTTAAAGGTATCTACATAAGAGTGGCATGACACAGTCATGAACACATGAACACATGACACTGTCATGACACAGTTATGACACATTAACCCTAACCCTAACCCTAACTCTAACCCTAACCCTAACTCTAACCCTAACTCTAACCCTAACCATAACTTCAAGACAAAAACTGAATGACACTTACTAAAAGAAGCGTTATGTCATAAACGTTTATGACTTGTTTATAATGCTTATGACACGTTCATGACAGTGTCATGTCACCCTTATGTAGATACCTTCAAGTAAGGTGTAACCGAAAATCCTAAACTTAAAGAGTCGTATTAGTGCCCAAACTTAACTGTCAGCACATGACGCTCACTTTTTCTGGCTAAACTCCACTACCATGGCCCCTGAATGCACTGTCATCTGGCGGTACCTGTACCCGGCTCGCTGTCACCTATTGGCGGCTTAACAACTGCCGCTGGTAGCCGGCGTCCTGGAGCTCTGTAGCGGCTAAACACAACCAGCAACTGCTGCTCAGATTTTATCCTTCTATGGCACTATGTGTTCACGTTACAGCGCTTTACTTAGTTTAAAATACTTCTGTTTTAGGTATATAATTAAAATATGGTCTAGGCTAAAATAATTCAGCAGAGGCAGGGGTATGTAGACCAGAAAGGGGGGAAATCCCATGCACCCCCCCAGCAAATGGCACCCTGGTTATCTGTCCTGCTAACTTTCACGACAAAAATGAAGTGGTGTACAGTAGCTAGGAGCAGTTAACGTCTTTTATGATAATTGAAGATTCATAAGACACATGGCTGCGTAATACATTCACTGAGTGACTACACTTTAGTTAATTAGGGACAAAATCCATGGTTCTTGTTCAGTTTTAAAGTTCAGCAGTAGCTAATATTAGGCTCTCACAATCTGCGTTAGCCAATTTGAGTTGATCATTCCCAAAGTTACAGCCTTGAGTATGGAATAGTTTGTTTTAGGACAGTAGCTGTGTTTCCATAAACTTGTCAAGCTAATTTTAAGCAACCTTTTAAAATGTCACAAAAAAAGAAATACAAATTTAGTTTGTCACTGTTTTTCAGGGATGTAACAATTCTTTTTTTTTTTTTTGGGGGGGGGGGGGGGGGGGGAATGGCATCCCCTTTTTAATCCTGCCTGAAAAGCTCTGACTTACAGGCTTGTAGCCCTCAAAAAAGCAGAATCCCAGGAATTATTTCAGAGGTCTGGAACCAGGCTCCAACACGACAAACTGTTCCAGTTCAGCAAATCACCAGAATCCTCACAATGACCTCTGATAGCAGCATTTATCATACACAGACACATATTGGATCATATTTCACTGCAACCTTGGTGGTAAGTCTCTGTTTATAATAATAATAATCATCATTAGCTTCATCTTTAATTGCTTTACTGTAACCTATTATCTGCTTTCGAGCCCACACTCAAATACAAAGTTAGACAGCAATAGTATTGATAGCAAAAGTATGAGAAGAATACACCGCTAATGCTAACTGCCTGCGGAACATACTTTATAGTTTTGTTTGATTCAATTAGTCCTTTTTTTATTCAGCCAGGTTTGAATAAACTTTTCATCCATGTGAAGGTGACTTGAGATTGATTATCGTTTCCCAGAAAATTATTTTGCCAATTCACACTGTCACACTTTTTTTTTTAAAACCCAAATTTCAAACATCAGATGTGCTGTTTTGAAGTATGCCAATTTTCAAAGGGAAAAAAGTCCGATGCTCTTCTCTGTGTGATGTGTGTTGACTGTCACTCTTCCACGACGAGACGATGCTGTACATTTTACATTTAGTGGACGCAATCTGGGAAGGTGACAAGAAATTGACAAGAAACAGGGGGAGGACATGCATATTCACAAATCATAACTTTAACAGAACTTCTAATCCTGTAAGATTAATTGACATTGACATCACGTCAGAAGTCAAACCCCACTTTGACAATACACCCTGGCAAAGACAAAGCAACACAAAGACATGCACACTAACACACCAACAAACACACACACACACACACACACACACACACACACACACACACACACACACACACACACACACACACACACACATCTCGTGCTTCGCTAGTATGGCATGCTGGGCCTGCTCATTACAACAATGCCAAGCTACTAGTTGCTAAGGAGACCTTGGGGAGAGGGAGGGTTGCTGTTGCCATGGCAGCAAGCCTGCATCTTGCCAACTGTCTTCCCCCATGAGACATGACCATCGTAGACAGAGAGAGAGAGAGAGAGAGAGAGAGAGAGAGAATAAGAGACAGGGAGGAAAAGTGAGGGCAGAACGGAGTGAGGAGAGAAAGGCTGGAGGGGGTTATGGTTAAGATGTTGAAAGAGGAGGACTTTTGAAGATGCCTACGAGGCAGCGGGCTCGTTTGGAGAACCACAGAGACTGTAGAAATAATGCGCGGGGGAAATTGATGGGGTGAGAGCAGGGGAAAAAAGGGAGACCTTGAAAAAACAAAGCCCCACCATTTCTTTTGAAAGCGCCCATGAGCAGCTTTTCCCATGGCTCAAGCGGGCGCTGCCTGGCCGACCAAAACTCGATCCAGGCGTTGACATAGACGCTAAGACGCTAAGTGACTAGTCCCCTCCGAAAACTAAAACCCCCTTCCTGACTCCCTCGCTCTCCGCCCCATAATGCCGCGCGTGTCCCCGAATGAACCGCCCGCCTCTCAGCATTTTACCATGTGAGTAGAAGATCTGACGGAGCTTTTGGGGCGAGTGTTCACAGAGCCCATCCGTCATGGAAAGAAATCTGCTTTGGTGAGAGTGAGCAGTATTGAACGACGGATAGGAGGGAGAGAAATGAGAGGGAGAGAGAGGGAGAGCATCTGGGAAGGATGAGCAGAGAGAGATTAAACTGATTGGGGAGCGCAGAAGAAGGGCGAGGAGGAGGTTATACGAGGCAACAGCAGAGAGAAGAAGTCCTCAGTCTCAAATTCAAATTAGCCTTATTGGTTTCCAAGGACACTGAATTGTTTCCATCCTCGCTTTCTTTCCCTGTGTCAGTTTCTCACCCCCCTCCTCCCCACGTCTATTTTCTTTTCCTCCGTTTCTTTCTCTCTCTAGCTCTCTCTCTCTCTCTCACACACACTCTGACTTCATTGGTTCTTATAAAATCTTTTTTTTTCATTGCCTACGTTTGTCACATTGAGGAGCACATGCGTGTCAAGGGAGCTATGATTGCCGAGTTTCAAACATATTAACACCTAAAGCTCTTACTGTACCTCTCAGCGCCGTCAACACCCTCTTATGCTCTCCGAACTGAACCTGGCTGCACACTATGAGAAATATCTATGTATTAACGCTTGTATGACTTTATATTTTAACAGAAATTGTCCATAGAACGTGATTCACAGTTGTATTTTAGTTTTTTACATTTGGAATTGCATAATTTGTGCTCTGACCACTTTTGCCTGGGTTAGGGACATTGGTTTTGGGAGATTAAAGTCCACGTTGTCACTTTTTTGACGTTTGTTGCTTTTCACAACATTTTTCCCCCAATGTTTTTGTCGCTTTTTCCAACATTTTTAAAGTTTTTATTCTGTATTTTAACTGTAGGCACATACATCATTTCCGTTTTGTTTTAGCAGAGGGCAAAGTCCGGGTTATGAGCTGCCAGACTTTTTTCTGTTATTTCACAGATTTATTTCTTAGAGTGTGGTCATGACACAGTATTAGGTTTGGGATCAGGATCAGGTCAGGTTGCAGAACTCCTGTTTTTTGGGGGTATTGGGACATGGGACAGGTTCTGGTTTATTTTCAAATGTTATTTATTAAGAAATAGAAATTCTTTCTTTCGCTGGTTGCGCTAAATCATCAGTGTCCATGTATGTTCAACCTTATTGTCGAACAGAAGGTTCACATTGGATGATTACCTTCAGTGGCCACATTTTACAATGTCCAATACCAACGATTTGAAAACAATTAGTTTTTCCAATATATGTGCATGACAACCATGGTAAGGAAAGAGGTGTGGCAGGTATGGCATCAAATTATGATCAAGGTATAGTTGGTCTCACATTGCCAGACCTTCCTCCAGACCTTCCTCCACAGCGCTGCGGATGGGGGTCTGGCTAGTCCACACTGCATTCTGGGATGGGAGAAAAATGTGCTCTGGTTTATTGGCATTTCTTTAAACCAATCACAATCGTCTTGGGCGGCGCTAAGAGATAGCCTCAGGAAGGAACTTGTTTTGGTGGAACGTGTACGTTCAAAAGTAGTTTTAATCGTGCAACAGAAAACTTGCATTGCCAGATCTTCCTCCACATGCTCTGGTTTATTGTCATTTCTGTAAACCAATCACTATCGTCTTAGGCGGTGCTAAGCACCGGACGGAGCCATGGTGCCTCTGCATAATAGCCTCTTGAAGGAACTTGTTTTGGTGGAACGTGTACGTTCAAAAGTTGTTGTGGTCGTGCAACAGAAAACTCAGATTGGACAGATAGTCTAGCTAGCTGTCTGGATTTACCCTGCAGAGATCTGAGGAGCAGTGAACAATAGTCCTCAGAAATCCACCGGAGGTTAGAACGCCAACACAAAGAAAAAGGCCGAAAAGAGGGACATCTGGCGGAATTTCCGATGGCACCGAAGCAATTCCAGAAGTGGAACGTTGTGGGCATAGACTAAGGTATGGTTAAGGTTAGGAAACTAACTACTTCCTACATTTGACGTAAATTGTTTGCTAAAGAATAATGTAGAGCTACTGGGCTGGTGTGTTACTTGTTTCAAGTAGATATGCAATGCTCGGTGGGAAAATGGAAAGATGACAATAAACAATAAAAGTGTAGCCAGTACGTTGCATTGGACTGGTCAGCTAATGCAACAGAGCTAACAGTCAGGAATGGATCAAAAACTTGATGGTAAATGGTATATTCCTAAAATCTGTAATGATTTGGAGAAGGCCTTTGAATTGTGGAAACATCATGGCCTTGTTGTCACAACTGCTAAAACCCACCATCTTAGAGTTATGCCATATGAACCAAACCCGTCAATTCCTACAGGATCTAGATTTCTTTGGTCAGATTCGGGCTGTTGTGTTGGTAAAACACCAGGTTTGTTCAGGTTTGGTTATTGTTGAATGTAATTTCTCTCCTTCTCTCTCTGACTGTGAGAGCTACATGAAAACTGTGTGTGAAATAAAGCAAAATAAAGGTTAAAACAAATTGGTAGTACCAGCTTGGTTATATTGGTTCTTAAAGATGTGGGTAGGGGCTGGGTTTGAGTCTCAGTTTTAGGCCTGTGCAGATCTCCACACTGGCTATGTACCAAGACTGCAATATCATTCCAACATACAATAGTGAAAAACGTTGGAACTGGCAACTCTACAACTCCTACTGACACAATGACATCAACTTTTTTCCGTTCTGGAGAGTTTGAACAGTCGAGTTTAGGACCGTCTGGCTTTTTTATGGGGCTATTTTTATGTTTCGGGCTAGACCCTTTAGTTCAAATAGAAGGAAATGATTAATTATATTTTAGACAGTGTGTTTCTGACTTTGACCTGACCTGTTTTACACTTTTGCAGATGGACTGCATCCAATTCTGTTGTACAATGTACAATGACAATGAAGACTATTCTGTTCTACTTTGGAATTAGGAAAGCTTTGTCAATCTGAACAAAGCATAACTCTTTGTCTTTGAAAAAAGTAATGACTAAAAACATAGCCTCGGGTTGGAGTCGGATTTAGGTCTCACATTCGGCAGTAATAGTCGGGTTCAGCTGGGTTCATCCGGGTTCATCTGGGTTCATTCTGGTTCGCCTCTCAGTTTGAGGCCTGCATGTGCAGAGAGCCCTGCCACACACAGACGCAGCCCAGAGCATATTCCCAAATACTTTTGCTTCCAATCAACTTGCAAGCATGCTGTAACTGTCCCAACCAATTCTAAGCGCCCCCCCCTCTCTCTCTCTCTCCAACTCTGGTTTTGATCACTCTTCTCCTCTTCGTCTCTCTCAGTCTGTTTCTCATTGCAAGGGAATGTGGCGTCTGTCTCATTGTCGCAGACGCTGGGAAAGAAGAAGCCTCATCATCCTCATCTGATTCTCTCCTCTTCACTCACACGCACGCGCACGCATGCACACGCACGCACGTGCACACACACACACACACACACACACACACAAACACACACATACACACACACAAACGCAGCACAGACATGGCTTTATTGACTTATTCATGCATCGGTTTGTTTCGGGTGCAGATCTCCTGTCTGCCAGTCTGACAGACACCCCGTGAACCCTCGAGACCCCCCCCCCCCCCCCACACACACACACACACACACACACACACACACACACAATATCCCATCCCCCCCCCCCCCCCCCCCCCCATAACCCGAGCGTGGCACAGTGAGTACTCGTAGAGCAATTGGGGTTCACTCAGGTTCTCCTCCATCGTTTCCCTCCTCCTCTGTTGTTTCCCTCCCCTCTTCACTTTCTACGTCTCTTTTCTCTCTTTGCTCGGGAGAAGGGGAAGGTATGCCCACATTTCCCAGAACAAAGACAGCCCAATTAAGTCAGTTTGAGTTAAGGTCTGTGTGGCAGAGAAGGATCGGAAGCGTGGAAGCTGAAGAGAGAAAGCGGCGGTGAACGGCGAGGAGAGGGGAAGAGAGAGACAGTCTAACGAACAGGGAAAAGTGGGAGCAAAAAAAGAAGTAGAAAAAAAAACGAGGAGCGCAAGTCACTTTGTAGCGGAAGCGGGTCGACTTCGTTTTTAGCTCCTCAATGGGAGACTATGAAATATTAATAACTGCTCCAGCCATATACTTCAGAGGCCTATGGTAAAACTTAAAGTCTAATGAGACGCTGCTCATGAATTGCTAATAGGGATGCTGGAATGTGTGTTTTTGTGTGCGTTTGAGTGTGTGCGCTTGTGTGTGCATGTGTGAGTGAAGGGGGGCGGGGTCAAACTGGAAGCTGAGGGGTGGAGTAAAACAGAGCTTTCAGTCTTTCAAAGAGTAGACGAGAAACTTCATTAGAGGCTTGAAGTTCTTCCTGCTGCACATCTAAGAGCTGTTGCGTTTTCTTGAACTGAGAATTTTGCTGTTCTCTCAGCGGTCCGACTAACAAAGTTTGAGATCATCCTGTTAATTGAAGAAAAATGAAAATGGATTTTGTGCGTCTGTGTCTTTGTTGCGTGGTGTCAATCGTTTCTAACATCTTTTATTCGTGGTTAGGATTCCATGTGTGTTTGAAGGGCAGAAGGTGCTATATTCTTCTGCACCTTTTCCCTCCCTCCACGCTGCCCTTTACCACCGGGGACTGTCAAAATAAAACATGCCCATAAAAAGAATAAAATTATGTTAATAAAGCAATGTTTTGCCACCTTTATGTGTTGTGACATCTTACAATAAAAGAATGAGTATGTTTACATGCACACTAATATTCCACTATTATTCCGAATATAACAATATTCTGAATTTGATACGGGTCATGTAAACAGCATATTTCGTTTGGATATTCTGACTAAGGTCTTTTTCCGAATATAGCATTTTCTGATTAGGACATGTGGGATCCGACGGTATTATTTAGGTTTTAGACGCCTTCTTTGGACGTATACAGAGCATTCGGAATATGCGTCTCAATCAGGGTTTTTACCGCAGTTTGCGACAGTTTACAGCCTCATGCCTGTTTACGGATAACAGTCAGCTCTGTGTGTTGCTATGGTTACTGTACACAAACCAATCAGCCAACAGTTTGCAGGGCTGTGGTAGATCTGCATGCCCAAAAGAGAAGGAGAAACACCGCTTCTTTTAAACATTATGGATATGCACAAACGTCGCAATGCAGACATCTTCAAGAAGCTGAATGAAATGCATAAAAGATGGACGCTGTGTTTGCACGGTTCAAGAAGTCCACTCTCGATGGAGAACTTTGAAAAAATCTTATTTTGCATGGCTGCATGTACACAGGAATATTAGTGGAAAATTCACTGTAATTAGCCATGTAAACAGTCGGAGTATTGTCTCTTTCGGAATAAAGACAAAATCCGGAACATTATGTGCATGTAAACGTAGTCAAGAGCTGTGTTGGAAACCGTTCCTTCATTCACTCACTCACTACTACCATATAGTGTTTTTAAATAGTGAACTATATCGGGAACGAGATTTCAGACACTCACTGATAACATGGTTGCGTCAGTAGGTGCGCCGGTTATTTGTGTGATGAAGGCGGGCGCGGCCAGCATCATGTAAACAAACCGAAACACAAATACTTCTAATCCGTCCCTGAAACAAAGCGAGCACTCAGGAGAACAGTAAAAGGTTGTATATTATATATGTTGCATGTTACATTTCCACTGTTTAGAAACCAAAGCCCGCTCCATTTTTCCTTTTCAGTTTCCGCGGGTGCTTCTGCTTCTTCTTCTCCACCGGGAAAACACGGCCGCGTTGCATGTATACGGGAGTAAAATGTAGGGTACATCCTATGTACGCTCAGTGCATTGTGGGTATTTTATAGTGAACTATATAGTGAATGAAATTATCCGCAGAGAATTCGAACACCACTACAAAATGACGAACACACTATATAGGGAACTATTTCCGTGATAGGGAACGGCTTCCAACACAGCTAATGTCTACTTGTGATTCAATATCAAAAGTTTTGATGACGGAGTTGTAAAGAGTGATTTCCCCCCCCCCCTCTTACCGGTAACTGTCAAATGGCAAAAGGATTCAGTATTTCACCAGAAATACCATCAATCTATATGAAAATATTGATGCATATCGTCATCTTTAAGATGCACATTTTTTTGAAATTCCCACTTCATATTTATTCTTTTTATTGAAAATAAAAAGAATAAATATTGTATTTGATGTAAATTGTCAAATCATATTTTCGTAAGTAGGCTAAGTGTATATATATATATAGTAACTGGTTATGTTAAATGGGCTTATTTAGGCTATCATCTAGTGGTGGCAGGCCGCTGAATTGAATTGAATCGAAATCGTATCTTAGCAGACTTCGTGATATCAGTAAATATCGTATGGTTGTCCAAAGAATCGATATCATATCGTATCATGATAAAACCTACCCAGACAGAAACCCTTGCAACCGCCACATGAGAGGGTATTCTCCTTAAAGCTGTATCGCGTAATTTCTGTCTCCCCCATGATGAATTCTAAGTAATGACAACAACACTTTCAGCTCGTCCACATGATACAAGCCTTCAGTGATCGCACATTCCCCCCCCCCCCCCCCCCCCACGCAGTTGCTAGTAGCCAAGGAGGACACGGAGGATTAAAAAAACATGATGGACTCTTCAGAAGAGGTAATTATCTTCACTCGAGTTTCTGCGCGGGAAAGTCGACGGATGACCCAATCTTCTGAACATAGTCATACTGAGAATTACAGAGAGAGTTGTGTAGAGCTGATAGTCTTAATTAGTTTGTAGCAACTCATTTGGCAATGGCTTGAATGTAACGGACGTTCATTAATATCAAAAAGTTACGCACTAATGCTTTAAACACTATGACTGTAAATAACGACCGGTGCTGCACTACAGCATGCTCTGTACTCCTCTGTAACTCTCTCCTATTGGTCTCCTGCCCAGATATTGTGTAGAGCAGTGAAGTACCTGGCCGAGTCTCCTGATCTGTGCCAGAGGCAGCAGGCCTGGCAGAGCCCTGTGGAACCATGGCCCAGTGTAATGGCAGAGCTGAGCCATCAGCTGGGGCACTGTGGGCCGTGTGCAGGCCAGGACTGAGGGGAGCCCGGGGGTGTCGCCCTGCATCACAGCGTTGCTCACTGACCTTGTTTCTTACCTCCCTGAAAATCCCTGGCAGGGCGCTGATGTGTAGATGCTGAGGTGGGACTGAGGTGCTGAGGTGGGACTGAGTCCGTCACCTTCCTCTTCCTTTGTGTTGGCGTTCTAACCTCCGGTGGATTTGTGAGGACTATGGTTAACTGCTCCTCAGATCTCTGCAGGGTAAATCCAGACAGCTAGCTAGACTATCTGTCCAATCTGAGTTTTCTGTTGCACGACTAAAACTACTTTTGAACGTACACGTTCTACCAAAACAAGTTCCTTCCTGAGACTATTTAGCAGAGGCACCGTGGCTCCGTCCGGCGCTTAGCACCACCCAGGAAGATTGTGATTGGTTTAAAGAAATGCCAATAAACCAGAGCACGTTTTTCGCGAGACTAATGAAAAATCTAATTTCCGTTTTTTAATGACGGGACAAAGTCCGGGTAATGAGCTGCCAGAAGTTTTTCTGTCATTTTATGGATTTATTTCTTAGAGTGTAGGTGGTTTCCTTTCACAGGCCCACCTGTTTATTTTATTATGCTATTGTATATTTCTTCTTTTTTATTTTATTTTGTGTGCACACAAAAAAAGAAAAAATAGAAAAAATGACATATAATGGATTGATTGTAGAGATGATCAATACCACACTGGATGTCTATGGGAATTAATTACCCTGATTTGGTTCAAATAAGCTATTTTGATCTGATTTCCATATGCATGACTGTTTATTATACGTAAGGGCCAATTAGTAATTAGGAGCAAGAGCAGCAGGAGAGTACTGAGTTAATGTTGGAGTCTTTGGTGTTTTCTGTCCCCAACGTCTCCTCCCAGGCAGCGCGGCAATGGTTATGTTGAGGGTTAAGGTTAGGGTTAGCTGCCTGGAAGGCGCTGTTGGAGGAAAAAATCATCATTGACCACACTCTAATGAAAGAATAGAAAGATGTTCAGGAATTGTTTTATTGAGAAAGCAGGGTATATGCACAATCTGCAATTTGAAGTCGTTGCTAAATATGAGGAGTGGCGAGGATTTATTTCTGAGCACCACTGGAGTGTTTTCTGCCTCATCTCAGATTGGCTAATATGTGCATAAATACATTTAATAGTCGTGGGAAATCTCACCTACCAGCAGGTTTTTGAAAATGTTTGGATTAGTGTTGGCAATCACAGCTAATAATAATAATCAAACCTGAATCCCCGCATCCAGGCGTTAGGTGAATCCAAAGCAAATTTAAAGATGCAACAATGAAATGTGAATTAGTTGGGTTTCTATGAGACAGGTTGAAGTGAATCAGTAGTTTTTTTTCTGAATGCAGAAATATGTTGTGTCAGTGTAGCTGTAACCAGATTTAAGTGTTTATTAATATATTTGTCAAAAACGATAACTCCGCCGGCGGGTCCCTATAAGTGGAGGCTGCTGCATAAACTGCATAGGGAACTTTTCATCAGGGATTATTTTAAATATATAAAATGAAGAAAACGAGAAGTTATAATTGTTGACAATAACTGTACATGAATACATTTTTAACAATGTTATATACTGTGTTATAAACCATGTAAGCCACTCAACCATTTAAATTGTTATATACTGCTTTTAAATGTTAAAACTTGTCTAAAATGTCACAAAATTGGGAAAATGACCAAGGTAATGTGTTGTTCAACCATGAGTCTTAAAGCCAAATGTATTGAGTTTACAATATATTTGAGTGGAGTAAAGTGGCAAATCTTGACATTTGAGAAGCTGGAACCAGTTAATGTTGATGTGATAAATGACTCATAATCCATTACCAAAACGGTAAAAGTTATTCATTTTCTGTCCATCAACTAATCAATGAATTGTTTCCTCACTAATATATACACTTATATGCACTTTGATATGTAACTAAATGTAATACAGTACAATCTTCTGGATAGTTGTGTATCACACATCATGTCCATAACACTAACTGTTGAGAGTGAGGCGTTCACCAAGCTTATCATGTCAAACCTGCATCATTATTCATATGACTAATACATTCCCATCTTATTACATTACTTTTTATAACTTTTCTGCCTCAAGCAAGCCAAAAAACTATTTTGTGACACTACTGGAATTTTACTGATTTGCCACTTTCCATTCCGCCTATCTAAATCAATATGTTGTCATTTGCATAAAAATGAATGCATGGATGGTAAGTCAGCTGGAATCTATAGTATAGGATGAGTGCTATCGGTGGATCATGCATACTGTGTGCTCTATTTGTACATCTGTCATCTGCTCTACATATATGTCTGTTGACATGTGACTGAACAAATGGGCGTGATTTGTTTGTGTGGATCTATCTATCTGGCCGTGAGTGCTTACGCAAGCTGGCGTGCATGTTGCATGTGTGTCACACATGTCATATAGTAAATATATAGCATTGGGATGTATAGGAGTTCATTACTGTGTGTGTGTGTGTGTGTGTGTGTGTGTGTGTGTGTGTGTATGTGTGTGTGTGTGTGTGTGTGTGTGTGTGTGTGTGTGTGTGTGTGTGTGTGTGTGTGTGTGTGTGTGTGTGTGTGTGTGTGAGCGTGAGCACGAAGTGGAGGAGGGGTGCAGCCTTTCCGCATGAGTGGGGCTGTCAGTGGGCATCAGTCAGCCAGGCAGCGACAGGCGGAGCAGATCATTAGCAGAGACGGAGAGGGAAAGGGAGAGACAGGGAAAGGGAGAACGGGGGTTTACGAGGGGAGAGAGGGAGTGCAGGGACAGAGCGGAGGGAAAGGCCTCGGCGCTGCGTCTTTAATATCCGCGAGAATGACACAGACAGGCCTGTGCACTGCTCACGCAACCACAGCGCTACCAGCATCCTGTCCTCCCATCAGCTTAATTACTAGGCCTGTCGCAATATGCAATAAATCAATGAATCGCATGATAAATAAAACTGAGCTCGATAATTTTTAAATGGAAATTATTGCGGCTGGAAAAAAATTCCATTTTATTTATTGTTTTTGATTGTGTTTGGTTTTTATTCCAGTGCATTTTTTGTTAACAGAGACTGGGAGTCCATTTTATTTATTGTTTGTGGTTGTTTTGTTCATTTAGTGTGGATATTTAAAATGTCTTCCAGTTCCAGTGTTAAATATTCTTTGGAAATAAAACGTTTATTGATCTTTGAAAAGGTGTACCATGGTGTTATTATGCCATTATCATTATATTAGAAGAAAATGGTCTCAGAACGACAATATTATCGTTTATCGCAATCATTTCTGGGACAATTTATCGTCCAGCAAAATTTGTTATTGTGACAGGCCTATTCATTACTGTAGGCTTCAGCTGCCTTCATGTCTGTCAGTATCTGACTGAAGCTGCAAATTGACAATATGTTATGATGATGGTCAATAATGCCCAAAAAGGCCTCTGATACTGTACAATTCAATTCAATGTCAATTTCAATTTATTTATAGTATCAAATCATACAGTATATTATAGTATATAGTATCAAATCGTACAGCATTTAGACTATCATGGGTCATTAAAACTGAACTCCACGCTATATATTACTGCTATAGCCTTATAGTTTTGGGGCAAAAGAATGTGTTACCATCCACTGTAGTGTTGATAACATGTTTAAATTTCAACTGCGTCACAATTAGCAGTAGTACAATACCACAATATAGAAATACTCAATATCAAGTAATTGAAATACAAACAACATACCAGAAACATTCACAGGCACACACAGACAACAGAAGGTCCGGCAATTATCCTGGAAATGTACTTCCGTTGATCCAGACTGGTAAAATCTTGACTAGTAAACTAGTATCTGAAATGTAGTTGAATAAAAGTATAGCATTAAATGCTGCACTAAATACTAACGCTAAAGTACTTCAGAATTATATTTAAGTACAGTACTTGAGTAAATGCATTTAGTAAATATACTTGGTAACAATCCACCACTGATCTTCATCCTATCAGAGGTTGACGACATGATAACAGCCTATTACGATGCCAGCATATTGATGTAACCTTATTCATAGCCACAGCCAATTAAACATGGCATAGAGTCCTCACTGGGCCTCATTACAAAGAAATAACCTGCCACAATGTTGACTGTTCTGAAAAACAGCCGAGGGAAAAAAAGTGTATGATGTATGATATGTTTTAGCGGGCTCATCATCTAAACAGGGTTATGACGAGACGAGAAACAAAGCATACTTGTGTAATCCGATAAATGTCGCATGAGAATCAATTATCATGTGTTCTCAATAAATTAGCAGAAACGCAAAGCGTGCTAACAAATAAATTCTCACCTCAGGCATGTGTGTAGCAACACCTAGCGACCGATGACAACCCGCTACAGACGTTTTTCATTCACACCATGCTCAGTAACTATAGCTCTAGTCTCTATCAGCCTCTCTTCCGTACAGTGTATGTATAGCAAGACCTTGTTTAATTCCGCCGCCCTTCTCCACATCTCAACTTGCTTTGCATTTTGCCCTTTCATCGTTCGCCGGCTGGGTCCATAACTCATCTTTTAGTGCCGCATCTTGTGGTGACCACCTTCCACTCAACAACACCATTAAACAGGCAGATTAATGCTGCCATTAAATCCACACATCGATTCCAGTGGCACTCATCAAAGACAGTATATATGACTAGCGTTATCAGGGATTTGATGAAGTCAGACTTTCAGAGGGCCAATAAATCAGTTAGGGAGGCACAATCAAACACTTCACAAGGTAAAAGCTGACAAAGGAGGGAACAGATACTGGGCACACAAGGATTTGCAGAAAATGAACACAGCGGACGGACATGTGTACGTCTGTGGAAACATTTTACTTCATATACTTCAATAACAGCAACTTTTAACAGCTAGTTGACTGATTACTTTCATTGCTGTATGTTATCAGTGGTGAAATGTAACTAAGTACATTTACTCAAGTACTGTACTTAAGGAAAAATTTGAGGTACTTGTCTTTTCTGTTCATGCCACTTTCTACTTCTACTCCGCTATATTTCAGAGAGAAATAATGTTCTTTTTACTCCACTACATTCATCTGACAGCTTTAGTTACTAGTTACACACAAAACCCATGCAGTTTATAAAATGCGATGTTTTATTATAAATTAAACTAGTCAAAAATATAACGACCTACAAGTCCAGCTGAAATGATTAGCAGATTAAACACTTAGTTGACTGACAGAACTGTTTGGATCGTTTCCGGTTTCTAAAATGGGAGGATTTTTCTGCATTGAGTACTTTTACTTTTAATACTTTAAGTACATTTTCCTAATGATACTTGCATACCTTTAGTACGTACCTTTGAGTAAAGAATCTGAATACTTCTTCCACCACTGTATGTTATTAGCGTGGCCAAATTAACCTGTCTGGGGGCTTGGGGACCGAAAAAATTGTCTTTGGCCCCCTATTGATCCCTCATCTACCACTTTCTGTGCATCATGTATATACTCCGTTGCATATGGTAGAACACACATGGCAGCTTCATTGCAGGCCCAGACACCCAGAGACCAGCCAGGGTGTCTGTTAGTTTGTTGTTCTTTGATTAAACACAGCTTTATTTAGGAATAGGCAACATGTGAGCAAAACTGAACCAAAATAATAAGAGTCTTATAACTAGATTTTGACACAGGTCTCCTCTACAGGACAGGGACACACAATTAGCCAACACTGCAAAACCCACTTTAGTTGATGTTGTGCTTTTGTGGTGCAGATTCACAACACATCTGCAATAATCAAATCACCAAAGCAATTGACATGGAGTGAACCTGGGACTTGTGAAGCCCCTGTGGGGTCTTGGTTATTAGAAGTTATTTTTCATTGCTGATACGTGTGATTACCCAAAGCTAATACTGTAGGTCTGTCTGCATTCAGCCATCAATGCCTTGTTAAAATCTGATTTTCCTCACTTATTGATGGATCTGTTGACAAGACATCAGAGACACTAAAACGCCATGCTAGTGTCCCACAGAGACTGAAGTGGTCATTAAAGCCATTGTTATGCTCTGACAATTCTTAGAGCCTTATCAATAATAGATTAAAACATGCACGTTGCTCCTGGTGGTGACACTTAAGGAAATAGCACAGGATCGTTTAAAAAGGGTCCAAGGGTTCGTCCTCTTTTGGGCATGAATGTGTTCAGTCAATTTCATTTATATTTTTCCTTCCTCTAAATGCCCTAGATTTTTTAATAAATTCAGCAATTTTACCCTCAAGAAAGTGTCTCACCTTGCTGCACTACTCCCAAATGTTTTGAGTACAGTTTTTATTCACTGCAACAGGCGACTGCAACTGTTATTATATATATATATATATATATATATATATATATATATATATATATATATATATATATATATATATATATATATATATATATATATATATATATATATATATATTTGAGAGAAGTGAGTGACATGAATGTGCTCAGTAAATTCAATGACAATCTGCCCATTCAATTGTGATATTGCATTTGTACCAAATTACTCCTATAACAGTGGAAATATTCATGAGCGAACAAATACTGTGTGGTACGTCTCTGGTCGACTCAACTCACTTTTGATAACAGGTCCATTTCTCTATTCCGTTTTCCACTGAGGATAGTAGCCGCAGCCTTCTCAGCTGATCCCCATAACTCGTGCCGCATGAAGCTACCGTGATATCATCTTCATCGGCACCAAAAACAGAGGAATGCGTGTGTGCGGCTCAGTGTGCAGCGTAGTGTGCGCCGTAGCGTGCGCCGTAGCGTGCGCCGTAGCGTGCGCCGTAGCGTGCGCCGTAGCATGCGCCGTAGTGTGCAGATAGTTTTGCAGGCTGTGAATAAAACATTGCGGCTGCTATTGCTAGCTTGACTTTTGGCGGGATTGTGCAGGATGTCCCTTGTGTGACAGCTCTCTCTGACCAATAAGTGGTCTGCAGTGTTTTAACTACACCTTCTAGTACCGTATATAGATAGATAGTATAGTTATAGCTTGCTTGTACTAAAAAAAGTACCAGGTACTATCCACAACTTTTGCTAATAGGAAAAAAGAGTGAGTCGTGTGAAGTAGAGCAGAGCTGTACCATGCAGTGGAAACACAACATAAAATCATTATAAATGAACATCTGGAGACTACTTATATCCATGTCATGTTAAAACAATCAGTACTTGTCATATCTTGCTGTATTGTTGGGTGAACAGTCTGATAAACACTCAAAAATCTTCCTCTGTGCTGGCAAACTAGCTAGATAGCCACAAGTCACACGGCTACATTACATTAGTTGTTCTTCTTAATTAGCTGCTGGCTGGTAAGATGGCCAAGCTTTCCCAGGCAACAAGATGGTGTTTTGAAACAAGCTTTTTTTCTGTTGGACACAGATCAATCTTATCAGAAAATTCACTTAACAGAATTGACATGGCAGCAGTCTTTTCACTTATCTTGTATTTTTGTTAACGTTATATTTACCCATTATTTGTGTACAGCCAATTCTCCACATGCCAAAGGTGGTTGCTGTGACTCAATTGCACAGCCTCAGATGTAGCTCAACACAGCGCTGCCTCATCTCTAAGTGAATTCACCTTTTAGAGCATTAAAGCATGGCAGGTCATGAGAGATGAGGGCCTACTCTGTGGGAGAATAATAAATCCAGCCCTTCTAGTGGTGAATAAACATACTGTAGACCTTCTACTAAGCTGGGTCACTGCTGGCCACGATTGAAATATTATCCTCATAAAACTTTGCGGCACATCTATTGTCTCTCTCAAAAGCGGGACTAAATCAAATAAATTCTGCCAGACACAGACAATTGTGGATTTAAGTGAAATTTTTGTGGTGGAGCAGGTTTAATCTACGGCCGCAGATTTGAATTTTGTTTTACGTGAGCTTGAAGTTATGGAAGCCACAACAGAGAGACAGAGGATGACAGGACAGAGTTGAGATTACAGAGGAATGGTGAGGGAGACGGGGGGGGGGGGGGGGGGGAGGCATCACATGAGCAGAATGCTAAACGCCAAGCTCTGAATCCTGACCTATTTTCATCAAACTGACACAGAAATCCACTGAGAGGCGTCTTATGCTTCTAACCTCTGTCTGCCTGCTGGACTGCCCTCACACACACACACACACACACACACACACACACATACAGTACGATCTGTACATACCATAATGTGAATCTGCTTAGCCGTGATTAAAAGCAGTTTAATGGTGTTTGATTACTAACCTCCAAAATGACTAGATTGTAAATTATTTCCACTCAGCTCCAGCTTGAAAGGCTTTTATTTTAATTTGTCCAAATATGCCGTTAGACTGATGAATATTCATGAAGTGAGATACTCTTCCCTGACCCTTCTCTGTGCTGACAATAGACAGTAGGCATGTTCTTTTTCTGTGTCTGGGCCCGACTTGACATCGTTAGCAGACACCTTCCTGAGTGTAGCAACTGCCTTAACAGACTTTTTAACAAAGACAATAAGCAAATAACTCACAGCCAATGATCAGGCTTTAAGGCACTGATGGCTTTCATTTTCAGATGGCTTTCATCAACAGTGATCAAAGTTCAATTACAGACATCTTTAATGAAAATTGATTAAATTACCAACAAATGAATGTGACTTGATTGATGCAGAATATCACCTGAACATGACTGAACTACACTGAGAACAATACGCATTAAGTGTGATTGATAGTACGGTAAAATGATGGAGTGCAGCTTTTTACTAATACGCCCTGTTGTTTTGTACCTACTGTGACCATTCATTTCCCTTGAAACACTTAACTTTTTCAGCATATTTCGCTGTACAAATACATTTACCTCCAATGTTCTATCTTACGTGCTACTTTGTAGACATTTAAACATTTTAGTTTTTTTTGGGCTTTTATGAATTGACTCAGTCATTGGGTCTCATGCAAAAAATCCTTTGTATTTGCATCCTAAACCACTGTGAGGTTTGCACATATAAGTTTCTTAACTGCACAAACTTGTCATCATTTCTGGTATTAGAGATGTGATCATTGGCATAATAAACGTACCCCAAATAGCTACAGTATGTAAGGCGTCCTGTTCTACTCCATTTTGGGCAAATTTCATTCATAGAAATGTCTCCCAAGAGTAAACAGACATTTACCACACCAAAGCTTTAAGTCGGATATCATCAGATGTAAGCATAGCAAATTAAGTAGTGTAAGTAGGACATTTTACTATAGCTGTCAGCACTGCATATTTTCAAAGCCGTATCGAGACAGAAATAAAGAAGGAATGGTTCAAGTTAAATGCCAATTTTATTTTATTTTTAGCCATGCTAGCAGCATGGCTCTATGGCAACAACTGTGGGCCAAGGCCACCACGTTGGTCCAGACCTCAACAATTATTGCCAGATGAACACAACATTTTGTACAGACATTCATGGTCCCCAGAGGATACGCCTGCTGATTTTGAGGATCGCGTCATTTTAAATTTGACATTTGTGGCTTTGAGTGAAATATCTCAAAAACTACAGGATGAGAATATGCATATCCCCTTCAGGATACATTGCAATTATCAGGTCTAAATTTCAATTTGACCAACTTTGGTTCACGACCATGTACCCACTACACTAACATGATTCCCATCTGCCTCAGCTGTGCTTTGTCTTTAGTGATAAATAGCTAATGTTAGCATGCTAACACACTAAAGTAAGAAGGTAAACATGATCAACATTATACCTGCTTAACATCAGCATTTTAGCATTGTCATCATGAGCATGCTAGCATTTAGCTCACAGCACTGATAGCGTTTCAAGCCCTCCTCGAAAAAGCCAAGTCTGCTCTGATTGGTCAGCGTTTCCATATCTCCGGAGTCTCTGCATCTGTGCTCCGCTGTCGCTGCCTCTGTACAGTCTATTGCATATAGCAAGACTTTCTACCATGAAAAAATCACCAAAAAAGTCTTCTAAACCAAATACTACCACATATGTTCCAGAAGCAATGTGACCCAAAATTTGGGAGAAATTAACAACATCTGCAACCAAGACTACAGCTTTCCCTGGCGTTAGCATGTAGCTACGTGTAGTTAGCGGCGGATTGTAATGGAGTGTAGCAGACCTTTTTAATCATCAAAATCGCCGATATAGGGTTCTAAAACAAAAACTACACAACCGGTCATGTTCCAGCAGGAATGTGACCTGAAATCCAAGAGAAATGAACAACATCTGCAACCAAGATTACAGCTTTCCCTGGCGTTAGCATTTAGCTATATGTAGCAGGGTATGTAACATATGTAACACTGATTGCAGTAGCGTGCCTGCCTGGATGACCATATAGAAAACCAGCTCGGTATGACATCATACTGAGCCAAGAGTAGAAAAAAAACGGAGCGTTCAGGGCAGTGTGAAATCTGAGGTTTGGCTCACGTTTAACATGAACATCAGATATTGTAACATTATAGATATGACAGGAAATACAGAAAAGCACAATAGGTCTCCTTTCATGTTGTTCTGCTTGTACATTTGTTCTGTGCGAATGTGTGTGATCTTGATTGTGTGCTCCGATCACCTGTGAGAGAGATCTCTGAGCGGTAACTTCACAACAAAACACCAGGCCATTATTTAAATGCCACGTACGACTGATGCTACTTGTCAAGCAGCAGCAGTTCTCTTGTTCTTACATGCCCTCCTCACTTCAACTCTCTAGAAAATTTGGGGTTGAAAAGCCGCGATCCGGGTCATCCGGCATGGAGCAGAGAGGCTCACTCTCCAGCAGCATTAATCATGGAGCTGCTGTCCTCCAACTGATTACATCCCATCAATCTTAGTTTGCTGAGCCCTCCAAATGGGAGAAAACCCTCGTGAAGATCTGATTAAAAATGTAAGTGACTCATAATAGGAGCACATGGCTGGCCTCGGACTCGATACTCCTGTGATAGTCATACGCTCTGAGCGGGATTTATCCACTCATCTCCAAATGTCTTTTCACCTGCTCACGCAAAGACTCTGGCCTGATCTCAGTGAGGAGAGGAGAGGTCTGTAAGTGTGTGTGTGTGTGTGTGTGTGTGTGTGTGTGTGTGTGTGTGTGTGTGTGTGCGTGCGTGCGTGCGTGCGTGTGTGCGTGCGTGCGTGTGTGTGTGTGTGTGTGTGTGTGCACGGCTGCAGACAGGAGGGGGAGTGACTTTGAGAGTGTCTGAGAGGCACATCCTGCCTGCAATTAAGGTGGAATCAGAGAGAGATCTGCACTGCCTTGATAATGAGCCTCATCTGAATTATTAACTAGAGCTGTACCCCCCGGACCTGGACTCCCATCAGGCCTAGCAATACAACAACAAGAGCAGACACAGACAGACACACACACACACACACACACACACACAAACACGCACACGCACACGCACACGCACACACACACACACACACACACAGAATCTTCAGATCTATACAAACCTCTATCAAACCCATTTTAGCGTGTGCAGGAACTCAACAACTAATCCCATTTGCAGTGGAAATAAGGGCAACAATTTACTTGAAGTGATGCTCATAAGGCATTATAAGGCATCAAAAGCCCATTATAAATACACTGCGAGTGCATGATGATTTATTAAAATTGGTGCATAGTATAATGAGTACAATATGCAGAAAGTTACAGGGTTGAATACTTTATGAAGCAACTGTGTCGTTAATCACATTAAAATGTAGTGCAATTTCTGATGCATGATTACATTATTTCTGTGATGCCGGTGGGATAATAATCAGTTTGATGCTGCTGTGAAGTGATGGATTGGGATTGTTAGGATGACTGTATTTCAAAAGTAACTCCCGGTGTGATATATATTAACTTTCCAGGTTATCTCAAAATAATAATAAAATAAAATGTTTTTAGTGTTTTATTTCGTTGCTCGCAGTTTGTGAAGTTAAATAACAGAAACATGAAGACTTGAAGAATGATTTGCGACAACCTTCTCCCAGCTTTTATTTTATCGCTATACCGATGAGCAATGTAACATCACATTGAATCATGTATACCAAACATTTCTGCTGACTATTTTCTAACTCATAGTATACATTTTTTTCAGAACATTCTCCCCAAAAAATGGCCATGTGTGCAAAAAAGCTTTTTAAGACCCATATTTACGTTTGTTGTTAGGCAACCTAGGGGTTAATAACACATGATTACCGAGTCGGCCGTTCTCTGGGATCTGTTTTCATGCTAATCGAATGTGACCAGTTTTAGCTCAAACCGCTAATTAGCTTGTAACGCTAGTCGTCGGGGCACGAGGACAGTAAAAAGAAATCGCTATTTCTATTCCACTACCAAGGCTCAAAATAGCACCACACTTCAACGGTAGCATAAAGAGGCAAGTCACGACCAGTCAAACGATGAACGCCGTGTTTGAGCTATGTTACTGGTTACTGGTTGCACGGCGTTTGTCGTTCAACTGGTCGTGACTGCTTCCTAAGATGGCGCCAAGATTAACCACGTGTTTAAAACAAGGGTTGTTAGCATAGACTTTTCAGTATAGGTGAAGCCAAAACATCTGGATCACCTCCTGGTGGCTGGCTGCAGTATAGGTCATAAATCCCGCCCCCTTCATGTTAGCAGATGGGACATGGGCCAAACAAAAGAATATCTAAGTACAAGTCAAATAACATTTTCCCAAAGATGTCAGATTCCTGTCATTTTAGATAGTCTTGTTCAACTGTGCAGACTGTTGCTCCAAAATTACAAGATGGCAGCACTCGTAACTGGGATATTTTGGCTTCACTTTTGTACAGTGGGGGCAAGTGAAGACGCGTAGTCCATCTTTATGTTTATGGTTTAAAACCACGACCGTTTCACAACGTGAGCCTGTCGCTGGTACTCTCCACAGGTCATATTTGTTGTATTGGGAGTCTTTGGCAAACCACCTATTTTGTCTGGTATGAGGATGTGTTGAGGAGCTACTGTAATTACATAACTCAAGCTACAGTAGGTCCAGCTAATAGGTTTTCGTAGCATATAGAAATGAATGGAACAAATGGCTAGATGGTTAGTTGGGATGTTAAAGTGTATATGATTTGTAGAAAAGAAGCAAACATTTAAGGCCTGATTAGCAGTGTGACAGCAATACATGCTGACCTGTGAAGACTGAATGTTTTTTACTGCTCTGTGCATCATCCGAGCCAGACACTAGAACATTTTGAAGCCCTGAGGTCTGGGAGACAACGAAAGAACGTGTGCTGGGCCGACATTTTTTTTTATGACACACGACCAGGCATGATTCCCAAGATCCCCCTTCCTGACTGACTGTTGTGTGTCTGGACTTCCACTTTGAAATTATCTGTGTGTCGAGTGTTTCTCAATGTTTTTATTCCAGCTGATTTATTCCAATTGATTGAAGTGTGAAGGGCGGAGGGCGAGAATATATCAGTTGTATCCCAACCACTATGACTCATTTAAGCAGTGAAACACCCCGCATCCACTCCCGGTGCATCCCTTGTTTACATCCCAGCCCTTCTCCAGATTGAAGTGATATCTGCCCGCGTTCTATTCAAACGCCTTTCAGTTGCTCCGCATCCACTGACAAGGCAGCTGATCCTCTCAGATGAAAATCTGTCTGTCTTAGCATGGCTTCCTTTTCCATTCAAGCCCTCAGCGACTCTCCCCAACTGTTTTCTCTCCATTCACAGGACCGATCAGATGAGATTTTTACCCATAGTCTCAGATTCAACAACCAACCCCCCTTTTGCCTTTCCAAATTCCTCTTCCCGTTCCCTGCCCCCGGTTAACCCAGCGCCAAGCCCGCCAACTCGAGAGATGCCTCTCCTTCTGCTGCGCCTTTGTGATAATAACAATAACTGTGTAGCAGTGCAGAGGGCTCTCCGTTGAGCCGGCGCCAGGCCCGGCTGGCACAGGGATCCCTCTAAGCCTGTTCCACCATCTCCAACCAAATTCCCCTCTGTCTCGGCTGGCGCTGGAGCATCGCACGCATTAAGGCTGCTATCAATGCGCGCAGCAGCAGGGGCCATCTTTTCTCTTTCCGCCTCTCTCCATCTCCCACACAATTCTGAATCCAATTCAAAAAAGGTTTTTATTGGCTGGACAAATACTACCTTGTTCCTCAAAATGTCTCCCTGCCTTTCACTTTTTTTCTCTCTCTCGCTGTGCACCTTATTCTCCTTCTTTTCCATCTCCTGCAAGTGGAATCTCGGCAGAAGTAGGCGATGGCCGTCAATGGGGGCGGTAATACTTTACGTGAAGTGCATTGTGATGCATTACAAGCAGATTAGAAGAGTATTAGATGTAAAGATCCACTGATGCTCTCAGTAATCAGGGATAAACAGTATGAGAAGCTAAACCAATTTACATTCAGTCGGACCAGTATTAGGGCTGACATAAGTCTTTTAAAATACAAAATTAAAACAGTATTTCCCTGCATATATATCCTATATTTATTGTCTTCTTTTCAGAAATGTGTGAGTTAAAAACATCTAAAGAACTAAGATCCTGCAACCAGTTTGGTGTGTTATTCCCTTGGATGGGCCTTAAAGCCCCAGAAAGCTTGGTTTCAAATCTCACATTTTTCTAGCATTAAATTAAATATTCACGACCAAATCAAAGTTAAAGTTATGAGAAAAAAAATCTCATCTATTCGACATCACATTTTTCCAACTAAGTTCAACCATTTTATTTGAATGTCGACGTGAAATGTATTCTCTATATTGTGTCGGGTCCATTGCATTTCTGCCACTTACTGCTTCCAATCACACAATGAGTCACATTCTTGCGACTCTACAGCTGTCAGTGACGTACAAGCCAATGACCATTCATAAGTGTTGAAAATCGCAATTTACTGCTCATTATAGAGTTAACTATAAAGTGTCTGTTATATAGAGTGAAGAGAATGAGTGAAGGACGGAGTGGTTTAGGACACGTTACGAGCCTCTTTTTGTCTTCCCAGCTGGGCATTATGAATCTACTTGCAACACATGGCACGCATGGATGCAGCAGATTGGCACAGTCAAAGAAAGAGAAATAGAGAATTTTCTCGATTAATTACAGTAGAAATAAACCCAAACCCGGCGTAAAAATGTTGTCAGGACCCGTAGGGTTCAGGTCAGGTAGAATATATATCTAAATGCTTCCCAGAATGGTGCATTAACAAGCAATTACAAAAATGACTTTCCTAATGCAAATTTAGATACTGAAAGTAATGCTAATGTTTGTTTTTTTTTGCCGTCTCTCAGGTGTTGGATGCCGGACAAAAACAAGAAAACTCTCAGCGTGTAAAAAATACTGTAAAAATGACCAAATTGTTACAGTATAAGTTATAAAGTAACTTTACACTAAATCCACTTTTTGAAGTTAGTAAAATACAGTCACTTTATTACACATTGCCATTGTGACTGAGGCGATTTCAAGATAAATCAGTGTGTTTAGTTGCTCTTTAAAGACAAAAAAACTAACAGAAATTACTGCTTTTTTTTGTAAAAGTATGCTTGTTTGCCGTGTTCTCATTATATCACAGTCTGATTACAACACTCATACACCCACGATGTTCCTTGAACATGCAGCTTGGTAGAGCCTCCAGGTAGAGTCAGGGAGCTCCTACCTGCTGCTGCTGCTGCTGTTGCTGCTGCTGCTGAGTCGGAGTACAGTACAGCCTGCAGACAGGCCACAGCACATCCATTCCCACGCACAGACACTTGTGAAATGAACATAACAATGTGTGCGTGTGTGTGTGTGTGTGAGCGCATACCCCGCATCACCACCACCACCGCCACGACCACCTACAGAACTGAACTCACTTCATACGACCAAACACAGCCTCCCACCTCAGATACAACAGCAAACATGGCCCAAACACTTGACCGCAATTACTGAACCACAGTCACAGAAATTCATACATAGTTATCATGGTGTGTGTGTGTGTGTGTGTGTGTGTGTATGTGTGCGTGTGTGTGTGTGCGTGTGTGTGTGTGTGTGTATGTGTGCGTGTGTGTGTGTGTGTGTGTGTGTGTGTCCACAATCGGAGAAATCCATACACTAACGCTGGACACAAGAAGTGTGTGAGTGTGTGAAAGAAATCCAGTCCACCTGTGTAGCCTTAGTGCTTGACACTTAAACAAGTGTTTGACACCTCAACAGTGCGTGCGTGGTATTAAGAGGCAGCAGAAGCTGCTGGCCCAGATGAAGACAAAGAGCCCAGCGGCTGAATTGAGCAGCAGCTCTCAGACAGGATTACACAACAGCTCTTAAAGACTGCTTTTAATAGCAAGACTCTGACTGGATCTTATTTCCCTCCCACTCATCCCATCCAACCATCCATCCATATACCCCCCCACAGTAATGTTCAGTCTAAGCAGAATCACACACAGGAATGTGAGGGTGTATACATATTATTCGCGTGTGTGTGTGTGTGTGTGTGTGTGTGTACCTCTGTGCTTCAAATCTCATTAAAATCAGTGCCAAATGTTACTTTCCAACATGTGCATGCATGTGTTTGTCCCTTCTCTCTCTCCTTTTTTATGCTTTGTTTTGTAGTGTTATTATGATTGAATCAAGTTGTTTTTCACTTCAATTGAGAGCCTCAATCTCTCCACCAATAGGCTTCCTTGCCAGACCAGCCAATCAAAACATCCATGCAAAGCTAGAACGGGAGCAGCAAGCCGGGCATCCCTGGGCAGCACGAACAAGGCCCCCGGGAATTAAGCTCAGCTTTAAATCCAATTTAAAAAAAAAACCATACCATAAAGATTGGACAGGGGTTGTTGCCGCTCTGCTCAGACCTAAATCAAATGGTGATTTTATTGAGATTAATCTGCGTCTTAATACTGCTCAATTGGAGGCTGGTATGGAGCCAAATGAGAGCTGTCAGGGAAGGGGGACAGCATTGGAGAAACTCTGTGTGTGAGAGGGACAAAACAGACGGGAGACAATGCCACTTATCATAAAATGCTATAAGGATATAATAACATGGAAGGAGAAGTAGATAAAGGATTTTGGATAAAAGCGACGTCAAACACACAGGTGGTGTGAAATGTCTGTTAATCCCACTTTAACTTGCGTTTCCCCTTCTCTGTATTCCCTCTATCAGAATCTTAAAGGGTAATTTTTTTTCAACCTGGACCCTATTTTCCTATATTTTTGTGTCTACGTGACTGATGTGAACAACAATCCTTAAAATTGGTCCAGTATTAAGCAAGACCGATGCAGTGAAACAAGCTACAACATAATGTTAATGGGCGACTGCCCACCTTCAATTTATGTCCACTGAAAGTGCTTGTTTTGCCACTGACAGGCTCAGATTATTATTCCAAGTGTTTGGACAACATTATGGAAAGGATCCCTACTGAGATAGACCTTTTGTTAAAGAGTAAAATCATTTTTGTTTAACCTGAAACAGCCCCGGAATCACTATCACCAAACCCACCAGACTCCATGTAAATAATCAGCACTTTTATAATCGTAAAAAAACACACTTCATTCTAAGTGGACAGAAACAAAATAAAACTTTCAAAAGCCGACTTAATTCGTCTTTCCGCTGTTCCAACAATCACCACTCTGGTTTGGTTGAAATAAACCCTTAATTCACCCATTTACATGTGGAAATATGCTGGCTCTATACACGTTAAAAGTACTGATTATTTAAATGGAGTCTGGTGGGTTTGGCGATGGCAATTTCGGAGCTGTTTCTGGTTAAACAAAAAGGATTTTACTCTTTAACAGAAAGGTCTATCTCTGTGGGGATCCTTTACATAATGTTGTCAGACACTTAGAGTAACAATCTGAGTCTTTCAGCGGCAAAAACTGAACTTTTAGTGGACCAATTTTCAGTGCGCATTTGCCCTATAGGGTTACATTGCAGCCCGATTCACGGCTACCGGTTACAGCGTTCTCACTCAATCCTGGACCAATTTCAAGATTTTTTTTCACATCAGTCACTTAGACACCACTGCAAGTGGAAATAGGGTCCAGGTTGACAAAAAAATGAAACTACCCATTAAAGGGGCACCCAACTGATTTTACATGACGCTCAGTTTACTCGTCACAAGTTAAACTACTACTCAGCCTGGGAAACAAGTACATTGTCTTATGTCTTGTGTGGCTCTGGAGGGAGCTTTAAAGTAAAAAAATAACCCTGGTGATGTCAGAGTCACAGTTATCTCGTCTTGGGCTTGAGGCTTAAAAGTTTTAACGGAAAGCCTGTGTTACAAACTGGAGTTGTTGGGTTTGAAATAAGTTGTCATAAAAGACATTATTGAGTTGCATTATGGGTATTGAAGGATAGAGGGTTTTGGCCGCTTGACGCATAAAGAGACTAAAGCTCAGGATATCTTGGCCTCTGCTGCTTTAAGTTTAAATTTGACCATTCGTTCTTCAATCCGTCTATTTAATGAGCTTTCCAACATTGTAGAAGTAAAGTACTAAATCACTGGAGTGACCTTTTATTAAACATGTTTGGCAGCCATTGCATGCTGTTTCCATGGCGCAATGGTCCCAAAACACCCGCCAAAGGAGTACAGTTGAAAATTAGCCGGCTGGCTAACATTTAAAGAAATGTGGATTAATGTATGTTGCCCTCATGAATTAAATAAGTACAATAAATAAATCTTTAAGATTATTGTGATGTTGAACGATGTATCTCTTTTTAAGCTCCTAGATGAAACAATGTCTGTAAATATTAAAGCCTGCTGTCAAATTGAACAAGAAGGGAGTTCCCCTGTTCCCTGTTCTGTCAGAGTTAACAGTGTGTATCCAGCATTTTAGAAATTCCCATTCATTGAAATGTTGACCATTGTAGCCCTTTGATGAAACCCCCACTACACCAAAAGACCATGAAACACATGGAAATCAGATTTTCAAATATATTGTTTTTTTTGTTTTGTTTTTCGTCTCCTTTAACAATAAAAAATTAGATTCAAAAAGTATTTACTTCTGTTTACATATGACCTACATATGAATTCCCAGTTTAGACAGTCTGGATTATTGCCCATATTTACCAGATATAGGAACACAATTATTTACGATTTACTGAACCACATTTTTTTAGCAGCAGATCTGATTAAGACGTGTTTCAGTCTGCTTTGAAATGGCTGAAAATGTCAGAAAAGTGGCCTGCAGAAGCAAAACTTTGAAAAGCATAAAGAATAATATTAAGGGGAAGCTACAGCATAGGGCTTGGAAACAAAAGACCATTAATCCGCGCATAGAATGGGTGGTACATTTAAGTAGATTACAGCAACCAATCTATTAGATTAACCTCATATTCATTTGAATTTAAGGGATAATATGTAGTTACATCTGTTTTCCCCATGTCATCATCCCTTGTTATTGTCCTTTTAAACCCACTCGCCTTGTGCCATGCTTTCGCACAGCCTGTGCGTAATTTGACGTGCGCGCACTGGATAGCAGGGGGGCGGGGAGGCTCCAAAAGGTTTATTCCGAGCACCAAACCGGCGGCATGGGGTGACGCTCCAGTTGAGGAGCTGCAAATCGGACCAGAGGCTCACTTTGTCCCCGGTTTGACCCGATAACGCAGAGAAAAATTGGATCGAAAGCAGACACTTTGCCAATGCGTCACAGCGCACAATAGCTCTGTTTATCCAACCTATCCAAAAGGGAACCGTGAAGAGGGGGAGTTCGGCTCCTTGTGCTTTCTCTTATATGCAAACACACAGTCTGCAATCCCTACACACGATTAACCCAGTGAACCCTCATCCAGCCACGCTCACCGCCCCTCTCCACACACTAGCGCGGAGTGACACGGGGACACGCCACTGACATAAATCGCTGGAACCAGGGGGTCAATTATGTGGCTTTCAAATATTCACGAAAGGAGTTCTGCTGCAGACACACACACACACACACACACACACACACACACACACACACACACTCACGGCTAAATATAGAGCAGCTTCTTCCACTTAAACCAACCGCATGTGGTGTCAGAACATTCTCTCATGTGGCCTACCTTCCATCCGGCTGAACTGTTGCTGTCGCCTTTATCCTTGAAATAAGGAACAAAGCGAACCATCCAGTCATAGATTTGGGACAGGGTGAGTCTCTTGTCCGGGGTGCTCTCGATGGCACGGGTAATGAGGTCTGCATAAGACAGGTTCCCCCACGCGTTTCGCCGGGAGGACTTGGCTTTGCGCAGCTGGCCGGCCACATCGAGCGCAGCCCCGGACATGCAGGCAGCAGCGGCCGCGACCGGGGCCGGGGCGCCGGCCGGGTGCTTGATCTCCGCCGGCGCGCCGCCTTTTCTCTCGGCCCGGCACGCGGACACGTTGTACTGCTCCACTTTGACCGACGCCAGAGCCAGACCCGCTCGGCTCGCCTCCTCTCCCCCCCCGGGGAAATCCTCCGGACACGGCAACGACCAGGTGCACGACCGCGAGCGACTGTGAGGTTCAAATTCCGAATCGATGTCAACCTGATGCGCATCCATGCCGCCGCCGCCGCCGCCGTTCTTCATCATCATCAGCATGGTGATCTCCCGCTCAATAGATAGTCCAAAATCGGGCAAGGTCACTAGCCTATAACAAAAAAAAAAGCCTGTCAATGTTGACGTCTGCCAGTGAGTTCAAATGCCCAAACTGCTCCCTTTATACAAATAAAAAAAATGTGTCTTGTTTCACACACACACGGGTGATAAACCAGTATGGGAAAAGCCGGCAGCGGTGTGGGATATTATAATTCTCCTCAGAGCAACAATGTGGCATCCCATCACAACAGATGAAGGTGTATCCGAGGCATCAACAACAGGATTAGTCTCTCTTCCATGTTAATGGCACAACACCGACTGTGTCTGTTGGCTGCATGCAGGACCAAAGTGGCGGTCAAACATCCATGATGAGAGCCAGACCTACTTGGAGAATGTCTGTGTGTGTGTGTGTGTGTGTGTGTGTGTGTGTGTGTGTGTGTGTGTGTGTGTGTGTGTGTGTGTGTGTGTGTGTGTGTGTGTGTGTGTGTGTGTGTGCGTGTGTGCTCGCTACGGCTGCAGCAACAGTTGATCCCTTTGACAGATGAGGTCCAGTCAGTGCAGGTTAACACGAACGCTTCTCAAACTCCCCAAAAATCATCTGACTTTTATCATTTCCTTGCGGCTCTGCTCCCAAGCTCTCCAGCCGTCCTCCTGCAGACTGGTTGGTGGCCGGCTCCAGCTGAAACTCACCGCGAGCGCAATTACTCCTTTAGAAATAGAAACATGCTCTCATGAATCATTTATATGAAGCCGTGGATTTCCAGACGATAAAAAAAAAAAAAACTCATGGATTTGATTTGGAGCATCTTCTGTGTGTGTGTGTGTGTGTGTTTGTGTGTGTGAGTGTGTGTGTGTGTGTGTGTGTGTGTGTGTGTGTCTCCTCTGCACGCCGCCAGACGCCTCACTTGGTGTAGGAGATATTTCTACCTTTGTCTTTGGCTTTCCGTTCACATGTCACATGGGTACCGCGTCTCTGCCTATTGCTCTGCCTTTATACTACAACCCTGTGCGTCTCTGAAGGCTTGAAGCCACTTAACTGTAGCCTGGAATAAAGTGGGAGAAGTGCTGCTGCCATATAATTGGACGCCGCCTGGATCAAGTCACTCCCTCCAGAACAGGTTTCCAAAAGCAGGAGGAGGGTGTGCGAGTGTGTGTGTGTGTGTGTGTGTGTGTGTGTGTGTGTGTGTGTGTGTGTGTGTGTGTGTATGTGTGCTGTCCGTATTGTTTGTGAGTGTGTCCTTTGCATGCACTGAGCGTGTGTGTGTGTGTGTGTGTGTGTGTGTGTGTGTGTGTGTGTGTGTGTGTGTATGTGTGCTGTCCGTATTGTTTGTGAGTGTGTCCTTTGCATGCACTGAGCGTGTGTGTGTGTGTGTGTGTGTGTGTGTGTGTGTGTGTGTGTGTGTGTGTGTGTGTGTTGTCCGTATTGTTTGTGAGTGTGTCCTTTGCATGCATTGAGCGTGTGTGTGTGTGTGTGTGTGTGTGTGTGTGTGTGTGTGTGTGTGTGTGTGTGTGTGTGTGGTGGGGGTGACATTTGTATACAGCATATTGACATTCATTCAGCATAATCACATACTTGCAGTTTATCATCATGTTTATTAGTGCTGAAAAGATGAATCGATTAGTTGTCAACTCTTAAGTTAACCGCCAACTATTTTGATAGTCGATTAATCGTTTTGAGTCATAGTTTATTAAAAACGTCCTAAATTCTCTGATTGCAGCTTCGTTAAATGTAAATATTTTCTAGTTCCTTCTCTCCTCTCCTCATTTTCTGACATTTTAGAGACCAAACGACTAGTCGATTAATCGAGAAAATAATTCACAGATAAATAGACAACGAAATAATCCTTAGTTGCAGCATGAATGTTTTTAAACAAATTTTTCATAAGTGACAATCATCACGAGTTATAATTCAGTTTTCACGGATTAAAGAATAATGGTAATGTTTATTTTCCTGCTATGTTTTTGTTATTCAATAACCTAATTAGCCATAGATTGTGCATCAAATCAATACAAGCCTCTTCAAAGAAACACGTCACTTTTAATGTTTGAAATTTTTATTTTTTTATTCCAAAGGCAAAAACCTCTACTTTTCATTTGTAAATCCCTATGAAGGCCACGCATGGTGTTTCTATGCACTTTGGATTAATGAGGCTGCCGACAGCAACCTGGGATACAGCCTTGATTTGTAGTATTTTTAATTCATAATGACCTTTGTCAACATTTGTGTATTTTCTAATGTAATCCATAACACCATGTACAGTTGGCACATTGCTAAGTAAATCTATGTAAGTTAATGATGCTTCATCGCAGAGCTTTGCCACCCAAAGCAAATTAATATTTTCTTTTTTTCCTTTTTTGTATTTTACTTTACTTTATTTATATGTTCTGTAGATGCTGTTTCAAAGCCTGCTCCGCACTCAGAGATACACTTCTGGGGAAAAAATGCTAATACCTTTATTTGTTCATCATTTTTTTGGCCTAAAAGTGATCCAACTTAAACACATGGAGTCAAAAATACATTGATTTAGTTTATACAATACCAGTGATATGTACTTTTTTATTAACACAAAAGTAGATGATGGACGATTCTGCAGAACACTGACATTTTTTGTTTGATTTGGTTTTTACGTCTAATGTCACATAAAAAAGAAAAGAAAACTCTTGCTTTGTATTAAATCTGCACAAAGGCATGTTAAAGATAAGGAAAGGATTGTGGCTGTGGCAAATCAACTATGGTTAAGGTCTGGTTAGGGAAAGATTGTGGTTACAGTTTGTAAAAAGGCAAATGTTAATTGTTAACTCTCTGATGGAACCAACGTTAAAGTAGTTTAGAATTTTTAATTAGTTGTTATTTCAGTTTTGACTTCGGGGCGGCTGTGGCTCAGTGGTAGAGCGGTTGCCTGCCATAGAGCCCCTGGTCATACATGGAGCAAAGTCTCATGTTGTGTCGAGCCTTCTTAGTGTTTTAAAAATAGTGATTTTGATGTGATCATAGTAGTGCCCCTAGCACTCCTATTCAAAAGGCCATTTGACCGAAAACGAGAACACGGTAAATCTTAAAAGTGACGCTTCCGTCCTAAATATGCTTTTAAACAAAAGTTTGACTCGGGTACATTCACAAAAAGACCCTAGGTTGCATTTTGGCGAGAGTTACGTTTAAGGATACACTGTGCCTTCCACATGTATGTTTGACATAAAAAAAAATTATGATATATGAATATGTAAATAGAAGCTTAGTATTGTAGGGCTAGGGTTGGGCATCGTTTGGATTTTAACAATTCTGATTCCAATTTTGATTCTTCCTTTCGATTCCGGTTCTTATCGATTCCGATTCTTTGAAGGGTGGAGTTGAAACGGGTCGCATGCTTATTTCACAAATATGAGGAAAGTTTTATTTTGATTCAATAATGGTTGCAGTTTTAAAGAAGCGCAATGTGTCGGACCCCTGTCTCAGCAGCCAGGCATCCATGCTTACGCAAGGTAACGTAACTCGATTTGTACAAGTCATATCCCCTGACCAATCGGCTAACCTAACCTTAACCACTCAAGGTTAATGCCTAACCCCAACCAATTGAGCTGCTACTTAAGGGCGGGTCTTGGCGTGGCCATAGTAGGAAGGAAAAATTGACGTGTCGGCGAGCCGCGAACTGAGCTCACGAGAGACGTTAGCATGGACGTGACTGAGCTGTTATCCCTCAAACATGTCAGCTCTTGGGAAAAAAGAAAGGTTGATACAGAGTGCCGAGTTTTTAACCAAACATGGACTTCTATGTATTTATTTACCAAAGTCAAAGGTAAAGCCGTGTGCTTAGTTTGCGGAGAACAGATCGCTGTGTTAAAGGATTATAATTTGAATCGCCATACAATACTAAACACGCAGAGAAATACAACAATTTGACTGATGCAGAGCAGGCATGGACATCTGAAGCTTTGCTAGTTAAGCTGCAAAAGCAACAACAAGGCATCCAGGGACGCAGCAGTCAAGACCAGCTTTGTGATATCCCACAAAATGCCAAAAACAGTAAGCCATTTTCTGAAGGGGAGTTTATTAAAGAGTGTTTGGTGGACTCTGCTGCGCTAATATGCCCAGACAACAAAAGAGACGTTTGAGAATGTGTCGCTTTCCAGGCAAACCGTAACGAGAAGGATTGAGGACATCACGGGAAACCTGGAGATTCAGCTGCAAAAATAACTGAAAAACAGCAAATGATGTAGTAAGACTACAAACAAAAAGATAATAACACATTGTATAAAGTTAATTTAATGCTGTTCTTTGAAAATGGCAACAATATGCACATTTTGTTCACAATTGCTTTGTGAATGCGGTTAAAATAGTGACATAATGTTGGCATTTTGTACTATGTCTGCTTCACTTTTTCATGTTCTAAGAAATAATGATGTTCTTTGAAAAATGGCAAAAACATGCACATTTTGGTCACAATTGCTTTCGTGCATGTTGGTTAAATAGTGACATAATTGTATTTTGTATTATGTCTGCTTCACTTTTTTCATTTCCTATTCATAACATTTACGCCACCGTACACATTATTGTTGGCCCAGTGAGAATGCAACTAAACATGCAACTAAATTGTATATAATATAAATGTAATAGGGGGTCCCTGCTCATCTCTCTTTCAGCTAAGGGGTCCTTTGCCTAAAAAACGTTGAAGACCCCTGGTTTAGAGCACTGGTTCTCAAACTGTGGTGCAAGAACCACTGGTGGTACGCAAGCTCCCTCTAGTGGTACGCGGATGGAATCTCTGATATATTTTTTATTTTAAAAACATAATACTATGGAAATACTTTAACATTTCCAATTATAATACTTAAACTATGATCATTTAAAAGTAATTCAAAATAACTGTTTAAGTGTTATATTTTTTGTTTCGATATCAGCTTGCTAGGTAGTTACAACTGTGTGCGCATACATCCATGATTAGATGTGACGCAAGATAGTAAGCAGAGGTAAAATGAATAGTTCAAAAACAATGCCTTGTGTCTTTAAACTATTAGGGAGAGAAGCGTGGATGAGGAGGAGAATATTTCGAGCAGCCCTGTTGAGACTATAGTGGACGAGCACAAGGGCTAGTCGCTACTTAAGTAGTAGTCTCCACAGCACCTACTAGCAGCAAATGATACACAACAATCAAGAGATATGATCCGAGTAGTCTCACATTTCCAGACCTTCCTCCACAGCACTGCCGAGGAAGGTCTGGCTAGTCCACACAGCATTCTGGGATGGGAGAAAAACATGCTCTGATTTACAGGCATTTCTTTAAACCAATCACAATCGGCTTGGGCGGTGCATAGCATCGGGAAGGAACTTGTTTTGGTGGAACGTGTGTACGTTCAAAAGTAGTTTTAGTCGTGCAAAAGAAAACTCAGATTGGACAGATAGTCTAGCTAGCTGTCTGGATTTACCCTGCAGAGATCTGAGGAGCAGTTAACCATAGTCCTCAGAAATCCACCAGAGGTTAGAACACCAACACAAAGGAAGAGGAAGGTGATGGACATTCGGCCGAAAAGGACATCCGGCGGAATTTCCGGGGGCTCCAGAGCAATCCCAGAAGTGGAATGTCGTGAATATAAACTAGCTCCACCTCTGGTTTCCATCATTCAACATTGTTAACATTCTACTTGCTACAGTAAGTAGTTTGTAACATTTTCATTTTAGTTTTTTGTTTTCCTCTTAATCATATTACTCTTCTCTGGTGAAACCATCTAACTTCTCTCAACATATTCATCTAAACTGTGCATTACAATAAAATCAAACAAGATTAATTATCAGATTATTCCTGTGTATGGGGTCAACGAACCAAACTACCAACTCCCCTCGCTGTCTTTGTCACACGCTATTGCCTTTGGTGGGTCTGTGTCCATAAAACGGGGCTCCATCAATAGCGGCTCTGTGTGTTTGTAAGCTCTTCTGGAAACCCCCAACACTGATAGAGGCTGCCACTCTTTGACAGCTGGTTGTCAGTGACAACCATAACCTCAAATGCACCTAAATGGAATGCTTTCATGAGGTCTAAATGGGCCTATCAACATGAAGAGAAAGCGAGAGAGAGAGAGAGAGAGAGAGAGAGAGAGAGAGAGAGAGAGAGGGATCAGTGTTTGTGTGTGTGTGTGTGTGTGTGTGTGTGTGTGTGTGTGTGTGTGTGTGTGTGTGTGTGTGTGTGTGTGTATGTGTATGTGAGAGAGAGAGAGAGAGAGAGAGAGAGAGAGAGAGAGAGAGAGAGAGAGAGAGAAAGTGGAGAGAGATGCTGTAAATGCGAACAAACAGAGGGAAAATTCAAAACACATGGCTCTGCGGTTTCCGAGAGGAGATTTTTTATGTGCTGCAGAGAAGTTGTAACAGGAATGTGGTGTGACTCCTATCATATGGAATGAAAACACTGATGCCGTGCCAGCAGGGTGTATATAGGGTGTTCAGCTGTGGCTTACAGCAAAGCCCTCATCATCATGGCTAGGCGATGTACCGCCATAGCGTAAACATGACGAACATGAGTCACACGGCTGGACACGATACAAGGAAGAAAGAGAATTACATGTTTTCACACAGGCGGGGGGGATTTGTCAGAGATACTGTGGCTGTTTGTGCAAAATATGAAGTGAGCCTGAACCCTCTTCCTAGGAAACATATTTTTATTTACATCAGTGTTTCATTTCCAGCTAGCATATGTCAGATTGAACTGATTTCTGCCAAATCAGTTATCTATTGTCCCTCACCTTTTTTTTGTCCCTCTGCATCAAATATTGATCATATGCATATTAACTGTCACTGCCGCCTCCCTCAAGATGACTCTTCTTATTAATCTCTATTAAGTCCACTGATGCCCTTATGAAAAGGATGTAGTGAAAGGTAAATACCCTGTCACACCAAAAATCTTATGGCACACGCTTTAGGATGGCAGAAATCTGTCCCATTTAAAGGAACAGTCCAATGTTTTGGGAAATATGCTTGCCATTAAACATACAGTAAGATGAGTGGCAGTTCTAGGGGGTGTGTGTGTGTGTGTGTGTGTGTGTGGGGGGGGGGGGGGGGGTAGGGCAAGGGTGGCCAGGGCAAGGGTGTATTATTAAGCTTCGACCCCACTCTGGCCCCCCTAACTGTGGAAAATATTTTCATAAATTTTTAACCCCACCTTTATCCCCAAAGAGGGGAAATTATTCATGTCCAGTGATGGATAAAATGTAGCTTTACTCTGAATGAGTACTTTTGTGTTTATTTTTATATGTGTATTGTTAGTCTTTTGTTAGTTTATTTCCTTGATGTTCCACTCCCGGGATTGCTCAGTTGCTGACGGAAATTCTGCCATATTTCACTCATTTAGGCTGATATCCGTTGCCTTGGGCTTCCTTTGTGTTGGCGTTCTAACCTCCGGTGGATTTCTGAGGACTATGGTTAACTGCTCATCAGATCTCTGCAGGGTAAATCCAGACAGCTAGCTAGACTATCTGTCCAATCTGAATTTCTGTTGCACGACTAAAACAACCTTTGAACGTACACGTTCCACCAAAACAAGTTCCTTCCTGAGGCTAATTAGCAGAGGCACTGCAGCTTTTCCCGGTGCTTAGCACCAGCCAAGGTGATTGTGATTGGTTTATAGAAATGCCAATAAACCAGAGCACTTTTTTCTCCCATCCAGAAATGCTGTGTGGACTAGCCAGACCCTCCTTGGCTCCGTAGTGTGTGGATGGTCTGGCAAAGCGAGACTTGTCTTTTGTACTGGTTTACATCCTATCTCTCAGATAGAAGTTTTGATGTCTCTATTTGGGATTCCCACTCTGCGTCATCACCCCTGTCTTGTGGTGTTCCACAGGGTTCAGTGTTGGGCCCCATATTGTTTACTTTATACATGTTGCCTCTGGGTCAGATTATTTGCAATTTTAACATCTCTTATCACTTTTATGCAGATGACATTCAGCTTAATTTTACCTTCAGGCAAAATGAGTCATCCAAATTACAAGGGTCCTAGATTGCATAGACGCCATAAACAACTGGATGGCTGAAAGCTTTTTGCAGCTGAACCCAAATAAGACAGAGGTTTTAATCACAGCACCAGACAGCGCAATACCTCTGATTAAGCAGAACATTGGGCCTTTGTCATCTGCGTTCCGGCTTAGTCTAAGGAACCTTGGGGTGACATTTGACAAATCCCTATCTTTTGAAACTCACATCAAATCACGGACCAAATCCTGTTTTTTCCACTTACGCAACATTAGCAAATTAAGGGCTGTGGTCTCTCAGTCAGAACTGGAGATGCTCATCCATGCCTTCATTTCCTCCCGTATTGACTATTGCAATTCACTCTTTTCCTCACTCAACAAATCTGTCCTTCACCACCTGCAATCCATTCAAAATGCTGCTGCTAGACTACATACTAGATCAAACAGGTGCACCCATATCACCCCTCTACTCCCTTCACTGGCTTCCTGTAACCTACAGGATCCAATTAAAAATTCTCACCATAACCTATAGGGCTCTACATGGTCAGGCCCCTGCTTATCTTGCCAACATAATTCACCTACACACCCCCTCCCGGTCTCTCAGGTCTATCAATCAAAATCTGCTATCCACGCCACGCACTCATCTGAAGACATGTGGGGATAGAGCCTTTGCCGCTATGGCACCCAGACTCTGGAATGCTCTGCCAACCAGCATTAAGTTTGCTGAGAATGTGGACAAGTGAAGACTCACTTGTTAAGGCTAGCTTTTGGGTAACCTCTGTCTTTTATTTATTGATAATTGTATCTGTTGTATTTTTACTTTATTTTATTCTTAGACTATTTTTCTATGTTTTATTGTCTATGCACATTGTAAAGCACTTTGTGACCCTGTCTGTGAAAAGCGCTGTATAAATACATTTTACTTACTTACTTACTTGTTAGAACCACACCTATGGAGGGTTAGTGGTATGTAACACTTGTGCTTAAAATATTTGGTGCCCCTAAAATCGCATGTGGCCCAAGCCTGGCCCCTCCATTTGAGGTCTAGAACCGCCACTGGAGCGGAAAAATATCAACGTCATCGTTCAATGTGCGTCTAGTGCAGACATACTTTAGCTCCAGGGCGTGTTAGCCAAGCTTACCACATATATCCCAGATAAAGCTGCAGTGGGTAGATAGCAAAGAACATCAGGATTTGAAGCTGAGTTATACTTCTTCCTGCAGCTCTCCCCTCTCTGTCGTATGGCCATATGCATGTGCAGAACAGCCAATAGGAACGCGCGCTCTCTCTCTCTCTCTCTCTCTCTCTCTCTCTCTCTCTCTCTCTCTCTCTCTCTCTCTCTCTCTCTCTCTGAAATTACCTGTGATTGGCCAAAGTCTCCTGTCACAGGTTGCAATTTTACTAGTATTCTCTCAGACCACTTGCTGAAAAACGATTATAGAATCTTTGCCTACCACAGCTTTAAAAAGTCAAATAAAATGCCTTTCAACAGCTCTACAGCGGTGTTATTTTAACTCATAGTGACAAACCCACAGGCTGTTCTCATTCACCGGCCGTACCTTTACCTACGAAAAGTAATGCATTCCTGTCATTTTGGAGGGAGTAAATGTGACGTAGTATAAAGAGCGACAAAGTCAGGAGGTCTGGAAGGAGGGATGGATCAAACAAACACAGGACTTTTACCCAGGAGATCACTGTTCATGTCCTCTGTCTAAGCAAAAGTCAAAGTTGACTTATTTTAATTTACTTTTTTTACTTACTTACTTTACTGTACATTACGCCACAAAAACCACAATCTTTTCTTAAAACTAAACAAGTAGTTTTGTTGCCTAAACAGATTGTTCACTGCAGGGGCTTGCACAGGCGCACTGATCTGTCGCATTGCTGGACATTCGTAGGAAAATGCGCAACAATTGTGCATCATTTTTCGTAAGATACCATACGAAGCGTGTATGAGGAAACATTGCAGAGAATCATCACCCAACTTTGCATTTCCCTTCTGCTGTGAAGGTTTTCATCCCCTTTAAGCTCACTGTCATGATTCAGTCTCACCTCACTCGTAAACTTGTTTCCAGATTCAGGCAGCTGTTTTCAGTAAAATAGGCTCTGAAAAACACTGTAGCACCAAACAGTAAACAGACAAAGTTACCGTCAGGCGGCCAGAAACATGACTCCAAATGAATGCTTATGTTGCCCCGTGTCTGTGGGGTCCTTAAATAGGCAAGGATTTGCAAACATGTTCACAGAAACAACTTTTATAAGGTGATAATATGTCATTGTTGTGTTTATAGCCAACCCAAATTCCAACCCTGTTTCACAGTCTTCATGTGACAAAAGAATCAAATACTGTACTGCAGCTTTAACCTAAGAGGCGGCAGATCAGTAAATCTTTATGTGGGTTGTTTTGTAATCCACATGGTAAGACCTACTTTGTCATTTAGGTATGGAGACTTGTTGTGAAATGCAGACACCACAATGTCTTGTTTTTACATTTCTATTTCTACATTGCATGAGAAGGGAAATTTTGAAGTTGTTGGAAGGCATATTTGTGTATACTTTTGACAGAGTTATAGGCTAGCTGTGTCCCCCTGCTAGTTGTTGTGCTACAGCGAGGCTGAACACACCAGACCAGGCTGGTCCTGGAGACATAGGGATGACATAGATATTAATCTTTAAGATGACAAAGAGTTTATTACCTAAAATGTCTGTTCATTGAAATTCATGGAAGCAGCATGGTAAGTAGTGTCCAGTTTATGAAAGTTGGAGACTTTCTTCCCCCTACAAACACTCCCAGACGTCGTTTGTACAAGCAACAATTAAGACCTATATTTATGTTTCCAGTGGCAGCGCTCTCTAGTGGCTGTAGTCAATATAATGGGAGCAAAGCAGGAAGTATGACAACGCATTCTAATGAATGGGTCCGTATGATATCGTACGAAAATATATGCACAACAAAACGTATGATATCCTACGAAATTAGGAGACTGCCGGCTGGTCACGTGACGCCAGCTGGTCACATGACTTGACTACGAGCTCCATGATGCCGAGCGGCAGTTGCTAGTTGTTTAAGCCGTTACAGAGCTTCGCGATGTGGGCTACGGACCTCCGTCACAGCTCTGTTGTATCAGCGGCAGTTGGTAGATGGGTTTAGCTGAAAATGGGTGACTGTGAGCCGGGTACAGAGCACCACGAGCTGCCACTCCACAAAACATGAGTATTTTCCGCAACGAAAGTTAAGATTAGACACCAAAACGACTAGTTAAAATTAGGAAAAATATGGTGGTTTGGATTAAAACACTCCTAAGGAACACGCATTTCCTGGGGGAAAGACTTTAGTTTTTTCCCGGGAAGCAAACTTTGCATCCTGGCTTGAAAGTCGGTTTTTATACATCGGCCGTCAATGTGGTGCATACAGAAAAAAAAGTGGAATGCTTACGAATTATAGTGCTTCACTTTTCGTAGCTTTTTGAACGAATGGTTCATGAGAACAGGCTGAGTGTGAAGGTGTGACGAAATATAAGAGTGCCAAAATTCCCTGTAAGGAGGTAGACACCGGACTTTCAATATAAACAACATAATAACTTAACGAACATCACATTCTGCGTCACATGCGTAACTGGAAGTTAAGTAATGTCTGATTTTAACCCAAACTAGAGATGGTCCCTTTTTTGGTTCTCGATACCGATTCTGATACCTGGTCTTGTATATCAGCCAATACCTAGTACTGATCCGATACCAGTGTGTCATATATTTTATTATGTTTTAACATCTGTATACTACTACAGTATCACTGTATGGATGTGATATGCCTTTTTTTTCTTTTGTTTTACAGCCTGGCTCAGGTTAAACCTTTTGTGAAACATGAACAAATGATAATGAAAATTATCCAGTTTGACAGTCAGTCATAACAGAAAAAGAACATGAACAAATTACTTTGAAGTAGATTTTCTTTGGGGCTAAATTACGCAATATCAGATCGGTGCATAAACTCCAGTACTTTCCAATACCGATACTGGCATTTTAGGCGGTATCAGAGGCTTTTCCAATACTGGTATTGGAACATCTCTAACCCAAACCACAATCTTTTTCTAAACTTGACTAAGTAGTTATGGTGCCTAAAACATAACCAAACTGAGACCATTTCACAACGTTAAAGTGTTTAAAATTGCAACCGTTACGTTCAAAACCGCCAACATTAACATTCTCTGATTTACAGTGGTATTCATAAGTTTATGAACCCATGCTAAAGTTGACTAAAAAGAGGAATAAAAAAAATCATCTTTTGGAAATTGATCTTAATGCGTTAATTAAAAAATGAGGAAAAATCCAACCTTTAAGGACACCAATTTTCTTTGTGAATTAATAATGTATCGTAAATACATAAATGTTCTTCCTTAAAATACAGTGGGCATAAGTGAGTACACCCCTATGTTAAATTCCCATAGAGGCAGGCAGATTTTTATTTTTAAAGGCCAGATATTTCATGGATCAGGATACTATGCATCCTGATAAAGTTCCCTTGGCCTTTGGAATTAAAATAGCCCCCCCCCCCCATCATCACATACCCTTCACCATACCTAGAGATTAGCATGGGGTACTTTCCATAAGATCATCTCTCAATGCAAATTAAACCAGCTATTAGGCTAACTGAAATAAAACAATGCTAATCTCTATAAATGATGATAAAGAGATGATAGAGAGATGATTTTATGGAAAGTACCCCATGCAAATCGTATGGTTTGGAGGACTTATTGGAAAGTTGCTGTGCATGATAAGGGTTCATAAAGGGGAAAAGTTCACTCTTTTCTTAGCAGCTCTTAACCAACTGGGACTCAGCGTTTACTCTCCTTTTTAGCACTACATCGCTAACTATTCCAAGGCCTCGTACCCCTTAGATTGAACACTAATTGCATCTTCTCCACGGGTCTTCCTCCTTCATTTTCATGCCCTTTTCCAGTGAGCCAGTCAGTCAACCTGCAGGATTATTGATGTGTTTACTGGCAGAGTGGGATGCCACTCCCTGCCTTGGGAAACCCTGAGGCTTTCAACTGTTGAGTAACACTGACTGCTGCTTGCCACCGCCTCCAATCAGGAAAGTTGGGACGTGCTCGTCTCTGCTCATGATGAGGCAAAACAGAAAGAAAGAGATGATGTCACACTGAGTTTCCGACTCACCTGTGTCACCTCATTTAGTCATATAGCGGAGTTTCAACCATGGCTCATGAATTTCTTCATGCCAACCTAACACAGAGGAAATACATCTGTCACAACTCTTGCAACTCATACAAGCTGCTTGAACCTGAAGCAGCATTGATTGAAATTTTGGTTTATTAAAACTTGGGTCTTACTTTTGTAGTTTTGGCCATCAATTGTATTTTCTGGCTACTTTTTTCTTAGTCTATATCCACGATGTTCCATTTCCGGGGATGCTTCAGTGCCGCTGGAAATTCCGCCATATGTCCCTCTTTTTGGCCGGATGTCCGTCCCCTTCCTCTTCCTTTGTGTTGGTGTTCTAACCTCCGGTGGATTTCTGAGGACTATGGTTAACTGCTCCTCAGATCTCTGCAGGGTAAATCCAGACAGCTAGCTAGACTATCTGTCCAGTCAGAGTTTTCTGTTACACGACTAAAACTACTTTTGAACGTTGAGGCTATTTAGCAGCGTCTCCGTCCGGCGCTCTACACCGCCCAAGACGATTGTGATTGGTTTAAAGAAATGCCAATAAACCAGAGCACGTTTTTCTCCCATCCCAGAATGCTGTGTGGACTAGCCAGACCTTCCTCCGCAGCACTGTGGTAGTCTGGCAATGCGAGACTGATATGCCCCCACATATCAGCAATAACTTCGGTAATCACAACATTATCATAATTGATGGAAATGATAACCAAAATCTACAAAAATCATAAACGTGGCCTTCCAATAGCAGTCCGATCCTAGGTGGAGTTTAAACACTGCCGACCGATTGGTCAGAGATAATTGTCACAAGCGCGACACGGGACATCCTGCACAAACCCAAGCTACCGACAATTCTTTTATTCATTCGCCCCAGATTTAAAAAAAATTGTCCACCTGTGAAACTACACCACACACTAAGCACACTACGCTGTTCGAACCAAACTATGCTGTGGAAAAGAGGCAATATTATTACCTTATAAAGTTCATATGGTGTTATAACGTGTTAGCAGGCAGATACATCCAGCAGACACAGAACAACATCAGCCTTTATTTTGAGTTGTGTTTCTGGACAACATTAACTCGTCTTTTAGCTGTTTTGTTTTCAACAAACTACTGAGAAAAAGCCAGCTTATTTCGGCTAAACTATGTTTACAGGTAATTGTCAACGTTCTCTGTCTGCCGTTTGGTGTTGTGCAGGAACTGTATACTGGTTGTAAAAAGAAGAACTGAGTATACAGGACCCTCATGTGAGAAGGGGGCCTACAAAGATACTAGAATGAATAGCAGTGGATGCAGTGAGGGGCCCAGGATGTCTTTGTACAGGGTCCAAATTTTGTGCTACGCCCGTTACTGAGTGACCCCTTTCACATTACACAAAGTCATTTAATCCATTGTTAATATAAAAATACTGATCTTAAAGCTATAGTGCGTAGTTTCTGTCTCCTCCATGAGGAATTCTAAGTAATGACAACAAAAGTGTTCCCTCCAGCCCTCCCATTTCTTTACAACCATCCCCGGTTACATAAGACTGCCAAAACTGTTGTTTTCCAGCGGGACTCACTGCTGTGTGCGGAAACTGTGGGAGCGAGGGTTGGGCATCTCAGCCCCGTACAGTGCCAATGGCCATCCCAGGAATGCATCCTCTCTGTGGGTCTGGGCCGCAGCCAACCATGTGGCCTCCCAATGTCACCGAGGCACTTAGACAGAAAAGAGACAAAGTTTTTTTCCACCCCCAAAAAACAAAAAAAGGCTGCATTTGGCTCCCACATTGGCAGTACATGTTGAGGTTGTCTAATACTGCACGCGTGTATTCTTTTTTGCTTATTAAAAGGTAGAGACCACAACATTGTGTTGTGCCTGCCTGCCTCACAGCCCTTTGATGAATACAAAGACAGTTTTAGTAATATTTAAAGAATTCCCCCCCTCAAGCAATGTTCAATGGTGAAAGGGTTCAGGCAGACGCAGTGACAGACTTCTCTCTGACATAAAGAGGTTTAGCTAACAGTACCCGACACCTACTGTTAATCCTATTTCAAATTGCACTCTCAACCATGAAATCCACTCACAAGAGGAGAAAAAATACACAGTGATGCAGTGCAGAGGTGTTACAAAGATAATCTTTCCCCTGCCACTTTTCCCCACCGGCTTTAAAGCAACAAAAGAGTGCAGGTACAATTAAAGGACGAGTAGGTCTTCTGAGCAAAAAAGGAAGGTTAGGTTTTTGTGAAATTAGGTTATGTGGGAAATAAGAAGGGGAATGGTATCACACTGTTTCAGACATATGGCAGACATTGGTGGTAACCACACTGTAAGGTTGTTGCTGTTCTTTTGCCAAAAGCTTGATTTGACCCAGTCCTATGAAGCTTCCTGATGGTGGTTGCACAAAGTTAATCACATGAACTCTTCCAGGCCTTGCGGTCTGCTAACCCAGCACTGATCCTAGAACCCAGGCATGAATGGGTCTGGACAGCCGCTTTTCAGCGCAACATGGCCTTTGCATGACCGTCACAACTGAGGGTTCACAGAGAGGAGCAACACGGACAAAACAGGGGTTCTACCAGCACGTCCTCCAACCTCAATGACACATTAGGCTGAGGTTTAAAAGCTCATTCTTGGCCTTGGAAATGGAAGTCAAGAAAACAACCTCACTATTTAGTAGCTGTTCTGGTCTGATCTACGTCAACAGATGGAGTTTGCCCAGTTTTTGTGGAATTGTGGTTGTCCAGATTTAGATTTGAGCACATTAACGACTTCTTGTCCATGTTGGTTTAAACGCTAATGTTCAAAGTACATTCTTGACTGATGATTTGTTAGTGATGTCGTCGGGATTATGTCTGCTTGGTCTTCATACTTTTAACGTTGTCTTTGGTTGCGTCCGAAATCGCATACTCTGCTAGATACTCAATATCTATACTATTGTTTAACATACTTTTGTGTAAATAAGCAGTAGTGTGGATCTTTTCGGACTCACTAAGCTATAATTTTCAGTGTCACTTCCTGAGAGCCCTCCATGGTGACCCCTGCCGACCTCTGCTCCAGTGGCATCGCCAGATAATGCTTAAATTATTGAAGTTGCATTTGGGGAAATGTAGGATCCAGAAATGTAGGGGTGTTGACGCCAACACGTTCTCATCATAGACTGTAAAAAAAAAAAAGATTGACATATGACCTAGACTGCAGCCAGCCACCAGGGGGCGATCCACTGGTTTTCACCCCAAAATCGTCACATACGGACAGTTGGAATCACTTTTTAACGCACTGGTTAGCCCTTTAATGTCATTTCTTAACACGTAGGTTAGTCCGATAGATGTGGTTGTGAACTCACACAAAACTGCTTGGTTAGGTCTTGGAAAAGATCATGGTTTGGGTTGAAATAATTATGTTTGTTACGTAAGTTAAAATACTTACTTATGTACTAAAATTAAAGATTTGGTTAAATTCAGGCAACTAAAAATACGTTGGTAAAGTAAGGAAAAGATTGTGGCCAGGGTTGAAAGAAAGTAGCCTCAGGCTGGCGTTTAAGATGGGATGCCAACTGTGGAAAAACATTTTTTTGACAGTCTATGTGGGGTTTAGGAGAAAGATACATGTGAGCTGACGCATTTTCAGGTCAAGCAAGTGCACAATTTATTGTTTCTTCTTGGGGATTCTTCTTGTTTACTTATGGCAAGGTTGCAAAAGCTTCTGAAACTACATGTCCAACACATTCTCACTCCCAGCGCGTCACATAGGGACGCTTGGTCAGGTGTTACTGATGCAAAAAGTCTCCTTTAGCGTCAAGACTCTTGGCGTCACTTTTTTATTTGATTTGGCGTCATTTAAAAAATGAACATTTAACTGAGATGCGGCACAAGAACAGGACAGTTTAGCAAAAGATTGTGGGTGGGGTTACAAAATGTAAGTTTCAGTGACAGTCAGGTTTAGGGTTAGGGTTTAGGAAAAGTTTGTTGGTGGACTTACAAAATGTACATTTAAGTGACAGGTGGGACAAGAATGGGACACGAACCCTGGTTATGTCTGCTTGGTCTTCATACTTGTAAAAGTCTTTGTTACAAACTGTTTGAGAAGACATGGGCATTTATCAGGCATGGAGCGCCTAATTGAGTTGCATTTGGGGAAATGTAGGATCCAAAAATGTCTCACCATACACTGTCAAAAAAGAGATAAATAAAGCCTGACGTTGACCAAGCGACTCCCTATTTGACGAGTTGGGAATAACAACTGGATTGCCATGTCACTATAAAAAAAGGCACCAGTCGGACAGTGACAATACTGGCGCAATTCAATTGTTTTTCATGCACTACTTACTAAAAGATATGAAAAACTAACCGAGAACAAGTTGGGATTGCTGTGAATTGCAGCCAGTGAGGGGTCCGCAGGCTGACAGGAGGCTGTAAAGAAAAGGCAGCAGGCAGTATGGGAGGCTGGCTGTGACAGAGGATGGCAGGCTGGGTGTCACCAGGTACGATTCCCCCCCTGTCTCGCTGTATCTCAGGAGTTTCGCCTGGCTGATCAGGGACGACAGGGCCGCTGCTCCCAACCTTCAGTCAGCTGTCACATGAGGTCACTGCAGAAGACAAAGTATGCGAGTCACACACTGTACAGGCCAGACACACGTCAGATACATGCGTCGGCATTCAGTAGCGTGTGCTTGTGCGCATTGTGAAGTTTGACACCCCACCTCCCTCGTTGGTTTCAGCCCCGGGAACAGGCCGGGGTGGGCCGAGAGGAAATGATGTGGTGCTGAATTTAATTTCTCTATAATTTCTATTATCTTGGCGGTCACTGGGAGTGAAAATGGGGAGTGAAAATGGAGGAATAAAAACACAACAACTTGGATTAGAGAGGGAAAAAAATGGAAAAGGAGTTCAGAGGGTCGTATATCATTAAGCAATTGAGAAAGTTAATTAGGCAGCTCTGATAATTATTGCCATGGCAACCTGAGCGCACTCATGCAGATTTGATTAACGAGGTGCCATTTATCTGCACCGGCTAGACAGCAGGGCCTGCACAGAGCTTGAGAGACCCCTAAAGGTGGAAGATATGTAATGTAGGCTTCATTCACAGCCACAATCTACTCGTACATTTCATGTAAGGCACACAAAATACAGATTACAGCTTTTTATGAAGAACAGAAAAGCAGATAATGTTGCACACTTCATTGCATCACTCATATTTTGGGGATATGTGAAGTGAAACAAAGCTTTAGTTTTCTGTTTTCCCTCATTGTCTCATACTACTGACACAGTCTGAAAAGTGACTGTTGAGAGGGTTTCCCATTAAAATAATTGCATTATATAATTAATAAACCGGATAAGCGGACGAAGATGGATGGATGGATGGAATTAATAATGGCATTTCTATATCCGTAAGAGACTGTCAATGGCATGGTATTGTGGGGGGAAAAAAGTGTAAAGAAAGAATGTGATTTACATGTAGAGGTGTGGAGTGAAGGATAAGGGCTGTTTGTGGATTACAGTACACATGTTGCCCTCTGGTGGAAAAACAACACCATTTTAGGCGTGCATGCCTTGCTGCTGAAGGGTGTCTGGAGTCTTGTTTAGCAGCAGGCAGCATATTGTCAGACACTTTATTATGTGACGGGGACAATTATTAATGGCTGTTAAGAAAGCACAGTACAGCAGTAATGTGGAAAATAAAGCAATGACAAATAGCCATACTGGATTGGAAAAGACGAGCCGTGTGAGCCATTTCAAACGCAATACCTGTCAGCGATCAGGACGCAGTTCAAAAAGAAAGAACAGATAGGTGCTCAAAATCTTCAGAGCATATTTTCATCAACTCGGGGGGGGGGGGGGGGGGGGGGGGGTGACACATTTAGCATGTGCTAGAGGCATGCTATCAAAATCAGTTTGCTTAAAAAAAAAAAAATCACTTAATTAGCACTCTTTTTTTGCCATAGATAGGACCGACCATTCAGCAGCATGCAGACAAAAGTGAATACATGAAAGTAAAGTAAGCTCAGCGGGAGATTTCTCCAGGGACCCGCTAATCCTCCTTCACATCATTTCACACACAGCCAAGTGAGAGGTATGGATTATAGTTTATTATCCAAATATCAAGCACAGATGAATTCTAATAACAGTCATATCAATTAAAGCCCTCTCACTCAAAGGGTTTCGTAAATATCTGACAATGGCACTTGCTTAGAAAGCTACATTCTGATATAAAAATAGAAAAAGAGAGAAAAAATAGCATTGATTTTACTGTCACAAATAGCGTTTTTTTTATTGCATTCCTTTGAAGTCAGTCCTCACCCACAGTTCATAGCCTTGTCATAGTCTATTACAGGTATGTCTACTACTCCTTTCCTGGCGTGTGACATTTTTCTTCCTATTTTTATGAGTAAATCAGCTACTGACCAAATATTATTCACACAAAGAACTCGTACAGAGGATGGTAAGGAAAAATATACATGAGACCGAAAGAACTTGAGAAGTTTTAAACTTCTGCAAAAAGCTACAACAGCAGTTAAAGCTGATCTAAAGTAGGCTAACTAGCGCAGTGTATCCATAAAACAAACTCCAGGAAGATACCAGTTAAAGCCTCAAATGTCAGGTTAAATAGTTATGTAGCTATTTATTTTTCTCCTTTGCTCAATCATCAAACTGCTGAGGTCACAGTGTACAGTAACATTATTCGTTTGCCCTGTCCAGGAGAGGGATAAGTCTCCATGCATCCATGATTGGAGTCATCATAAAAAGTCCATAAACTGTATATATTCTCTAATGAAGCTCAGCGCAAATTCTTTCAGGAAGACCTCTAATCACCGCTCTCTCTTCCAAAACCTATTCAGCTGTTTAGAGGCGTTCACTTTTCAGTAAACCAACCAGAATTGGCCACAAAATTCATGATCCAATCACAGCATGACATCCTGCTTTAAATGTCTTTTCTCCGGTGCTGTCAGCTGTCTTTTCAGGCAAACTTTCAGGCAAACTTGCAACCCTTCCCCTTCCACCTCTGGTCATCGTCAGCTCCTTCGTTCGGTCTTCGGGTTCCTTCTCCACGATCACCAGTGTCTAGGCTCCATCGGGGGGATATTTCTTGGCTCATCTACCCCTTTAAAAAATTATTTTATAATGATGGAGTCTAATCTCCAAAGACTCTGTTCATTTCATATTATGCATATGTACAATAAATCTTTGCATATCTGCAACAAAGTCTCTCCTGATTGAATTACCAGCCATGTGAGAAAAGGGTCCAATGTGATATTGTTGAAAGTAAATAATCAATATTTTTCATATATATAATGGCATGAATGACTGAATATTAGGGGTGGGAATCACGGGAAGCCTCACGATGCGATATTATCACGATACTTATGTCACGATGCGATTTTAAACATATTGCGAAATATTACTTTTTTCCAACTTTAAATGATGTCCCCAAAGGAAAACTTTATAAACATCTGTTTTACCTAAAATTATACATTTCTCTGTTTATTTATCTCACTTCAATTGTATTGCTGCAAAATGGGATTGTCAAGCAGACAAACTGACAAAAAAGTTTAATTTGTATGTGCAATTCATATAATAAAAGATGGATAGCTGGCGGCCATGTATCGGTACAGTATTGCCACAGAAAATATTGCGATACTATGCTGTATTGATTCCCGCCCCCTACTGAATACAGTGAGGAAAATAAGTATTTGAACACCCTGCTATTTTGCAGGTTCTCCCACTTGGAAATCATGGAGGGGTCTGAAATTGTCATCGTAGGTGCATGTCCACTGTGAGAGACATAATCTAAAAACAAATATCTAGAAATCACAATGTATGATTTTTTAACTATTAATTTGTATGATACAGCTGCAAATAAGTATTTGAACACATGAGAAAATCAATGTTAATATTTGGTACAGAAGCCTTTGTTTGCAATTACAGAGGTCAAACGTTTCCTGTAGTTTTTCACCAGGTTTGCACACACTGCAGGAGGGAGTTTGGCCCACTCCTCCACACAGATCTTCTCTAGATCAGTCAGGTTTCTGGGCTGTCGCTGAGAAACACGGAGTTTGAGCTCCCTCCAAAGATTCTCTATTGGGTTTAGGTCTGGAGACTGGCTAGGCCACGCCAGAACCTTGATATGCTTCTTACAGAGCCACTCCTTGGTTATCCTGGCTGTGTGCTTCGGGTCATTGTCATGTTGGAAGACCCAGCCTCGACCCATCTTCAATGCTCCAACTAAGGGAAGCAGGTTGTTCCCCAAAATCTTGCAATACATGGCCCCGGTCATCCTCTCCTTAATACAGTGCAGTCGCCCTGTCCCATGTGCAGAAAAACACCCCCAAAGCATGATGCTACCACCCCCATGCTTCACAGTAGGGATGGTGTTCTTGGGATGGTACTCATCATTCTTCTTCCTCCAAACACGGTTAGTGGAATTATGACCAAAAAGTTCTGTTTTGGTCTCATCTGACCACATGACTTTCTCCCATGACTCCTCTGGATCATCCAAATGGTCATTGGCAAACTTAAGACGGGCCTTGACATGTGCTGGTTTAAGCAGGGGAACCTTCCGTGCCATGCATGATTTCCAACCATGACGTCTTAGTGTATTACCAACAGTAACCTTGGAAACGGTGGTCCCAGCTCTTTTCAGGTCATTGACCAGCTCCTCCCGTGTAGTCCTGGGCTGATTTCTCACCTTTCTTAGGATCATTGAGACCCCACGAGGTGAGATCTTGCATGGAGCCCCAGTCCGAGGGAGATTGACAGTCATGTTTAGCTTCTTCCATTTTCTAATGATTGCTCCAACAGTGGACCTTTTTTCACCAAGCTGCTTGGCAATTTCCCCGTAGCCCTTTCCAGCCTTGTGGAGGTGTACAATTTTGTCTCTAGTGTCTTTGGACAGCTCTTTGGTCTTGGCCATGTTAGTAGTTGGATTCTTACTGATTGTATGGGGTGGACAGGTGTCTTTATGCAGCTAACGAACTCAAACAGGTACATCTAATTTAGGATAATAAATGGAGTGGAGGTGGACATTTTAAAGGCAGACTAACAGGTCTTTGAGGGTCAGAAATCTAGCTGATAGACAGGTGTTCAAATACTTATTTGCAGCTGTATCATACAAATGTATGATTAAAAAATCATACATTGTGATTTCTGGATTTTTGTTTTTAGATTATGTCTCTCACAGTGGACATGCACCTACGATGACAATTTCAGACCCCTCCATGATTTCCAAGTGGGAGAACTTGCAAAATAGCAAGGTGTTCAAATACTTATTTTCCTCACTGTATGTGTAGTATGAAAGTGGTTGCCCATAGTGACAAACTGACAGAATTATCACCTAACCTCAGCTGTATGAAGCATCTTTTTTAGCTTTTTTAAGCCAACAAACTCTGCTCCCAGCATCTACGAGTTAGCAGCAAACCAAAACAGAGCTCAAAGTGAACATTTTACTCAAATTGAAAAGGTGACCAGAAAGAAACAGGCTGTCCTCATTCACTGTATATAACTACAAAAAGTAACACATTGTAGTTTGTATATTACCCATGTATTCATTAAGCCCCACATAGAATAGAATAGAAGCCTTTATTGCCATTGTGCAGAACACAATCAAATTAGGAGCGCTACTCCCGATCAGTGCAATAAAGAACAAATATTACAAAGACAAAAACAACTTAAGCAAATATCCAGAGCCGACAACACAGGTTCAAACTTAATAAGCCAGATACATGAATCCAATGTAATTTGTACTACACAAAGAGTTTGCATTGCACTAGGATAAATGTAAATATTGTACAGGTATGGATGTAATTATTGCACTGGAATAGAACATAAAAGCATGCTGTGTTTCCCACAAGTTGAGAATTTACTTGCGGAGGTGTGTGGCGCAGGATGTGACTATTGTGCGTGATGGCTGGGTTTAGTTATAATGGGTTCAGTTATAAACAATGACTACATAACATCAGATCATTTAGAAAGAAAAAGCTATTTACATATTAAACTAATTAGACTAAAAGATGATACAGATGGAAATATTGCAACACTATGCTGCATCTGACACAATTTCAGGGTAGTTATTAAGGCTGCACGATATGAGGAAAATATGCGAAATGCCCCGACGTTGTTGAATATCGCGATAATGATATAACTTGTGATAAATAAACAGATATTAAAATGTAGCCTACTCAGTTCTGCTTTTCTGCTGCTTTCAGTATTTTACAAAAGTACAAGAAATTGCTCGTTAAATTTTAAACAAATGACAAAAAAGTGTAGCCATGATGTGCTTTGTCCATTAAATGGGTTTTTGTGCCAAATGTTAACGGTTCAGCAGATAAAATACCTGTAATGCCACTATAATCCAAACAGAAAGTTATTATTAATCGCAACACTGTTCCCTCCTAACTCCTGTTAAACATATAAGACTAGGGATATTTAAAGTTAATTATTGTTAATTTTGTTGGTTAGATCATTGTTTGTTTTTTGAAGTGTATTGTAACGGCCGGCAGGATGCCGTTGTGTTGACTGTTCTGCACGACAGTGCAAAGGCAAGGCAAGGCAAGGCAGCTTTATTTGTAGAGCACATTTCAGCAACAGGGCAATTCAAAGTGCTTTACATGAAAACAGATAAAAAAAAAATAAAAAACAGATTTAAAAGTTACAGTGCAGTATAAGAAATTAAACATTGAAGAGCAGTTAAAACGGTTAAATATATAAAAGCAGATAAAATAAGAATTTCTCTTTATATGCTTATATAGATTGTCATACAGTGTCAACAATGCAACTTCAGTATAAGAAGAAAGAAAAGTAAAGTAAAGAAAGGCAACATCAAAAAGATAGGTCTTTAGCTTTGATTTAAAAGAATTGAGAGTTGCAGCAGACCTGCAGTTTTTTCCAGATATGTGGAGCATAAAAACTAAACGCTGCTTCCCCTGTTTAGTTCTGACTCTGGGGACAACAAGCAGACCTGTCCCAGACGACCTGAGAGGTCTGGGTGGGTCATAGTGTAGCAGCAGAAACCGTTTAGTGATTTATAAACCAGCAAAAGTATTTTGAAATCAATTCTTTGAGACACTGGAAGCCAGTGTAGAGACTTCAGAACTGGAGTGATGTGATCCACTTTCTTGGTCTTAGTGAGGACTCGAGCAGCAGCGTTCTGAATCAGCTGCAGCTGTCTGATTGATTTTTTAGGGAGACCTGTAAAGACACTGTTACAGTAGTCAAGTCTACTGAAGATAAAAGCATGGACAAGTTTTTTCCAAATCCTGCTGAGACATAAGTCCGTTAACCCTTGATATATTTTTAAGGTGGTAATAGGCTGATTTTGTAATTGTCTTAATGTGGCTGTTAAAATTCAGGTCTGAGTCCATGACTACACCAAGATTTCTGGCTTTGTTGTTTTTAACATTGTCGTTTGAAGCTGAGTGGTGACTTTTAATCGTTCCTCTTTTGCTCCAAAAACAACCACCTCAGTTTTTTCATCATTTAATTTAAGAAAGTTCTGGCACATCCAGTCGTTAATTTGTTCAATGCACTTAGTCAGTTGTTGTATTGGACTATAGTCCCCTGGTGATAAGGTTATATAAATTTGTGTGTCATCCGCATAACTATGGTAACTTATTTTATTGTTTTCCATAATTTGAGCCAGTGGAAGCACATATATGTTAAATAGGAGAGGCCCCAGAACGGAGCCTTGGGGAACTCCGCACGTCATATTTGTATGCTCAGATGCATAATTCCCTATAGACACAACGTAGTCCCTATTTTTTAAATAAGACTCAAACCACTTTAGTACTGAGCCAGAAATGCCAACCCAGTTTTCCAATCGGTCTAGTAATATGTCATGGTCGACCGTATCAAATGCAGCACTGAGATCAAGGAATACTAACACTGAAATTTTGCCACTATCTGTGTTTAAGAGGATGTCATTAAATACTTTAACAAGAGCTGTTTCAGTGCTGTGGTGTGGTCGAAAACCCGACTGGAAGGCATCAAAACTGTTGTTTAGTGACAAGAAAAGGTTGAGAAACCGTTTTTTCAATGATTTTACTTAAAAATGGAAGGTTTGATATCGGCCTATAGTTGCTCATTAGTGACGTGTCTAGATTGTTCTTTTTTAAGAGTGGCTTAATGACTGCAGTTTTCAGGGCCTGTGGAAAGATACCTGAGAGAAGAGACGTGTTTACAATCTGTAGAAGATCTGTAGCCAAACAATTCTAAACATTTTTGAAAAGGCCTGTTGGTAGAATATCAAGGCAACAGGAGGATGTTTTCAGATGTTGTATAATGTCCTCTAGGTTTTTACGGTTAATCATATGAAATTGTGTCATATTGGAATTTGTTTTGCCTGGACACTGTGACAAAACATACCCTTTAGTCGATATGAAAGCACTGATTGTTTGTCTAATTTTCTGAATTTTGTCTTTGAAGAAGGTGGCAAAGTCATTGCAGGCCTTGGTGGATAAAAGTTCAGATGCTACTGGTACTGGAGGGTTTGTTAACCTGTCGACAGTAGCAAACAAAGCATGTGAATTATTGTTTTTGGAAATAATGTCCAAGAAGAAGGACCGCCTTGCATTCCTCAATTCCAAAGTATAAATGCGAAGTCTCTCTTTATAGGTGTTATAGTGGACCTGGAGATTAGTTTTTCGCCACCTGCATTCTGCTTTTCGACACTCTCTTTTTTCTGTTCTTACCAGTATGGCATTTCTCCATGGGGATCTTTTCTTATCAGAGACAATTTTTACCTTAATGGGAGCAATGGCATCAATAACATTTGTAATTTTACAATTGAAATTGTCTACAAGCTCAGTGACTGAGACCCCTGAGAGGGTGGGTGTGGAGGAGAAAAGCTGAATGAATGTTTCACTTGTGTTGTCAGTGATAAACCGTTTTTTTATTAACTTTGTTTGGACACTTTTGTGCACAGAGATAGTGCCATTAAAGAAAACACAGGAATGATCAGAGAGAGCAGCATCAGTCACCACAACCTTGGAAATGTTCAGACCCTTGGAGATAATCAAGTCCAGAGTGTGCCCCTTATTGTGTGTGGGCTCCGTCACATGCTGAGTCAGTCCATAGTTCTCAAAAACACAACACAGTTCTTTTGTCCCTCTATCCTGGGGGTTGTCAACATGAATGTTGAAATCACCAGCAATAATTACACAGTCACAGTTAATACAGATTATAGACAGCAGTTCAGTAAAGTCATTGAAGAAAGTTGTACAGTATTTAGGTGGCCTGTAGATATTTAGAAATATAGGTTGAGAGGGGGACCTTAGCAGAAGAGTCATATATTCAAAAGAAGCTAAGTTTCCATAAGATATTTGAGTACATTGGAATGAGTCATTAAACAAAATGACGACTCCACCTCCTTTCTTATTCGCTCTATTCTCACTCATAAAACTGAAGTTAGGAGGAGCTGACTCTATAAGAACAGCATCACACAATCAAGATTGTGCTTAATAATAAAATCATTGATTAAAAATGATTTACCCGCCAGAGACCTGACGTTTAGTACGGCTAGTGTTAGTGTGTTAAAATAATTATCGTCTCGTTTTTTGGGACAGGCTGTGGCTGACGAGGAATGGATGCTAGATTTGCTAAGTTGGCACGTAAGTGCTTCTTTTTCTTACTTAGCGGATTCACCATTATTTTTCTATTACCTATCACAACATAGATTGAAGAAGAATTTAATACACAGGGCACATATCAGTTAAAGGATCATGGGATTAGGTTATTAACGGTACCTGTCCTAGTTTAAGTGTGTAAATTATGTTCTGTTAGTGTTTTCGTTATGCATTTATGTTACCTAGGTTTTAGTTTTGATTTAGTGTTCATATTTATTTACATTTGCTGGGTTACCATGACTGAGACACTGGGGTAGATTGATGACCTCTGTGTATCTAGTGTGTCCTATAGGATATAAATAAACTACTGTAGATTTCAATATCTCTGGCTCTTTGACTTCTTCCACGTAGCTCGCTACAGTACTAATTCGTGATTTGGGGATCCTAAACACACTGTTCTGTACTTAACGAATACCGAATCCACTGGTTAAGATTCTGCCGAATCCAAAACCGATACCGAAAACCTACTCCCATCCTCAGTCCATTAACACAGTAAACACATTAATGAAGTAAACAATGTCCATAGCCTCTAAAATAGTTAAATGTAACAACTTCATGTTGAATCCACACGCTCTTTTCACATCGTAGGAAAGCACATCGCTATCGCCAGATGAGTGACAGATTTTGTTTGGCAAATTTTCTCTAACCGGTGTATGATGAAGGCATGTTGGGTGGAATTAGAAAACTAACGTTAGCTAACGAGCAGCAGCCGGCCATTCGGTCGCTCCGCTCCCACTGTAGGGAGACTCATTTACCGAGAGAACGGCTGACAGCCCGGGAGAGGCGCTGTCTGGTTAACACAAGTTTTTAGCTGTGACTGTCCTTCCTTTGCCGTACCTGAAGTTGCTGCATTTTGGCTGCTGTCTGTAGATTCCTTCATGCACAACTTGTATTCTTTCGGATGTTTCATACCAAATGTTTTGACAGCAGTGATGCTGTGTATTGTTTAGGGTCCTCGCCACCACGAGACAAATCCGCATTGGAAATTGAACATGTAGCTGGACTTGAATGGCCTTCTTTTGACTGAAAGTACTGCCAAACAACACGTTCTGCTCACAAGATCCATTTTCACTTTCTCACAGCCTGCTGCATTGAACGCTCTACCTACGTAAACACCTTTCCGTAATCAAAGGTGGCGTCATTACGTCGACCAGCGTAGCGCGTGGTGCAAGAGTATGGTTCAGTTCAGTGGAAAGAAATATTCGGCCGAATCCGAAGCCGAATACTGGATTTGGTGCATCCCTATCTGTACTATAGATAACATTACCTTGTCCTATTGCACTCATTTAGATCTCATCTGTGTAGTGATAAGTTGCTGTCCACCACTAGGTGAAGTAGTGTTGGCATAGCTACCTGATCAATATATAAGTATGTCAGTAGTGGACTCACTGCTGCTGAATGTCTATGCTGACACCGTGAATTAATAAATAAGTTTATAGTAAGCTCAGTCTCGTAAGTAACATTACAATCTGAGCAGTAATCTGTCATTCCAACACCTCTAAGTTGTAGTTTGAAACTTTTAGAGACAATTTAATGAAATTAAGGGTTTTATTTGGGCTTGGGTCCATAAATACAGTTAATGGATACAGGCACGGAGAACTGAAGGCTCGGTTAGCTCCAGTCGGAGCCGGTTATCTAGCAACGTTATAAAGATATGGAGCGGAGGAGACTGCCGCGGAGAGGGGTAACAACCAGACTCATAAATGACGTTCGGGGAGCTTTTACAGCAGCGTGGCCGCGTTGTTTCTACAGTTTTATTAATACAGTTAATCTCATTGCAAGACCACCAGCAGCATGCTACTACTAGCCTCTCTGAGCAAGGGCAAGGTCGACGCTGTCATGCACGCGGGCACACAACTTCATGAGGGGAGGGGCTGGAGGCAGCTCCTCTGTGTGCGCTGTAAAGAAATACACCGTTGTTTGGAATAGGGGATGCACCGAATCCAGATGTTTGGACTTCCAAGTAGAACCTATGTACGGGAACACTGGCATGAATAAAAGAAAACATTTCAGTGAAACCAACATATTGCTTGTGTTGGGTTTTTGTAGGAGTTGAGTGTGCTTATGGCCCAGAGATGGAAAACTCGGTCCATCTATGAGTATGCCTCTATATTGACGTTTGTTGTTAGACAGCGACCTCTTGTGTGCGTTTATGTGCTGTAGTAATTTTGACGTGAGCAGGAAGTCAGGGTGATATAGTATAAAAGCGTCACAGTCCGCCTATGGAGAAGGTCAGGGTAGTGGATGGGTCCAAAAACATAGGACTTTAACCCAGGAGACTGGTTTGTGTCACCTGTGAAACACAGGGCCCTATCTCGCACCCGGCGCAGCGCAAAGCTCGACACAAGTGTCTTTGCTAGTTTAAGACTGACGCAGTTGTCAATTTCCCATCCAGCGCACATGTCGTTTAAATAGCAAATGCACCTGTGCGCATCTTTGCGCCTATGAGCGTGCTGGTCTTATAGGGAGGTGTGTTCAGGTGCATTCTTGGGGTATTGCTAGCTTGAGGTAGCGGGAAGTCATCGCACCATTGACCAACAAAAACCTGGTCTAAAGTCAATAACGCAGCATTTCATTGTTATTTTAACAGAGCATTAGTAAAATGCTTCTAGGCTCGTGCACAGCGACACACTATGCTCGTTACACACACAGGGAAGCGCAGCAGCACACACACATGCAAAATATTAAACATAAAAATATTACGGTGCAAATCCACCACCATAATAGCAAATGCTCAAAGGTCCAAACGCGCCTGGCTTTTAAAGGGAATGGGAGATGATCTCTGATTGGTTTATTGCATGTTACGCCAAAAACACACCTCTGATTAATGAAGACGCTTAAGTACAACCCTTTTGAACCATGCTCCCGGCGCACGGACCCTTTTTTCCCCACCGTCAAACTAGCAAAAGCGGATTCGTACACACCCTAAACGCACCTGCGCCAGGCGCTTCACAGCGTACGCTTAGATCGTTAAAATAGGGCCCTAAAAGTCAATGTTTTGTTTTTTAAATGAGGTTCGTAAAGTTAACTTTCATATGTAACTATGTCACGTTCAATGTCACAACGTAAAGTACTGTAGTTACAACTGAAGTACTTATTTTAACCCCGCTTGGGTGCCTAAACGTAACTATCAGGAAAGGGTCTCGTACCGGTTTCACAGCTTGTGCACGTGTATGCGTTTTTGTAAGATATCACACAAACCGCTGTATGAATATTTAAGTATGCAGCTGGACTGATGACTTCCCTCCCTCTTCATTACTGAAGGACACATAGGAGCTCCTCCTCCTTTATATTTTAATAATGGATCTTGTTTTTAATTGTTTTAATGTACACCACTTTTTTTTGCTATACAAATAAAGTTTTTACTTATTCTGTCTTGCATATGGATGTCCATGCAGCCCAGGTTTGGAACCCACATTAGTACAGAAGAGTAACACAATGTTATTCCACATTTTGGAGAAATATATATGAGCCAAAGAGGCATAAAATAATTTGTCTAAAAAGAAACCCAGTATAAGCTATAAATTATTAATGCCTCTACAGCTGTCAATCTTCAGCTCTGTCCGATCCCAAGAAATGCAGTTTCGTTTGGAGTTTGAAGCTGCTCACAATGAGGAGTTCTGGCTCTCTTTCAATCCAGACTTTTTTTTGAAGACCCTGCTGAGAACCGACAGCAGCAAACAAAGACATCTATCTGGCTCTTCAGGCAATCCCAGCAGGCCTTTCAGCTCTTCACCCTCCCCTGCCATCAGCTCCCCTGGTGCGCTACTGCTTTGGGTTTGGGGTTTTTCCCCAACATTGTAGACCCACGTAGACGCCCTGAACCACATGCTGGAGTCTACCCTGCTGGGGTTTGTGTGGTTCCACGCTTATTTGTCCCAGGAAAGTCCCAGACGCTAAAAAAGACACACCAGGGCCAAATGCCCATTGTATTTGTTTCTTTGTTATCATGGACAACAGTGAGACATTGAGAAGAAACAAATAGCAGAGATGGCATTAAAAAAATTGCAATGATTGTTTCTACTTCAATTTTTCTCTGTGGAAAATCCTCTAAAAAGGACCAGAATGCATCTGTTCTGTGACTAGAGACTAAATACATTCACATCAAGTTTCAAGCATTCACAAGTGTACATTTTAGGAGCAGCTTGCAATCGTCTGCCATCTAATCCGCAACCTGGACTAGTGGCTAGAAGAAATCTTTCTGTTTAAATGATAATTCTATTTAAAAGGTCCCATATCACGCTCATTTTCAGGTTCAGACATGTATTTTGGATTTCTACCAGAACATGTTTTAATGCTTTAATGTTCAAAAACTATTTTTTTTCTCATACTGTGTCTGAATATACCTAAAACCCTCAGTTTTAGCATCTGTCTCTTCAAGCCCCCCTCCTTACATAGCCCAGTCTGCTCTGATTGGTCTGCATTTCTTGGTCTTGCACATATGCGCTCTCAGAGTCTCTGCACCTTCATTGCAGCCGGGGAATGACAGTAACGGCACCGCAGCAGCACTTTCTACCTATATATGTATAGTTAAGTTGTGACATCAAAACTGCACAAAAGTCCTGCTGGCTCGTTTAAAGGCACACTTTCTGAATACAGGCTGTGTGCATTTCTCTGTGGAATTTGATACTTTTACAGTATTTATATAACACATAGACCTGCATTATGGCCCCTTAAGGGCCTACTGCCATGCTAGGGGCTCTGTGAGGCTAATATAGCTTGTTTATTCCTACCCTCTAATACGACCCACAGGAGTGTCTAATACATTAGCGCCCCCCTAGCAGTGGCAGGAAATACGACCTCATATCTAAACAAGAGAACGTAACAGTCAGTTTTTAACCTGTTAAAGTGAATCTGTCACAGTTTGGTTAGGTTTAGGCACAAAAACTACTTAGTATAAGTTTAGAAAAAGGTTAAAATCACGCGTTACTTAACTTCCAGTGAAGCGGAACATGAAGTAGCTCTGTTTGTTCCCTAAAGTTAAAAGAAACTTGCCATTTACTTCAATCTTCAACGGGATATGAACCCCGGTCTCCTGGGTGAAAGTCCTTTGTTTGACCGATCCATCACACATACCTTCCTCCTTACACGGAAATTGCCGTTTTGTACTTCATTACCTGCTTTGCTCCTGTCATGAATACTACAACCTAAATACTACTACTTGCTGCTTGAACAAATTAGGGCGTTTTTCAGGGGACAACAGTCTCACTTAAAGGAACACGCCAACTTATTGGGACTTATTCACCGTAACCCCCAGAGTTAGATAAGTCCATACATACTCTTCTCATCTCTGTGCGTGTTGTAACTCTGTCCAATGGTTCCATCGGTAGCTTAGCCTAGCACGGATCCTGAAGGTAATCGGTTCCATCTAACCTACTGCTCCGAATAAGTGACAAAATAATGCCAACATGTTCCTATTTACATGTTGTGATTTGTATAGTCACAGCGTGTACAAATAACAAGGTCACATGAGACACAGTCATCTTCTAACTGTATATAAACTGGGAACTATATTCTCAGAAAGGCGAAGCACTGCTACTTCTGCTACTTGGACGGAGTGATATGCTTGCAGCACCTGAGAAGCCCTGAGCAGAGAGTAGCAGTGCTTCGCCTTTGAACCTACGCCGTAGCTTGACGTGTACCTCTCGAAAAATGTAACTACACGGCGCTCGGCCGTGGCTTGGTAGCGTTGCATTTCCCCCCCGACTCATTTCCTGGTTCTCCTACTCCATGAACATGAAATCAAGGAGAGGGTTAATTTTTCCTGCTCCAGATTTCCCACCGTGATCAGAAAGAACAGGGGAGACACTTTGTTTCTCTCACTATGACTCTAGAGGCGATAAGCTAATCACCGTCACTCTCACTCGCTCTACCAGACACTCCCCACACACGCACGCACACACCCTGTTATTTTCTTAGAGACTGAAGCACACACCAACGCACAAGTATAAACTTCAGGCCACTTAAGTAGGCTACAGCGAAAGCGCTGTGTGGAGCCTCCTCAGGACCACAAATCACACTAAAAGGTATCAGGAAAGGTGTGTCACGTTCACCATAGTTTAGTAGATACCATGTTAGCATGCTCAAAATTGCTCATTAACACTATAGCTGAGGCTGATGGAAGGTCTTAAGTTATAAACCAACATAGTTTGCAATATAAATGTTGATGGCGCTGAAAAGTCAGAGGATCACCAAAGTTATTACAATTAATCGTGGGGGATTTCATGGCATTTATCTAGTAGTTATTGAGAAATTTCACCCTGAACCTAGATATTTCCAATGATAAAGTCAGGGGATTATCAAAAGTCATCATCAGGATTCATCATCAAGGGACCATGAATGTCTATACAAAATGTTGTGCTAATCCACTTAGTAGATATAGATATATTTTATTCCTCAAACTCATTCATGGTTCAAATGAAAGGTGATTAATCCTCTGAGGTCTGAAAGGCAATTTCACATCTTTTTAAATGTACCTTTTTAGAAGAGCACCTCGCTGCAGCCTGCGGGAAGGTGGGGCTTGATGTCAAGCCACGCCCACATCCAAGTCAATCTTTTTTTTTTTGCCTACGTCACTCCCCATACGCTCGAACGGACCAAGACAGTAGCCTCTTGTTTCACATTAAGTGATAGAATCTGATGTAGGCTAAACACAAACGACATTTCATGCAACAACAGTGAACTGTAATTGGGCCAGAGTACTTTTTTCGTTCATTTGATTTCCGATTTTGAAACGAAAAGAGTGGTTTGGAAATAACGTAAGACTGCTCCAGTGAAAGGCCTGTTTTCATGAACTTCTAGGGCTAGCCGCTAACTAGCTCAGAAGCTAACATCTAATGGCAGGCAGGTTGCTAATTAGCCAATACTAAAAAGTATGGAAGTACTAGTTTCCCCTCCTTTCTTTCAGTATTCCTCGGTATTTGACTTTTTTGGTGTAGTTTGCTAATGTGCTCGTAGACATGTAAATTAACTGTTTGCGTGCTAGCTAGCTAAGTCAACGGTCAACACCTTTTATATTGTAACGTGAAAGTTCAGGCTGCGTTAGCTTCAGCTAAGCCACAGCAGCAACTTGCACTGCCCCGTTAAAATGCAACTTCAAACCTCGGATATAACGGTAATCACGTAGCGATTTTACTGTCTAGACATCTGTATGTGTGTTCAACCTTTTGAAATACTTAGATTAGGTGTGTTACTGTGCAGGTCACTGAGTGAAGCCGAATATCCGAGGAGCAGGAACCCTTAGCAGGTGTTTTGGATTAATTAGCTGATTAGAGCGGGACACTTTGAGGCTACAATATTGGACCTTTTCACAATATTAAAATTTTCTGAGGGTTTTCATAAACTGTAAGCCATAATCATCAAAATTATAACAAATACAGGCTTGAAATATCTCGCTTTGCATGTAATAAGTCTATATATTAGTTTTACCTTTTATAAAAAGTACACTGGACCAATTACATTAACTACATGAAAACTTCACCGTTGCATGAAATGTCGTTTGTGTTCAGCCTACGTCATCAGTTTCTATCTAATGTGAAACAAGAAGCTATATCAGCTTTGCGACCAGGCCGTCTTTTTTCTGTTTTTCAAAAAAACTTTATCATTCAAGTACAGATACATAAACACATTGAAAACATTAAATTCATACATACACGAAAAAGGTGCGCATGAAATTTACATTAAAGAGGGGTTAATTGTAAATGTTCAGAGTCCAGATGGCTTTTTTTTTAAAGTTTCAAAATATAAGTTTCAAAATTTGTCAATATTTGGTTTTCTTTCAGATCATTTACATTTATGGATATAACATTTTCAAATAAAATTAAAAGATTCAAAATTAAAACATGGCATTTATCCAAATAATTTCCTTCATAGTAAAAAATGCTAGCAGGCTGTCTTGGTCCTTTGGAGCGTATGGGGAGTGACGTAAGCAAAGAAAAATGACTCACTTGGATGTGGATTTCCCGCAGGCTGCAGCGAGATACACTTGCCTTTTTAAGGTATTGGCATATAACTGATCCCAGTGTGTTTCATATCAAAATGTTCAGAACAAACTCAGCTTTCCGTATAGAGAGACACAATTTGTTCCTAAAGCAATGTGTATAGAGATAATTTGATACTATAGCTGAAACGTTGGAGTTGGCATTTTGAAAGTCCTCAAATCTCTTTTGAGAACAAACCTTAACTTATGATGCGCTGTATGAATTGTTTTGGTGCTTGAAATGACTTTACCAAAGTCTTAGGTTAAAATAGTAAATAAATGCGTTTTGAGTAGGAGTTTTGTCAAACATCGTTTGGATGCGCCGCTGCGTCTTTCGTCCTCAGAGGGTTAATAAAGCAGGTGTGTGAAGAACACAAAATGGCCTTACTTTCACACCTGGCCAATCACAGCCTAAAGTAGGCCCGAGTGTTTCAGAAGGTTACATAGACTTGTCAGATGCATCCCCTCCAGATTTCACTGTCCAAAAGGGGTTTCGGTTGCTCTGAGAAGATCTGGCATGCACTTCAAAAATTAAGTGAATATAATGGTAGTAGTGCATAACAAAAGAGGTCAGGGTACTAAAGTATAATCTGTTTTTCGTTTTAAACCAAAAACGGAAAACCAAAACTATGAGCTACGTTCTCTCGTTTTTCCAATGTCCATACAAATTAAAAATTAACTGGAAAACTGCTCGTTTTTCAACTGTTGTTTTTTTGTTATTCATGTTTCCGTTTTAACCCAAGAGCGAGAAAACGGGCTCATTTTTATAATGTGCATAATCACTGAAAGTAGAATAAAAGTATGAGAACTGTATTAACTGCCAGAAGAACGAGGCACTTTATGAATACATTGTTTGCCTGTAGCTTGTCAGATTAGGCTAAAGTTAGCTATTTAGTGTTATATAAAGTATTTAATTATTTAATAATCATTTTAAAATCACATGAAATCTACATTCATCTATTATTAGCCTGTGTGGCAGTTACTGACTAGTTACTCTAATCTTACACCAGCCAGTAAAAAGGCATCTAACACTTGTGTTGTCTTCGTGTTAAATGTGTCGTGTTTTCAAAGTTTCTTGTAAGAAATATGGGTTTCTTTCAACCAAATTAACCAAAAATAACCTGCATTCTTCTAACCTGCAAGTAAATTAATATTCACAACTTTCATAAAATTTGGGGTGTTTTATTCAATTTTATAGCAGTTATGGTCTTCACGGGCAAATTTTAACCTGGTAGTGCAATAGGGCACTATTGAACTTCACAGAAGATAAACACACAGGACACACGCGCATATTTACAAGTATGGGCACGCACACACGCACACGCCTACCAAGAGCCTGGGTCTATCCAAGGTTTCTTCCTAAAGGGAGTTTTTCCTCACCACTGTCGCATTTATGCATGCTGTTGGGGGGAATCACTGGAATTGTTGGGTTATTATAAATTGTTGGGTTATTATAAATGATAGTGTGGTCTAGACCTACTCTAACTGTAAATTGTCCTGAGATAACTCCTGTTATGATTTGATACAATAAATACAATTGAATTGAATATACCAGTCTGTTATAATCCAAAACAACTAATCGTATATATCCTCATTTTACTTAGAAATGAGGTATAATTCATGTAAATGAGGTCTGTTGACCATGAATGCAAAAAATAAGTGTAAAATTAATGAGTGGAATGAAGTTGGATAAAAGGGGTAACCCAGAATTGAGAGATAAATGACTTCATGCTTTATGAAATGGTCAATTTTGTTATGCCAATAACATTTATAATGACCCAATTTATAAGACAACACAAGGGCTAAACCACTTGACCACTTAAATGAAAAGGCTTCTTTTTATTACAACTCTGCAGAATATTCATGTGACATGGTTGACCAACTTAACTGCTATTAATTAGAGTGTGATTAAGAACTCCTGCAGATACAACTGGGCCACATTATAAGCTTCTCATATTAGTGAGGAAGCTGCCATGTTGCTTCTCTCATCCTGGTCTCCTCAGACTCTGCAGACTGGACCACACTTGTGGTTTACTGCTAGAATATTTCAGATTTGCCACTTGAGTCCACAGCACCATACAATATATGATAAACATGCACCAGCTTTTGTGAAAGTGTATGTTCTGAGAGAGAGAGAGAGAGAGAGAGAGAGAGAGAGAGAGAGAGAGAGAGAGAGAGAGAGAGAGAGAGAGAGAGAGAGAGATCTTGGTTGTAACATTAAACATTTGCATGATTCTGTGCCATCTGCTGCTGCGCCAACAGTACAATGGCAGTAAATATTAATATTGCTTACCAGGAGATGTCAGTTATCTTGATCAGAAAACTAATGCATTGCAAAGTCAGGACTGGTACCAATTATTTAATTTACAACAAACACATGCACACAGCAGCACATAGTTTTTGTTATTTAGTTCTTTGAGTTTTATGTTGTTACAGTGTTATATTCTAAGCCTTATGTGCTTTAGTTCACTTGTTCCTTCCATTCATTCCATTAAATGACGTCATTTAGCTGGCACTTTTATTCAAAGCGACTTACAATTGAGTGAAAGGGAGGGGAACATGTTTTTTTTAGTGGAGAGGGAAAGCGGAGCTCCTGGAGAAAACCCCATGCAGACACGGGAAGAACATGCAAACTCCATGCAGAAAGGCCACAAGGGTTCCAACCCAGTACCTTCTTGCTGTGAGGCCACAGTGCTTACCATTGACCATTCCTTATTGTAATTCAACCACACAATACCTATCATGTATTATATTTTATTATCCAATATTGGCCAAATACTGTTTCAAGGGCTTAGGATGAGCAGTGAACATCTAACGAGCTGGGAGATCCAGGCACAGCACTGAGGAGGTCTACATGCTCACCATGAACTCTGGTCCAGTCTGCAGGACCTGAGGAGACCAGACCAGAATGAGAGCGTGTCCAGTACACTTTAACTTGTTAATTTACTTGTTTCAATTACAGGTTTCACAATGTTTTCACCTGGGATTGTAACTCCCTTGTCATCTGTGAAAGAAATTTATATGGAGAATGATCCATAGCTGCCAATATGGCTTAGCATGTCTACAGTACATTTACAGACACCAAGAATCACTTCATATAAATCAGACCTGCTACAGACAACTCTTATTTTACCTTGAAACTGACTGTGAGCAACTGCAAATGAATAATTTCCCCGAGGGGATCAATAAAGTATTCTGATTGATGAATCACAGTCCCTTTATATACAGCAAACATGACAACATTTGCAGGGTTCAGCACATATATACAACTTAGAAATTAAAAAATATTTATATGTATATATATTTATAGTATATGGTCAAACATAAAAGGAGCCTGAGCAATACATCAGGGCAGTAATTCTATGCACTATAAACCCTGTTTGTGTAATCCCACAGGGTATAACATATTTAGACCAAGACAAACAAAGCCATTAGCTACAATCCTAGTTATAACTTACTAAATTTAACCAAAAAAAGATGTATGCCACTCCAAAAATGTGGGTACATCCTGATCAGATCCAGGACTGTGATGCCTCCAGCTAGCCCGCTAATGTTCTGTTGACTTGAAATGATGCTCGTCAATGGTAGAGAAGACATGGCCTTCATTTATCAGAAACGTCAGGGACGCTCTGTACGGAAAGAGAGACAGGTTGCCGATTTAGGTTGCGTCTGTTTGACAATCAGTACCAGATAATAAAGTTTGCAGTATGTGGAGTGATACGGCTAGAGCTAGGTTGATGGTCGCCGCGGTGTTCCCGGGATGAGCTACGTGAGTCATTAACAAAAAAAATTAAAAAAAACTTGTCATGGCATGCGGTCATGCCCCTCCGTTTCAACATGGTCGGCTGGGAAGACCGGCCGATCATCTTCGCCTCTACAAACATCTGTATGATGATATGACCGGAGGGAGTCAAACGGCCTTAAATATGTGTTCAGAGAGAGACAGCGCATCGGCAACAGTAGAATGATTTTGCTTGAGTGTGGAAAAACATCAGAGATCGCTTTGTAAAAACAAAACAACGGCGTCATGGAAAGAGCATTGTTAACAGTGTTAGAGGCAGACAGTAGTTTAGGTCACGCTAAAGATTAGAGTAGATAAATGTAAGGTTTCGCGGTACGTCTATGTTTATAATGGATGTGTTTACTCCTGTTTCCAGGCAGCCTGCTTTCATTTACTTCCAATCTCTTCCTCTCTACTACTTCTTACTTATCCACAGATTATTTTGTTTGTACGCCCTCTGGTGTTTTTGGAGAATTAATAATACTGCAATAAAGCATAAATGTCTCCGTGCATGCTCGCAGCGCGCCATCTACTGGAGGCCCGTGCTAGAGCCATGTGCGGGACGGTTTTCTCAAAAGCTATAACGCGTAGAGTCTGCCACCCCCATGAGGAATTCTAAGTAATGACAACAAAACTGTCGGCGTGTCCACATGATACAAGCCTTCCGTGACTGTGCACCGCGTGTTAGTGTTTGGCTGGTGTTGAACTGATTATCTTATTAAACTTAGCTAGGCGAACCTTAGTTCGCCAGTCGGTTACAGCACTTTATTTTTGGACAGCCCGCTCCCAGTCGCAGCCCGTTAAAACCACCCTCTCCCGCGAGAGTTGTGTTGGGTCCCATGTAGTCTCGCATTGCCAGACCTTCCTCCAAAGCACTGTGAAGGAGGGTCTTGCTAGTCCACACAGCATTCCAGGATGGGAGAAAATCGTGCTTTGGTTTATTGGCATTTCTTTAAACCAATCACAATCGTCTTGGGTGGCGCCAAGCGGACACAATGACAGCGCCTCTGCAAAATAGCCTCTGGAAGGAACTTGTTTTGGTGGAACATGTGTACGTTCAAAAGTAGTTTTAGTCGTGCAACAGAAAACTCAGATTGGACAGATAGTCTAGCTAGCTGTCTGGATTTACCCTGCAGAGATCTGAGGAGCAGTTAACCATAGTCCTCACAAATCCACCAGAGGTTAGAACACCAACACAAAGAAAGAGGAAGGTAACGGACATCCAGCGCTATCTGAATAATCCCGGAAGTGGAACGTCGTCGATATGGACTAGGTCCAAGTGGCCTATCGTCACCCAGCGTGCCTCTATCCAGAGATGAGTGAGGTCAAGAGGTACCTGAGGTCTCCCATGCTGAAGTAGTTGAGCTGGGACTGCAGTTCATGGAACCCAATGCCAATATTGCTGACAGAGAACCTCCGGATCACATGCATCACCTTACACAGGAAATCAACTAATTACTTTCCAACCCTGTGGTGCCGTCAAATGGCATCTCACTAAATGCACAATCATTTTTGTCATCAGTGTCTTTATAATGGACCATTTTCTTTAGTGAAAGCTGTCCTAAGTGAGTTCCTAAAAAGACACTAATGTGGAGCCTTCTAAAACGAAGTTTATGAACCCATGCTAAAGTTGACTAAAAAGAGGAATGAAAAAAAAAAAAAAAAAACATCTTTTGGAAATTGATCTTAATGCCTTAATTAAAAAAAAATTATAAAAAAAATCCAACCTTTAAGGACACCAATTTTTCTTGTGAATGAATAATGTATCGTAAATAAATAAATGTTCTTCCTTAAAATACAGGGAGCATAAGTAAATACACCCCTATGTTAAATTCCCATAGAGGCAGGCAGATTTTGATTTTTAAAGGCCAGTTATTTCATGAATCCAGGATACTATGCATCCTGATAAAGTTCCCTTGGCCTTTGGAATTAAAATAGCCCCCCCCATCATCACATACCCTTCACCATACCTACAGATTGGCATATATCCCTTTTCTCGACTTGGCCTACCCGTATGTGTCACTCATGTCACTTCTTATGAACAATAACTTAGCGGGAGTGAGAAACAAGGCATTGTGAGGGCTAAGCTAACGTTACGTACCGAATAACGTTAGTACAACCAGTAGTGTTTTTTGGCACGGGTGAAGCGGGCAGCCGCCCGGCCTTTATTCATTATACATTGGGGGGCCGCACTAGCACTTTAAAAAGTTTCCCCATTATCTACATAGATAGATAATAGAAATGGACACAGCGACACCGTAGACTTCAACGGAGACCAGTGAAGGATATTAGAAGCTCTTTTCCGGTGATGGCTGAGCGTTACTGAGCAGCCTCCAACTGAGCTTGAAGACGTAGATGTGACGTGAGCAACCTGTCTGAAAGTTGGAAGTCTTCTGGTAGCTGTGCCAAGAGAAATCTCAATCATTCCCAATCTTGCAGAGACAGAGAGCTGTCCATGAGCGTAGGAGCAGAACGTTGCTGAAATATGCTTTCATGGACTCTATGGGCTTCTCCCTTGACTGTATGCCTCCACATCCCCCGATTGCCTGCGAGCTTCTCCTGTACTGTAATTTCTCTACTGTGCAACAGAAAGTCGTGTGGTCATGATGCAATCGTTAGCCTATTTTTTACAAAAACAGCTGCTATGGGGCCATAACGTGAGATACAAGGTAATGGAGCCTTTTATACATTGTTGTGTTTCTTTAGAAATAAACAATGGACAAATGATGTAAATGTAAAGTTATTCGCTGTCAAAGTGACGCCAAAATGAATGTGACTCAATGGAATGCTAGCAGAAGGAATTTCCCCATAGGAGGTACGCTTTCCTGATGCTCGCTTACCCCCTTGATTATCTATCATTTCACTGTGTGGGGAATTGGCAAATTGGTGCCCCCTGCAGCTACAGGCGCCCCTGCTTACTGAGAAGGTGCCACGCACAAAAGATGTGTGAGAAGGGGAAAGGGGAGAGGGGCACGGGGGACAGTTCACCTCTGGGTCTCCCAAATAGAAAGGACAAGGGGGGGATCCACTGTAGAGAGCAATACTCTAATGGAATTCGTGGGCTAAAGTCAGTCACATCTCGACTTTCTTCCAAAAGAAGCACATTTCATTCCTAATATTATAAATACAAGCCTATAGTTCCTGCACATTTGTTTTTCTGAATTGTGTGAAATGGTTAATAAAAAATAGGTAATGCAAAACAATTATGTGGTCACCAAGGTGAATTGTTACTCGCCGATAATCAGGAATTGCCGTGGCGAGGCCCCTGAAATCGTGTGTATCTGGGACTCCATTGTTAGGTTTGTTAACCTTCCTATTGCCATTATTTACAGTTTCTCGGGAGGTAAGGTCCAAAACTATATCAGACTTCTCCCACTGTTACTTGAGCATCATCCCTCTGTGCACACCGTGATTGTCCACGCTGGTACGTGCAACGTCAGGTCAAGACAATCGACGAAACTTCAACAGGAGTTTGAGTGCCTGACCTCTATTGTAGAGGACCTGGGCAGAACCTGCATTCTGTCAGGTCCTCTGCCAACGATCAGACGTGGAAATGAACGCTTCAGTAGACTATTCAGCCTGCATCAATGGCTTCAAAATTTCTGTATAGCGACAGGCCTGACCTATATTAGTCATTTCGACACATTTTGGTCGAGACCACAGCTATTCAGATTAGACGTGCTACATCCTAACAGAAATGGGGCCAGACAGTTAATTTCCAATTTCACTCATTTTATTGCTGCCAACCTCCCACCTAGATTAGACTGACTAGCAACTTGCCAAAGTAAAGGCCCGTTAACCAGCCTACACTCCCCACCCCTGACATTTTGCCCCCCACTGATTTCTCCCGTTTGTCATAATTGGAACCAGGCCCAAACAGAAGCTGCCACTGTCCGGCGGGGGAGCTGCGCCTTCACAGTCTACGTCTGCACTTTCTGCTATAAGGCCCCCAGACCCCTTAAAGTTTGCACTACCGAACATAATATCACTGTCCAGTAAAACTGTGTACATTAATGACCTTGTTATTGAGCATAACTTAGTTTTTTTTTATCCTTATTAAATGTTGGCTATCCTCCACTGGCTATCCTCCACTGCCACAACAGTTCTCATTGAGGCTTCCCCCCCAGAATACAATTTCTTGTTTTTGGCAAGGCAAGGGAGAAAAGGGGGTGGGATCGCCGCTATCTTCTCTGATGCCAGTAACTGTACAGAACGTAAATTTGGCGACTTTCCCACTTTTGAATACCTAGCTTTTGTTGTTAGAGCCCTTCAAAGCGCCCTTGTTCTGTCAACATACAGGCCCCCAAAACACAACTCGGATTTCCTCTTGGAATTCTCAGATTTGCTCTCCATAGTGCTGGTTAAATATGACACTGTGTTGTTAATGGGTGATTTTAACTTCCATATTAACGACAGATCTGATCTCAGAGCTAGGGAATTCATGGACCTAGTTACTAGCCTTGATTTTGTACAACATGTGAATGGTGCAACTCATAACTGTGGGAACTCATTAGATTTAGTTTTTACACGCGGCGTAAATGCTGATATCTCCTCTATCGAGCAGACTCCCATCTCAGATCACTTTTGTATCTTTTTTAATGTCTATTTTAATATCCTAATATGTCCTGACCCTGGAAATTACACATATCGTTGAATCGACAGTACTGCCAAATCTATGATGGCCCAGACTCTACCAGACATTCTAAGCTCCTGTTGCGCTGCCGCCTCTATAGATGACTTATCTGACAGCGTTAACAGCGCCTTAACCACGGTGCTGGATTCTGTCGCTCCCCCAAAAACTCGGAGACGAACACGGTCTAAACTAGCCACATGGTTTAGTGACAATATTCGTACACTAAAAAAAAAAAAAAAAAGAAGAGCTGCAGGAAATTTGAGCGAAAGTGGAGGTCGACTAAACTAGAAGACCATCTTCTTGTATGGATGGACAGTTTTAAGATCTATAAGCAAGCAATGTTGAGTGCCAGGTCAGCTTACTATTCAGAGTTAATTAACTCCAATAATAATAACCCGAAGTTTCTTTTAAAAACAGTCGCCAGTCTGACACGTAATAGCACTGTAACAAAGTTAACTTTTACTGCTGAAAACTTTTTAGATTTTTTTATGGCCAAAATTGATCTCATTAGAAATACAATAACGGATATGATTGATGCCTCAATCACTGAGGCTGACACAGACTCGATAGCCCAACCCACTGGCACTCTCACCCAATTCACCACAGTTTCCCCAGAATCATTCATGAGCATAGTTACCGCCTCTAAATCCACCACATCTTCATTAGACCCAATTCCAACCAATCTATTTAAAGAATTACTACCTGTCACAGTCCTCATAAATCCACCGGAGTTTAGAACGCCAATCCGGGAAATAAACGTCTGTATAGACTAGGAAAATGAGGACTAAACACAAATTGGGGAACACAATGGGTGAACTGAACCTTTAAACCCATTTCACTTACCTGACCCTGGATGGTGGACAAACCATTTGGTAAGACACCTTCAGGATGTTCACTGCCACCATGGCCAACCACAGTGGTATTCATATTCACATCAAATGCCTGGATAAACAGATGGAGAATGGGTTTTTGCAGTATTACAAGTGTTCAGAGACCAAAAGCAGGCCAGCTGAGGCCATTTACAAAATACCTGAACTGATTAAAATGCAACTCTTTAACTCAAGGATACGGGGGCCCTAAGAGCTCAATGCACTGGAAATGAAGAAAACACATGCAAATAGACACGACACAAAGAGATGAAGAAACCTCTTCACCAATTTTACGACACATTTGAAAACACTAGAGCAGTGCTCATTCAAAACATGCCTGTACTGCGCATGTGTGCTGCCACAGGGACAGAGACATCCCGATTTATAGATTGATAATCCACTTGACAAATGCGCAGCATTTAGAAAAAGCGCTGCAAATAGAGAAACGCTCTACAAAAAGCTTACAAGTGCAGCACAATGGAAACTGTTTCCAGGGGATATGAAAAAGTGATGCACAAGGCTGGGACACACAGCGCCTGGTGTAGCCATTATTTCAATTTTATTTATAGTGTCAAATCATAACAAGAATTATCTCAGGACACTGTACAGATAGAGTGTAGGTCTAGACCACACTCTGTAATTTCCAAGGACCCAACCATTGATAGATTATGAACCAGCTATCTGTTAGTCTTGCATTGACAGAGCTATCGCCACAGCACTGCGGAAGAAGGTCTGGCTACACCACACATACATTCTGGGATAGGAGAAAAAAAATGCTCTGGGTTGTTTGCATTTCTTTAAACTAGGGCTGGATCTGAATATTCGTTCGATGGGTAGGTATTTGATTTTCAATTTTGGGATTCGAATTTTCAATTAAAAAAAAAAAAAACCTACATGCAAACACAGCCTTAAAAGGTCCTATGACATGCCAGTCCCACAATCTGCCCTTTCTGTAGCTTTAAATGCTATTGAGGAGGAGAGAAAGGGGGCAAGGTGGAGGGTGTGGGTGTGCCCTTGACTAACTGCCATGCTTCGCTTGTTTGCAAGCCATGATGTCTTTGTCTTTCTCATGGGTGGGCCAAATTCTCTGGACGAGCAAAGCAGAGAAAGGGGAGGTAACCAGATTGGCCTATCTGAGCTTTCATTTTCTCAAAGGCAGAGCAGGATACCCATCGCCATTTTCTAGCCACTGGGGGACCATAGACAGGCTGGGGGAACTCGTATTAATGTTAAAAAACCTCAAAGTGAAATTTCCATGCCATGGGACCTTTAAGACACATGCAGGCTATGTGTAGTGTATAGTGGGGCAACATCTTCTAGTTCAGTATGAATAAATTACAGGCAACAAAAGCGTTACAGGGGACTTTTCGATTACCTGATTATGTAAGGTCAAATCAGTGCTGTAGTTTAACAAGGAAAGGTTATTTTTAGGCCACTTATACTCTAAACAAAAGTTTTTTTCTATGAAAACAAAAAGAAAAGATTACAATTTGTATTATTAAAAAAGGTGAATACTAATGAAAACAGGATACATGAATATAATCTAGCAGCCTTAAGCTGCTTGCTAAATGTCTGCTGGCGTCAATACAGTAACACGTTAGTTACGGCCGTGTATAACGCCAATACAATATGGCGCTGGCTGGCTGAACATTCAGACGCAAACACTGCATCGGTGTCACCCATCAGACAGTCGGTAAAAAATGTGTTTCCGTTTGTTTTGAATACCTGCGGCAAAAAGTTAAGTCCGAACCAACTTTAGGAGAAAAAGCAACCTGACGTTAACCTGCTGTGGACAATCATGTAATGCTGACCGGTTATCAGACTTCTCAATCGCAGCGCGCGAGTCCCGTAACATTACTGTAAAAAAAAAAATAAAATATTCGCTGATGAAAAGCACCGAAGCTCAAAAAATAGAATTCGGTACAGCTCTACTTTAAACCAATAACAATCGTATTGGGCGACGCTAAGCTTGACGCAGCATGTTGATGAGGTTTCCTGAAGGCTATTTGCATGTTTTCTTAGTTTGCAGTGTGTTGAGCTCTCACGGCCACCGTACGAGTATGCAGTAGGCCTACACAAAAATCAAGGGTAGAATCTCCGTTACATGGTCAAAACCTCCCATGAGCTCATGTACCTTTCCAAAAAGCTGCATGTGTGCTCGTACCACTTCCAACATGTGGGACGTGATCTCATTGAGGTCCTTGATACAACGAATGTCCATTGCCAACAATGACCTTTGACCCTAATGCAACATTTATAAAAAAAAAAAAAAAAAAAAAAAAAAAAAAAAAAAAAAAAAAAAAGGGAGGAGGCACAGATATCGTCACAAAAATCAATACTCACGTCCCTTTAAAGCCCATCATCTCTGAACCTTTTGTTTGTGTTGCTTACATCCAAACTGCGCAGGCTTCCGGTCACCTTCACATACGTTCCAGGAGAAGCACATCTCGCCACAGAACAGTCCTGTGAGAAACACAATTTGAAACTTTATTTAGCAAAAAAAGTGTACATTTCTTTAGAGGATTTCTAGATTCCTGTTGATGCTACTGGCCTCTGTGTTAACCCACTGCTTCACATTTAAAGGTGGACCAGTCATGTCATCCACAGAGTACTGGATGTTTGTCACAAAGGGAGCCGATCCTCGGATGATGCCCACTACAGACACCTGCAGCGACAGGAAGCACAAGTTATCCTCAGACCAAACTCCATTCACGAATTAGGCAACTTAACATATTCCACGTTTTGTTTAAAACTCTTAATTTTCTGCATTCTAATGCAACAGTTTATGGTACCGATGTCTTTATTTATGTAAAGGAAAGTATTATTCTCCTGTACTGTTCAAAACTGTCAGCATATTTTTTTTTTTGAGGAATCATGTACAGCTGAAGAACACTCGTTAGAGAACGAGACCTTGTTAAAGCCAGAAGCTCAAAAGTTTAAATTTATTTTAAAGACATGAAATCACATCTTTATTTTTCACGCTCCTGTTGTGTTCTTTAACCCCCAATGTTGCAAAGTAGACACAGCCTCCTGAAAGGTTGTCTTTCATATTTTTTTTAAGGGGACAAATCTACCTCCTCTAAATATTGGGTGGAGGAGGGTGGGGCATACCCCCTAGCCTGGTCCTACCAGACTCTGGTACATTTCATTTGTCCAGAGAGTCTGGCCTCTCTCCATTGACGAGTGTTAACTTCCTTGAAGCCGGTACTCTGTTGAAGTTTAAAACTATTGGATCTGCCCAGAGCCACTCTGGATCTGCCATAACCAATCGCTAACGTTTGGTCGTGACGTATTTCATGCGCATGTGCAACAAGAGGGGAGACCGACAAGGTGAAGAAGGCTTTAACTTCTGGATATTTGACAGCGTTGCAACAACGGACCGAATGGCTTCAATCACATCTTTCTCCGCCGCCATTACGGAACTACAACTCAAACTAGCGCACGGCCTCAACGTCATCATTCTCAGCCACTCCCTGTGTTCGCTGATTGGACCGCCAAAAATGTGGCTGGAGAAAACCCAAGAATATACCGCAAACCCAAACGTAGTATTGAAGGGAAATGAAAATTGAGCGTACGTACGTAGGAGGGCGGAGCCAGGCTACATACCCCCTGCATCTCCCCCGAAATCTACGCCTATGCCTGTGTGCAAGTGAAAAAGGCAGAAGTATACTGCCAGGATTTTGAATGACACCCAAGAACACACGATTGGTACATCATTTACCATTTCAAAATCGTACTGATGGCCTTTAGAGTTTTTATTTTAACATCCATTATCACGTTTATAGTGGAATGTTACAATATTTTTCCTCCCCCACCCCGCCAAATCAAAACTTTTAGTGTGGACATTTTCAAATTCACTCTATAGACACACACACACACACGAGGGCCAGAGTCATTGTTTCATAAGTCACAAGCATAGGTGCCCATTTATACATACAAGCACATGCTGTAAAATACAGTCAATTAACCAGCAACACGTTAGGCTCACGCTGCTACTAAATATTAAACATTGAATTTAGTTTTCACTTACCATTGACGTTACTTCTTTATGAGGAAAGCGTTACTTCTTGCAGCCTTGCACATTATTCATTCACCTGCCACAGTGCGTCTAACATTAGCCCATCACATTAAAGCTATAACTTTTGACTCTATAAAGTTTAGAGTAGTTGGATCAACTTGTTTTGAGACATTGTGTTATGGGCATATAAGTGTACGCTGGTGCACATGGGAGCTTGGTCTCCTCCGTGGGTGCTTCTGGGACAGAGCACCCACGGAGAAGGCCAATCGGCACCTACGGTCACACAAGTCTGAAGTCTTGGCTATGAAGTCCCGTGTCACTACCCAAGTCAATACCAACAAGCCCCTACTCATGTCCAGGTCCTAAACTAATTTGTATTAGTGCCAAAGTCCTTTTTAAGTTCCGGAAACCGCAGTTGGCAAACCCGTCTCACCTCAAGATCTATTTAATGTGTTCTCAAGCTTTCAATCATATCACATGATCTTCATCAGCAGATGGAATTTGCCACTTGTCGTGACATTATAGACGTGAAATGGCAATTTTATTTCATATGTATAGCACCTACCTTCATTACACAGAAACCCAAAGTGCTTCACAATAATCTATTGTTGCCCCATGCATATACCTGGTTGAGTTCCCAGTTGCAGATTGTAAAGGTTCGGTCGCTGCCCCGAGAGGCAGACAGCAGCTGAGACACTGTGCACGGCAAAATCAGAAGAGTTGTCCTCTGTGGCAACATCAGGGAGAAGGAATCCATTACAGTCTGCATGAAGGAACACATTTTCTTCAGGCCCTTACATAGTATTTCACTTAGACAGAAGACAGAAGCACCTGTGAACTCACTGCTTTGTGGCTGGGCATCTCATCCGAGGGCTGACTGCAAGCTGTGGAAAAGCAAAACATGCTTACCATATTCAAACAAAGACTTGATAGGTTGTTGTTTTTTTTGTTGGGGTGACTTCTATATTTGCTAACTTACCTTGGTTCCACATGACAAAATATCTTCAATATTGTCACATTGGCAGCTACAGGTATTTAGAGGAAAACCCAGAGACTTCCGGACCGTCAGAAGGTAGTACACGAACAACAGTCAGGCTGGAAGCACTGGGAGAATAGAGCTGACTGTGCTAGTAGCTTCATTATGCTGGGCCAACAGGTGTGTGAAATTACAGCAATTACCCATGGTGCAGTGCAGGACCAAAGAAAATGGGCTGAGGAGGAACTGGACAGTGGTGAAGCCATTTGCATGCTACATTTCTTTAAAGCAATTCAATTACCATTTGAAATGTATTTTCATTGAGAATCCATTCAACAGTGAATAACAGGTGTTCACACCACTTTTGATAAAACTTCATTTAATCTCTTCAAAATATGTTACAATGACATCAGGGCAGAAATTGTTCATACAAAAGTGTGAGAGAAGAAGTCTGCCTGGCTGTGAGTTCAAATCCATTATTTGGTGGGATATCCCTGGTGGTGTTCATCACAGGCCTGCAGCGGTATCTCCTGGAACTTCAAGATGTCAGTCGCCAAGTGACTCGTAAGATTCCTAACGGGGATGTTGACAATCTGATCTCCATTACAATCGCTACAAAAACATGGCGCAGTTTATACTGACTGAAAACTAAAACTGAAATTAACTTATGTTCCTTTTTATTCGTTTTTTAAAGATTATTTTTGGGCATTTTTAGGCTTCAGCCTTTATTTTGACAGGACAGCGGAAGAAATGAAAGGGAAGTGAGAGGGGGTAATGACATGCAGCAAAGGGCCGCAGGTCAGAGTCAAACCTCTACATATGGGCGCCTGCCCTACCAACTGAGCTATCTGAGCGCCCTTTATTAGTTTTTTTAATGAGAACATTTTTTGTTTAGCTTTAATTTAGTTTCAGTGTACTAAAAAGCTTATTTTTGGTTTTAGTTCACTATAGTAACCCTGCTGCTGAGCAGTAAAGAAGCTAAAAAGAAATCTCGTCATGTTTTCTGTAAATTTAAACCTGCCCAACGTAGTTTTATTTCTCCATCTAGTCGCTGAAAAGATTTCCAACCATGCGGCAAAGTTTTTATTTTTAACACTCTTCCCATAACAGATTCTATGAGCCACTCGGTGACTGAAATGTGCGAGTCCCGGGAGATGGCACGGCAGTACGTTGTATGCTGTTCCTGGATCAGGGCTGGCAATGTGGCGAGGTTAGATTGATGTCCCGAAACTCCACCGAAAACTGCTGTTCCATTTCCAGAACAGCCCGGTACCAGACAGAAAAGTTTGACAATTCGAGTTGACCCACTTTATATAACTGCTTTTGCGTACACAAAGATCACAAATTAAAAGGCAAATGAAAAACAGTTATCATTAGCACACCAACAGTATCAACCTGTAAATATATATCACATCTTTTCCAAGTGAACTGAAGCTGAATTAAGAGCTGAAGTCAAAGTGAATCCATCACAGCAATTTACATGTCAAACAAGTCAGGCTCTTGAAAACAGAGCACATCCATCTCCAATGTACATCAACCTTTGTTCACCCCCCCCCCCCCCATTGATCCTGTACAGTATTTACACATGTGCAAAAGAATTGAATACAACAAATCAAAAGGGTGAAATCTCTTAATGCCACAGACAGAGCACTTGTTTGGCAAATGTCTTAAACCCCACAGGAAGCCAACTGTCTTTTTCCTCCTCCTCCCCCCCCCCCCCCCCCCTTGTCTAGAAAGGTTGAAGTAAGAAATCTGTCCGGAAATGACTCTACCCATCATCCTCTGCTCTGCTTAGAGCGCCGCAGATATGGGTGACCTACTTTTGAGTCCAAACTTTGCTGCTCATGAAACAGAAAGCCACAAAAGCCCAACATTGCCCAAAGCAGTACGGGTGCCCTGCAGGTTTAATACTGCTCTCCGGTATTGCTATTCATACCGAAGCACCGCGCTGAGTCAGTGAAACGCGGTGTGTCGTCTTCTGCCAATTTTGTGTTCGAGTGCAATATCAATGAGGCCAGGAATTTCAGAAATTAAAGCATATCTCAATCGCATCATGACAGGAAATAAAACTCTTACAGCTAAGGGGAGAATTGAAGGCCATCTAGCTGATAAATATTGGCAACAAGTCCAAAGAAATTGGTTATTTTCCGCCAGATTTTGAGAGCAAAGATGAAGCCAGGATTGTTTGGTTTTACAGATTCCTGTAAAATTTTTAATAAAAATTTTTAAAAAAGTGCAAAAATTATGTATGACGTGAAAGGCAAACAGGGGTCCCATGCATGATCCTCTGCCAAATGCTGCAACAACTTAATAGGCTTAGAATTAGCCTGTCAAAAGCATGACGAAAGGGATTACTGTAAGATCCAGAGCCAAAGGAAACGAGGAGCAGCGACACAGTATGGAGATCAAGTTAAACACAACATTATGTATCAAAAAAAAAAAAAAAAAAAAAAAAAAGCATAGAATAAAAGCAGAGATCCTCTGGCTCATGGAGGATTGTGTGTGCTGGTGTCTTCTCTCACGTCTTCCCTCAAGGTGAGAGGCACTGCATGCATAAGTAGGCTGTTGGCTGACATTGGGTTGGCCTGGTAAACAAATACCGAGGCAGTTATCACACTGAATCCAGCCTCACCCAGCTCCTCCATATAATGCAGTAGGTAGTTATGATGAATAAATATCAACTAAATAAAAGTGCTTTCAGTAACATTCACTGAATCCCTTGCCCTTTTTTTCCCCTCTCTCCTCTCATTAAGGTCTAAATGGACTCTGATGTGAATGTTCATGTCACTGCTCTTGTAATACAGGCATCTTACTAGAGGGCTGCATTGGGGTTGGGTCGCAAATCTCGCGGGAGCGGGCGGTTTTAACTTTGCCTCGGGCGGGAGCGGGCGGCTAAAAAAAAAAAACACTGCGGGATCGGGATGTAGCCTGGAATCCCCCCCACACCATCAGAAACCATAGATATACATATATACTGACTGATTATATATTGTATAGCCCATCTATGAGCAGACACCACCGTGTCAGAGCCTCCCAGGATGGGGGAGATCCGAGCCAAGGCTCCGTCCACCGTCTGCCCGCTCCCTCATCCTCGGCTCCTTCCTCCCCGTCTAACAGCAGCAAGCACCTGCCTTCTTTGCCTGCATCTTGTCCTTATTAAACTATAAAATGACATGTTTTCTCATGCGGGACGGGAGAAGACACAACATCAATGCATCTCTATTATTGTGCGGGCATAAATTCTCAGTTTTGTGGGAGCGGGCGGGAGTGTGACACACACGTTGCGGGTGGTAATGGTCAGAAATTCGCCGGGAGCGGGCTGAAGAAAACAGTCCCGCGCAGGGCTCTACATCTTACCCTTCAGATAATTAAATGTATGTTTAGGCAACATAGGGATTTCTCTTAAGAGCAGATTTAGTTTGCCATGTGTGGGGGAACAGAGGCCAGCCTGCTTTATTGTAGTGTGCGCCATTGTTTGGAAACCAGGATTCTGGTTTCACTTTTAGTTTTTATTGTCAGTCTGGGACATCATTTCTATTGGCTATGATGACAATGGGGCCAGATACACCACCAGACTGGTTGTAAACAAGCCAGTGGAGTACCTAAACCACTTCAATCGGAGCTGAAACCGAAAAACAAGCGCGTTGCACAGACAAAGCTGAGTGAGCACCAGAAAACATTCAAAAGTCAGTCGGAGACACAGTTAATTAGAGAACATTAGCTGGCTACAGCCAAGAAAATCTGCCAGTGACTGTCTTCAGGCCACAGAGACGTGACGTGTAACACGACAGTGTCTGCGTCTAGTGTGTGTGTGTGTGTGTGTGTGTGTGTGTGTGTGTGTGTGTGTGTGTGTGTGTGTGTGTGTGTGTGTGTGTGTGTGTGTGTGTGTGTGTGTGTGTGTGTGTGTGTGTGTGTAGGGTTGTGAAGGGGTTTTCCTGCATAGAGGATTTTTTGGTACCGCCCAAAGCGGTTTTAGCCAACCCCAAAGGAAAATCACCAGCACCAAAATGACAAGAATTGAGGATTAAAAATAGCACTTCAAATCCTCTGTGAATGTGTTTAAGAGCAATTTACCAAACAAACGTTGCCTTTACTGTACGCGGACCGATCCTGCTTTCATACACAACGGCCAAGCGGAATACTCCTGCATTGAACAGGCTGTGTGAAAGGGGCTATTGTCAGTACAATGGTATTACCAACAGGAACAATGGCCCAAACTATGAAAGTAAGAACCAAGTTGGAATATACCAGTATTATCATTTAAGCTGTCCTCCCCAAGTGTTTTGTGTTTAAGGCTCTATATAAATAAAGGTGACCTGTCCCGATCCTTACATTACATTATACATTCTGGTCTACTGGTAAGGGCTGTGTCGGGACCAGTCCACTTATCTCAAAGTCTGTAATGAGCAGAAAAAAGGACAACACCAACCACAAGCACCCCACCCCACCCCCTGCAGAAAGAAAATGTCATCTTAAAGCACCCAAGTTTGGTATCCCCCCCCCCCACTCCCAGACTACTGAGCAAAACTGACCGTGATAGTAGATGTTTGCCTACAAATACCATCATGCTGTATGTTTTTTATTACCTGAGCAACCAGGGCATACCTGAATTTGATGCCAATAACATAATTGAATCTTGATGTAAATATTAGTGCTGGTAGTCCTGTGCCAGGCTGAAATCAGTTCTTGAGTCAGGTTGTGTCACAGCCTTCCGACATCCAAAACATTGAGGAGATTGTGTGTTAATACTGGCCCTTTGGATTAAATGCACGCTGTAACGATCACAGGATAACGTCTCATATTGCATTTTAGTTAGCATTTAACAATTAGCACCGAGTCCAGGACGGTATTTGTAGACAAACCACTTGCACTGCCACTCTGACTTTCTCTTGTAATTGAATCCAGGAGTTTGGAACATTTTTGCTCTTTCAGCGCGCTCAAGTGATTCTGTGAGGAGGAAGTGGAAGCTGTGATGTGATTAGCCTGAGACTAAGCTCCAATGCTGAGAAGCAGCAGCAGCGGTGGATGTCACACCTTTTCCCTTCCAATAGAAAAAGACACAGCTAGTAGAGGACTGCATGTGCTTGGAATAGTGGATGACATTTAGCAATTAAAAACAGACTGACTATTCTATTTATTGTTCCCTAGTTATAAAAACAAAACAAAACAAAACAAAACAGGAATCCCGTTATGTGATCTAGGTTAGCAGTAGCTGATGAAGATGTGTACATTAGCTTGATCGGCTGAGTCTGTGCTGCTCGTCCATCACGTGTCCCAGTCCAGCTCTCTGCAGGCGATACGGACCAGTCTGAGCTCTAGTTCAAAGGCGTCGGGCCGCTCCTGAGGGTTGGCCGACAGCATCTCCCTGATCAGCTGCTTCATGTGGCTGTTCATGCTCTTTTTCCTGGCAGGGATCAGCAGCTCCATCTTCGGGTTCTCCAGCAGGGCCTCGCCTAAGGGCACGATCTCCGAGCCCTGCTGCACGTAGCTCCCCAACAGCTCCTTCTGGGTCTCCACGTCCACAAAGGTGATGCGCTCCACCATGGCCCAGATGATCACGCCCAGGGCGAAGATGTCTGCTTTTGCCGTGTAGTGGCCCTCCCAGACCTCCGGGGCCATGTAAAAGTCTGTGCCGCACGCCGTGGACAGAAAGCACTTATTGACGCTGGCCGGCTCCTCCGAGCTAAGCCCCGAGGCCGAGCAGACCTTGCTTAGGCCGAAGTCGGCCACCTTGAGCGTGGGCTCAGACAGGCCGGCCGGCGTGCAGGCCTGGGAGATGAGGATGTTGTCGGGCTTGAGGTCGCGGTGGATGATCTGGTTGCGGTGCAGGAAGGCCAGCGCGCTGCCCAGCTGCAGCATGAAGCTGGTGTTGGTCTTGCGGCTGGGCTTGCGGGACAGCAGGTAGGCGTTCATGTCGCCGCCGTCGCAGAAGTCCATGACGAACCACAGGTAGTAGGCACAGCACGGGTTGAACGTGATCTCGCCTTTCAGAGACGTCTCCACCAGCTGCAGCGGAGAAGCAGAAAATGGAAAACTAAGTCAACACAAGACCACTGGTGAAGGGACAGTCAGCCGCCACGCGCTGCACACGTTGGGATGGGCTCCCATTTTTTTGCTTCAATTATTGAGGCCAAAAATATTATTGGAAACAGTATTACTGTGATATTATTCAAGCTTTTCCTGGGAAAAAAAAAATTGCCAGGCTGTTGCCTAGCAATGGAATTCCATTGAAAAGGTCTATACACTATGCTTAACTTAGAATTCATCAAACCTAACAAACACTGAACGGTATACTAGGGCTGCACAATATATAGTTTTTATAATATCAGTAGAAAACTGCACATTAAAATGTAAACATTTTTTAGCTGTGCTTTTTATATTCAATGTTACATTTTTTTCTCAATAAAACAATGTTAGAAATGATTTACTTTTATTTTAAATTCAACAAGCAGTTTGTTGTATTGTAGAATACTAAAAGCAGCAGAAATGCAGAACTGAGTACTCTTTAATACCTGTTTATTTATCGCAACTTAATATCTCTATCGCGATATTCAACAACGTTAATGCAGCCCTACCGTATACTGCACCTCTGTTGGACTCTGCAAAACAACTGACATTAAATACACTACAACAGTTGACCAGGAATTCCTTTGAATGCAGCAGTGTTTGAAAGATTGCATGCATCCATTCATGAACAGCTTTTAGATGCTAAGTAGAAAAACATTTAAAAGGCAGAACGTGATGCAGAACAAATGCTCAAATTAAACCTGTGGAAGAACACAATCTGCGTAATCTCGAGGCAGCTCTTTGACAGTCATGTAAATGTGAAGCTGACTAGCTAACAGACCAGAGGCCTGTACTACAATCAAGATCAACATGCCCTGGATTTCTTTCAGTTACCCGGCTTCACCTAACCTAACAACCGCGGTCCCTCCTAAGCTGTGTCACGACGCTGGTTAACAACTAGTTCAATCAGCCCAGGGTTTCCCAATCCAGCGACGCGCTGTTCAAATAAGAGGCGGGGTTTGCACAGCATGACCAATCACAAACATCTACCAGAGCTGCATATTTTACATAAGAAGAACGAATTATAATTCTACATAAATATGAAGAACACAGACACGGTTTTACAGGCAAAACGCAATACAGTCGCTGCTTCCTAAAACAGGAGGAAAGCTGGCAAAAAATAGCCGACGCTGTAAATGTGTAAATCACAACGCTTATCAATATCTGACCATAATTACACTTGTGCTTTCCATAAACTGTTATTGCTTTAGCCTATTATTTCAGTTGCAACCCTGGCATTGGAAGCGATCAGAGAGCAAATAAAATATATAAAAACATAATTCAAACCGATGTGCGCGTTGCAACGCACGGTTCAAGAAGCCGACAAATAGTCTATACGCAATTCCCTCCGCTGAAAATCTGTATCATTCATAAAAATACCCATCAGGGAAAGGGATTGTCGGTCTCTAAATGTTTTAACTTTGATGAGAACCTCTCTCTGCGCACACCAAGCTCCGCCTGATCTTCTAAGAATGGTGACGCCGTTATCAGTCGAGTATTGATTGGTCAGTAGGCGGGGCTTTTACACCGGTTGATCTGTAATCTCCAACATAACCTGCTCCCGACCAGGTTAGGTGTTCAGCATAAGTTACACCAAATCTTGCTTCGTAGTACAGGCCTCTGGAAGAAACCTATCAAATTAAGCCTTTTGAGATTAGAATACAACGAGAAAATTATTGTTTTGATAAACAAATTTCATAATATATATTATAGGATTATTGGTAAATGTGGAGCTCATTTTAATGTATATACATTTGATGTATTGATGAATTAAACAACAAGATTGAGATTCTGATTGTTGAAACAAAGTTTGTCCTCTGCATTGAACCCATCCTCCAGCGGCGCCCAGGGACCAGCTCCAGTTATTTTAGGAGCACCCAAAGGAAACTCATGCAAACACAACATGCACACTCCACACATAAAAAGTATAATATTTGCCTCTGAGATGTAATGGAGTAGAATTACAGTTAAGTGGAGTATCAGGAAATACAGTAGCTCAAAGTATGTATTAAGTATCGCTTACTGTTTGTAAACACAGCGTTCAAATCATCTCAGAGCCCAAAAGTAAGATGCCTGACATCTGTACACAGGAAACAAGCAATAGGGCTGGTACTGAATTCAATATCTTAAGCACCGACCGAATTGCCTCTAAAGTATCAAAAAAATGCCTCATCATTTAAAAGGTGCTAAAAACCATCTCCTCACTATCTACTAGCTGTCTGTCCACTGAACACACTGTAAAAAAAAGCGGTCTCTGTAGACAGCCCAGGCTCCACAAACGGCAACAAAAAAACTGCGCCAACCTGCACCACCAAACATAAAGTGTTCCAGCCAATAACCGACAAGAAGGATTTGAGGGTGGGGGTTGGAGGGTTATTAGGCGGAAGGGAGGGGGAGGTGACGGGATGAGGAGGAGCGAGCTAGCCTCGTTTTGTTTGACAATACTTCGAACGTCAACAAGTAGTAACGTCGCCCAACAACGCTAGAGGCGCTGACACACCAACCCGATTATCGGCCGTCGGGACAGTCTGGCGAGGTCGGTGACTCGAGTCTGTTTGGTGTGTTCCGTGCCGTTGTCAGTTGGAGGAGCCGTCGGCTTTAATTTGGGCCGATTTGACATGTTGAATCAGTCGGATCAAAAAAAAACAGACAGATTCAGCAACTGTACGGCCTATTTCTCGCTTAATCCTTGTGTTGACTTCGGGTCACATTGGCCCGTTTTAAATTTTTGTTTTATATCAGAAAATATTGGACGTAGAAATAAGCGCTGAAAATGTGTAGAAGAAAAATTTTAAAATTTAAAACGTTGGAAAAAGCAAAAACAAATTGTGAAAAAATGTGTCACAAATGTCAGGGAAAAAAAAGTGTTTTTGTTCAAGGTTAAAACGAAGACAACACAAGGGTTAAAGTTTTCAGAAACACGTTTCGGTGAACTATTTTCGTAAAGTACGAGATCGTATTCCGAACGAGCCGCCATTATGGTCGGCTTTGAAATTCGGGAGAAGCCATTTATTTCCCTTTTTTTCATTTTTTTGGGCGACAATACAGATAAACGCTGCCTGCTATTATGGAGATGTATTACGTCTCGCGCACGCACAGAACGTACGCTCAGGTCGGCGTCGCTTAGGTGTGTTCCGAGGCACTTTTTTGACCTCGGGGAGCCGACCGATCAGTCCGACTGCCTTTTCTGCCGACGGTCGGCTGTCGGGTTGGTGTGTTAGAGCTTTAAGAGCAACTTTAATACCCAATTTCAATAAGGACTAAATCTCATCAGCGTCAGTGAGCCAATCAGCATGCAGCATGCTGTCTAACGTTACACGTCATAGAGACACGCAGAAAAAAACTCTACGTTGCACAGAGACTGCTCACACAGCAGGGGTTGAAAAATAAGATTTGTGTCGTAATGTGTAATGTAATTTCTTTTCGTTTTATAAAATTTTTATCGAAAAATTTATTGTTTAGGAACCGTCTCAAAGTCACGGTATTTGTGTCGGTTCTTGTATTTAATATTTTTTAACGATACCCAGCCCTAATAAGCATTACCTCAAACTCCAACAGACAAATCTGCAACAAACAGAACCAACAAGATGAGATCAGTTCTGTCTGTTTGAGCTTCTATGATGGATACAGCGGGAAACAGCTCTGCAGTGTGAGGAGGAGAGAATGTCACTCCCAACTAAACAAGAAACCTTGCTCTGGCTTTATATTCATAACATGCTGTCTCCAACCGTCCTGTATGGACCATTTTTTAAATTTTTTTTTTTTTTTTTTAAATCAAAAGCAGCAGAAGAGGCCTCTCATCTTTTATATACCTGCTGGAAAAGTGAGTTCATTTAATCTCCATTTTTGACAGTGGACCACAAACGTGTGAGGTTTCATCCATTTTACAATAAATTAAGACTAAATGGGATGTTTCTGGAATTTGATAGGTGGGATTTTTATTTTATTAAAACAGAAAAGCTACAGGCTAGTTCAAGAAAAATGTAGACTATAAAACAGCTACATTTTCATTCGGAACATCTCAGTGTACTTGGAGCAGAAGTTTTTTCATTTGGGAAAATTGAAAACGTTGAAATAATGCAAGAAGTGGCAGTGGCCAAAAAAAAAAAAAAAAAACTAATGACAATTGAAATGTAAGCTTTAAAAGCAATTTAATTCTCGGTTGAAGAGTAAAGTTGCTTTCAAATAGTGAGCGGTCACCTCCCTACCTCTCCTTGCCGCAGCCACCGACCTCTATCCTGCCATATTTACATTAAAAACAATGGCAGTGCGCGGTCTGAAAGCACCTCGAGACGAATGAAGTTGAAATATCAATTAAAAAGTGAGAGATGAAGGCAGTTTAAAAGTGAGGAGTAAGGGACCAATGCAGCTGAAATGTCAGCTGAAGAGTAACAGACCAAGGCGGCCAAAGTTTGCAGTTGAAGACCAAGTGCCAGAGAAAGTTGAAGTGTGTATATAAAGTCTCAGTTGGTATGTAAAGGGCACCCCCAGGTTTCCACGTTATTTAGAAGGCAAAGCTCTGCTACTTCTTCTACTTGGGCAGAGTGATTTTCTTTGCAGCAAGCCTGTCTGAGAATATAGTTCCCGGTTTGTTTACGGTTAGAAGATGGCTGTGTCTCATGTTACGTTGTTTTTTGTACACGCTGTGACTACAAATCACAACATGTAAATAGGAACATGGTGTTATTTTGTCACTTATTGGGAGCAGTAGGCTAGTTGCAGTGACCTCCAGGATCTGTGCTAGGCTAAGCTACCGGTGGAACCGTCTGACAGCGATATTAAAACACGCACGGACACGAGAAGGGTATGTATCGACTTGTCTAACTCTGGGGGTTACTGTGAATAAGCTAAAGTCCCAATAAGTCGGCATGTTCCTTTAATACAACATGTTATTGTAGTAGGCTAATTAAAATACATGCTTTCTGAAGAAACAATGGAGTTATGTAATCTTATGAAATGACAATACAAATCTTAGACCTTTGTGAGTGAAATTTAAGACTTTCTACAGGAAAGTAAGCCTTTTAAGGCATTATTTTTCAAATATTATATTTAAGATTGTTAAAACTTTTAAGACCCAGCGGGTACCCTGTATGTAGCCAGTGACAGAAAGTAGACTAGATGAACTGTTAGTTGAAGAGTAAAATGTGTTATTGTGTCAGTTGAGGCTGAAGAAAACAAACTACATTTTTTGATGCAAATACAGGCAACACAAATGCTCTGAATGTGTGTAGTGGACGACTACTTGCTAGTGGAAGCCGTGCTGTAAACAAATGGCTGCAAATTGTTTGACCTGCCACTAGCCAAAGAATTCACTACCCAAAAAGAATAGATGCAAATTATCCCACAGTCGTGGCGGTCAGATAATTCTGCCCTATTATGATTTTTTTCTTCTGTAAGCAGGTACTGGAACATTACAGAGCAATAAAACAAGAGCTGGAATAAAAGGTATTCTGGGAAAGTGTCCAATGCTAGCGCTGCACAAAAACAGAATGAAGGGTCTGACAAAGGCCCCGCGTGCCGCTGAGAGACTATAATCAGGCAGTGACAGAGTGCCTGAGCGCCCACCGTCAGACAGCAGGGAGGCACTGCAACATGACAGGGTGCAGACAGGTTGACTAGGGAGGGGTGCACCCACCCCCCTCAACCTGATAATAGTCCCATGTGACAGTGGGGGCACGGAGGACAGAAACAACACACATCCAACTAGAAACTTCCAGATCTTGTGCTGAGGCCCAAGACACACACACACACACTTTCTGCCACCATAGTTGTAATCCCTGACACTAATAACTACAATATCAGTTTACACAACAAATAGCTGGCTAAAAAATAAAATAAATCACTGACATATGGTTCTATTCGGTCTACATTGTCACATTCTTCTTCTAGCAATCTAGCATACGTCAGAGGATATCATGATACACTTTGTACATCAAAACAGGCTTCCAATTCAGTACAAACAATGATAGTGTTAGCCAGGCAAGGTTATGATTAGGGCTGAAACGATTCTTCGAGTAACTCAAATAATTTGACTACTAAAAATCATCGATGCAAAATTCTTTGCCTCGAAGCTTCGTTTAATCAATGTAACTAACGTTGTACGGCTCACTGCGTTTCCGCACGGATGATTATTACTAGCGCACAACGGGCTGACGCTGGACACAAGACGGAAAATAGAAGACAGCGGAAATAGTGAGGGGTTAAGAGAAGAGACAGGCAAGAGAAAACTAAACTTACGCTGCAAACATACTGCTACATCATCTCTGTACTATCTCTCTAACATCCAGCCTACTCCTCCATTCCACAGAACGAAGCCGACACCAGGTAGCCAACTACCGTCTGCTGCTCTCGTCCACCGCGCGGTTTTACACAACTAGCCTACAGCATGCTACTCTGCAAATAGCCATGTTTTACAAACAAGCTAAAACGAAAGCTTCCGGTTTGTAATCTAACCGTTTACTAGTTTGCTACTAATCTTGAAATTTTGACAAATTGCTGTAAATTTAGCTGCTGCCGGGGACAAACCAGCCCCTCCCCGCTGGAGCATTAACATCATGGCTACTTAATATGTATGTGAATGACGTCACCGGACCATGCCGGTGATGTCTGCAATCTTTATTCTTTCTCCTCACTCAGTATATTAGCCTTCTTAAAATGTGGCCCCCTGAACAGTGTTGTTGAATAGCCCTGCTGTAAGCTTTGTACCGTCACTGGTTGACACCAGACCCTTCTCAGTTGTAACAGAATGGGTCTGGGGAAGGTTCATTCACAGCCCATTTCCAAAGGACGCCGCTCAAATGCCTCTGGGCACAACTGGATAGTCCTTCAACCAATCAGACCAACGATCCGGGTGACGTAGCAGCGACAGCGGCATCAACGGGTTGCTGTGCTTTGGTGGCCGTCATGTTGAATGTAAACAAGCCGCTTGCTGTCGCTGTGCTATCGTCATCGTTTAAAGCCCGCCTCAACGGCTGTGATTGATGCCTTGATTTGGAAAAATTGGATATGGGCTTGAATGGGCTCTTGGCCAGACTGACTTGCAGAGCAAATCTCAAATTTGCCAGAAGTTCGTCAGGGTTTTCCCAGGCTAGAGACATTTCCCTGGGCTTAGTGAACAGCTCTTTTGCATATCCAGTGCTAAGAGCCAGAGGCAAGAAGGGGGCCAAAAAGATTTACATTTGGGCCACCAAAAATGTACTTTTGCCAACAGAATAAGGGGCTTGGTGGCCCATGCGGCCTGTGCTTAAAAATATTAGCATCTATCCCTGTTATTGTATGCAGTTTAGGCAATAAAAAAAGGTTGCTTTTTCGAAAAAAAGGAAACCTCTTTTGTATATTTTCTATTGCTGTTTACTGTAAAGCAAAAGTATTTCTTATCCGATTACTTGATTAAATCAATGAAATAATCAGAATACGCTATTACTAAAATAATCAATAGCTGCAACACTAGTTATAATCATTAACGAAAACTAACAAAATAACGAAGAACTAGGTGGGGAAAAAAAAAAAGTCGTTAACTGAAATGAAAATAAAAACAAGGAATTGCAAAAAAAAACGAAAACTAACTAAAACTGCATTGTCTGTTTGAAAAACTAACTAAATTAAAATAAAATTATCGAGTAAATGTCCTTAGTTTTCATTTTTGTCAATGTCTTTCATAGAGCAAATAATGTTATCTTTCAGAGTTGACATTTCCGACCATAGACCTTTTTTATACAGTCTATGCCGTATATATGTATTGTTTCCGACTGGGAACCCAGAAATTTAGACATTCCATTTTAAATTGAACACAACATAGTCCATGGCCCTCGCCTGGCATCATGGCGGCACCGACAGTCGGCTGGCTGATTACAGAGTACAGAGTGTGGACCGGTAGCTGAGAGGTGCCAGTTCACCTCCTGGGCACTGCCAAACCCTAACTGCTCGGGACGTTGTGGTGACCCATCATTCTGACATCTCTCCACATTGATGCATGTGCCGGTGTGTGTTCATCAAGAAAAATAACCGACTGAAAAAATGAATTTCCCCAAGGGGGAAACAAAGTAGGCTACATTGTTATGGTTTTATTTTGGATGCTTTGACACACTTCTCTAGTGTCCAAACCTGGCATTTCTACTTACTGTAATTCCCCAGTACCTGACACTGTGGTTAGTCCCCCCTGACTATTATAGAGCAAAAGCTGCTCTCTATACTTTACTACTGTGTCCATCAAAAAGTAATGAAACCCTGCAAAGACACCGACGCTTGAAGTCTGGTAGAGTGCCCAGTGATGAATTCATAAGCAATGTGTTATTAGAGCAAATCAGATTAAATAAGATAAAAAGTAGAGGTCTTGAAATTAATCAAATAATCGATGCATGGAATCGTGGACATGGACGATGCTGCATCAATAATCGGCCGGGCCATAATCGATTATTTCTGTTTACAATTTAATGTAGGCCTAACAACCTTTCTGTTTACATATTCTGTTATGTTTTTCACGTTCAGGAAGTGCCATGTGCTCAGTGCTGTAGTTTTATGTATCCAATTTATTTAGTATTAGAGCACTGCAGAATGTTTTGTTTTTGAAACTTGAAAAGCTATGAATTAAATATCCTATATGGCTTTAATAGAAAAATGTATTTGATGCATCGAGATATCAAATCGAAGACATGATAATCATAATCGACTCGGGAGATCAGTGAAGATTCACACCTCTAATAAAAAGCTAATCAATTTTGGGGTGGCTGGTTAGCACCACTGGCCTACCCAACCAGTAGATAGTAATAGTCAGATAGTAGACAAGTAAAATGAATACAACACAAATTCATTTGTATTATGCGTTTCAAATACAAAATTGAACAGAGATTTTTCCACTCAGCATCTAAAATACTTTTTATGATGTCAATTTGCCAAAATGTGAACAAATGTAGGCTGAAAAACAGGGTTCAAGTTGTAGCACACCACTTACTCATTGACTCCAGGGCAACAATAACATTCCTGTTTGTTTACCTCCCCAAAAGCCCCAAAATTATGGGAATTGCAGTTCTAAAACGTATAGAGCATCATTATGCCTCGAATCAAAGAATGAGTGAAAAAAAAAAAAAAAAAAAAAAAAATCGATTCATATTTTTTATTGTTGCACTATCAATATTTTCATGTTCCTGTAGACGGACACTGACTTCTATCCATTAGAAGGGTGACGGTGGGGGGGTGTGCAGTTGTCAGTGTTAGGGGGGGCGCATTATCAAACTTTGAAAACCCCTGCTGTAACATATAGTCACATGCATGCATGAGCATAGTCGATTTATGTTTCACAACTTTACAAAATTCCTTTCACTGACAGCGCTAAAACTAAATAGACAAAAAGAGAGATCTGTCCAGTGTGCAACTCCTAAAGTCCTAATTTCAATAGAGATACAGTATATGCTAGGGATAGGCCGATTATCGGGACGTTTTTTGGCAGTTTGCAGATGATCTGTATCTGCGTTTTATTTGCCTGATAACTGATCAAGTTAATGAATTAAAAGTGTTGTACTTTGGCTCGGCTACAGCTCTGTGTCTGTCCCTCTGCTTCAGTTCACTCACCACTGATTCTGACTTAATGCCCCCCCCTCCCAACAGTATCTGACTATCTGTTACTGGGTATCATGTTGAAAGTTTCTCATTTATTAAATAATTGCTTAAAGCGTTTAAACTAAGTTTTGTGTTGGAGTTTGTAACATTCCAAAATCTTAATTTGGATTAAAGATTTTCAGTTTCACTGTAAAGGCATATCGGTTCCAAATATCGGTTTCATTAACTACTAATAATCGGTACCGGCCTTAAAAAAAAACTGCATCGTCGATCCCTAGTATCAAGTATAATCAAATTCAAGTCGACAACAGTCGGCACTTAGGACCAATAATGCAGTTAAAAAATGGAAAACAATCAGCTAATTTCCAGCAGTTCCAAACCATTTCACATTCGATTTGCTTGAAACTCGCCCGACATTCAACGTTTTCATTGGTCAATCAAGTTCTGGCCTTGTAGACCTCTGAAGTAAACAGTGAGTTTACTTGAAATATACTTGATTTCTAACTATTCCATTGAAAAAGGTAACAAAATCCATTTAGCATACATTCAAAAGATATTACATACATTACAATACATTCATTTACCTACACAAAAAAGACAACTGCAGCATCCCTGCACTCCACCATCCCTAGCAATATGAGTGAAGATTTTTTGTTAGGCTACAACTCACCTTTCGCAGGGAATGGGTACCGAAGCCCATATTAAACTAAATTATTAAAGACCGTAGCATTGATAAGCTCCAATGTTACTAGTTCTTTTATCAGTACTTTTTAATGTTTTGGTGGAATTAATCATCACCCCGCTGCATCTTTACTGCTCTGTCAGGCTAAGGTCCTCCAACTCGATCATTAGTGCAAGTGTAATAACACCTTGAGTAAAAAGCCAATACGTTACCATACATTTGTTCAACAAGCATAAATATGTAAACGTAAAGAAAAGCAATATTTCAATCTCTGTCCGCAGTCTTTCATTCACGCATCTATGTTTTACACAAGCACAGCACGCTAGCTTGGCGCTGTGGAGGTAGGTCTGGCAATGCAAGACTACAAACAAGCTAAAACAAAAATTTGGCAAATTCTTGTAGACTTGAGAGCTGCTGGCTGAGACAACAAATATACAGTAAAAGCCATAAGGAATCCTCTTCCCTGGACATCTCTTACTCTGAAGTAGCTGCAGGAAATGTTGAGTATATACACCTCATCAGCGCAGTAACTTTGCAAAAAATTATCTGTTCTGTATCTGTACCACTCAAAGTGAAGTAAACACATCAAACATTCAGTACATGTCTGGCTTCATAAATGAAGTCATCAAGATCCACTTACAGCTCGAATGCTGGGTGGCAGCAACAACATTGTTTTAATGCCTGTGTGTACCATCTTTACTGTTCGACATGAATGCAACCAATGGAGAATCATTGTTAAAGTAATGCGTTCTGCCCCCCCCGCCCACCCTGTTCCAGTGAATCCTGTCCCCTCACCTCCAGGTAGAGCGGGGAGCTGGAGCCGTGGTTCATCCTCTGGGCCAGCTGGTCCCGCTGCAGGATACACTCCTCCAGGTGGATGACGTTTGGGTGCTGGCTTTGGATGCTGCTGAGGGCCCAGAACTCCCGCAGTGCCAGCTCCACATTCTCTGGAGAGTGGCAGCGGATCTTCTTCACCGCCACGCGGGCCCCTGTGCGCCTCACCACTGCCTCATAGACCACGCCGTAACTGCCACGCCCCACCTCCTGGATCAGCTCGTACTTCGGCTGGCTGCTTACCATCCTAGTCCTCACTGTGGACAAGGCACATGGGATTAGTTTTACGGCAGCACAATATCTCTGGTTCCTTTTTTTTTTTTTTTTTTTTTTTTTTAAAATACGGTCATCGCAAAATCAGCTGCCGCTATAAACGCATCGCGAAAGGCTGCAACATATCGTAAAAGACACTCAGGGATTTCTCTGTTAGTTGTAAGAAAACTGCACTCTAAAATGTAAAGGTCATTCTTTCTTAAGTGGTGCGTTTTATATTCAGTTCAATAAAAGTATGTTGGAAATGATTTCCTTTCACTCAACAAGAAAGGTGTTGTATTTTAGCAGACTACTGAAAGCAGCAGAAACGCAGAACTGAGAACACTTTAATATCTGGATATTTATCGCAAGTAATATCGTTATCGTGACTTTCAACAATGTTATCGGATATTTTCCTCATATCGTGCAGCCCTAGTTAATTTTCTATCCATTCTATTTCTGTATAGTTTACCTTCTATGGAAGCTTATTCTGTATAACTGGTTGATTCAGGAAGACTTACGACTCATCAAGCCCTAAGTCACGCTGGCACCCCTGTGAGGCCGTCATGCCAATTAAACACCAGAAAACTCATTTTTGGTAACATAAATTAAGACTACACACGTTTAATTATTATTAGATGCTTGACACTAGTGGTTGCAAAACATGTAGTTTGGCCAACACCAGAGGAAAGGTTATGGTGTTATCTAAACCAAATGTTTGACCCTCGTTTTATTGGTCTTTTTGGGACATCTCAGGCTCAGCAATGTGTTTCTTCAGTCTAAACTGGCTCAGCTGTTTGAATCCTGAAAACACATCCTGTGAATGCCAATGCTAATTGTTCCAACGCCAAACTTCGGAGCGCTATTTACCTCCCTTCCCGTCTAGTTTCATACAATGAAAATATATCTCAACCCTTGTTTTAAAACAGAGCGCTTTAAAGACAGTAATGTCGGGGAGATTGCCAGCGGTCCCACTCGTCTCTAGTTTTGAGATTTTGTGTGCGTGTATCGGTATCTGATGTTTCAAATGAAAAATGATTGGAATCAAAACTTGTTTTTCAAACCCAGCTCTAGTTTTTGCTACATTGTGGTTTGCTAGACGTGACTTCCCAGGAGACATACAAATAGTATTACACCTGTGCAGGTTTGCTTAGGAGCAGCATGGTGAGGCCTAACTCCAGCTTGAGCCTGGACAAAGAAAATGCTTTCTTAAGTTCAGCCAAAGCTAGTACGAGGTTTTAGCAGTTTAAAGGTTAGCCTGATCAGGTGTGTATCTTGTAGGGCTGAAGTTTCGAAGCTTCATTCATAACGTTGCCATTCCAAATCTAAAAATCAACATTTGAAAGCAGCGCAGTGTCCATTTTTTACTGGGACAGGCGGTAAATTGAGGGGCGTGCACCTTAAATTGACCTGCAACGCAATTTTTCACATATTCCCCACTTTTTACTCAAATGCTTTGGGGATAAATACAGAAACTACAATGTGCTGTTGTATTTTAGTTCATGCACATTTTAATTGAATGGTGCTTAACAAATGCACTTTCAGAAGTGTAAACAAAAGTATTACTTTCATCAATGTACCGTATTATTGCCTCTGCCTCAAAACGGGCTCTCCCTCCCTTTTTTTCTTTTTACTGTTGAACACTGAAATAACAATCATATCTAAGGTGATTTACTTCCATGGAAAGGGAAGTATTTAACTAACCATCTATCACCCAGTGAGGGAAATAATATAGACTGTTAAAGAAATAGACACAGCGACGCAGTAGACTTCCACAGAGACCAGTGAAGGATATTAGAAGCTCTTTTCCGGTGATGGCTGAGAGTTAATGAGCAGCCTCAAACTGAGCTTGAAGACGTAGATGTGACGTGAGCAACGTGTCTGAAAGTTGGAAGTCTTCTGGTAGCTGTGCCAAGAGAAATCTCAATCATTCCCAATCTAGCAGAGACGGAGAGCTGTCCATGAGCGTAGGAGCAGGAGAAACTTTTGGTAAGTATTCTGATTAATTATTTAGTCATTTTGACTGTATGCCTTCATGCCCCCCCCCCCCCCCCCCCCCCACCGATTGCCTGCGAGCTTCTCCTGACTATACGGTAATTTATCTATTGTGCGACAGAAAGTTGCGTGGTTATGACCCAATCGTTAGCCTATTTTTATAAAAACGTCTGCTACGGAGCCATAACGTGAGGTACATGGTAATGGAGCCTTTTATACATTGTTGTGTTTCTTTAGAAATAAACAATGGACAAATAGAGTCTTTAAACGCTTCAGATGTAAAGTTATTCTCTGTCAAAGTGACGTCAAAATGAATGGCAGTCAATGGAATGCTAACGGGAGGTGATGGCTTGTTAGCCTATGAACCTCCCCATAGGAGGTACGCTTTTCGGATGCTCCCTTACCCCCTTGAGAAATACTGACCGAAGAGGGAGCTAAATATTATTTAGCAGCCTATATGGCTTTATTCCTCCCCGATAGAAGCAGTCTCCGCTCTCTGCTGTCACATCTCTACCTCTCTTGCCTGAGTGAAGGAGCGGTACCGCGGCATGTGGCAAATGTCGGAGCTGAAATTAGCATTGATGTAAAAATGCAAATAAATCAGTGAATGCACAGGTAATTAATTAAGTGACATACAGCAGCATCCTCTTGTCTGAGACAGAGACAACACCGAGTAAGAATGCGGCCGATTTTGTGACGAGACCGAATACAACAGCACTGCCGAGGTCTATCAACACAGCGCGGCCAACCGGAAGAAGTGGGCAGTCACTGTTGAGTTCTATTGTATAGTTAGTTACATAATCCTGATCCACCTACCAGAGCAGAAAATACCACTAGGGCTGCAACTAGTTACTTTCATATATCAGGTATTATATTAAGTTTTCTAGGCGTCTTTAAATTAGGGATGATTATGTTCACAGTCAAGTAACCTGATTATTTTAATGATTAATCAATTCATCATTTAGTGCAAGGTGACATGTTTAAACTGTTTGTTTTGTCCTACCAATACATTTTTTGTCAATTATCTAATACAGAGAAAAAGCAGCACATTTCCCCATGTGACAAGCAGGAAACTGAATGTGACCTATGCTTTATAAATGCCTTATTCATTGATTAGTGAATAAAATTACAGATTCTGCTACACTAACATACTATTAAAAGTTGTTTATTTAAAGTTTTAATAAACAGTTACATTACGAGCATTACATACCTAACATTAATAACAATACCCTTTAAGTGTTGGTTGGGCCAATTTAATGACGTATGTCATATACACGTGACATACACACGACCTAAGCCTACAGTGAATACATTAATGAAGAGTGGGTCGATTTGTTTTCAGACAACCTAGTAAGTTACTTTATTCAAACTATTAGAAGTATTGTTTTAAATAAGAAGCTATAAGCATTAGCAAAACATGCGTTTGTGTAATAACTGGCGCAAAACTTCAGTTAGTAGCTAGCTACTGCAACAAACTGCCATACTCGAAACGACTGGACAACCAGTCAGTCACTCAGAGTTCCAACTCAGTTCAACACCTGTCTGTACATGGCTATTCAGTAAGGGGGGGGGGGGGGGGGGGGGGATCATAAAAAACTTAATTTGAATGTAAATATACTTGAGACTGGTCACTTTGGTGATGAGAAACCTCTCCAAAAAAGCCGGAACCGAAAAGCTGACTCCTTGACAGAAAGAATGATAGCCACATGCTAACGAGCTAATTAGACATCCACTTGGCTGATTGGCTAACAGGCACAGCTATGTGGCCTGGCCCCCGTCAGCTAACGATGTTGTTGGTTAGCTAACGTTAGCTAATCACGTTAACACCCGCTAACAAAGAGTCCAGCACTCGCCAGCACAGTCGACATATATACGCTAGATGCAGACATACAATTCAAACCTAAAATAAGTCCCTTTATCTTAAATTGTAGAAACGTTGGGGCACGGAGAAGGCATGCATGATAAGCACTGGGTTTTGACAGTGTATTGTCCAGTGTATTGTCCAGTGTGTGTGTGTGTGTGTGTGTGTGTGTGTGTGTGTGTGTGTGTGTGTGTGTGTGTGTGTGTGTGTGAGTGTGAGTGTCATCAAGAATTCAACCAGATTGCTCAAAAAAAAAAAAAACACCTGCGAGCCAAGCCGACAAGAAGCCACAGCAGACAAGACAATAGTCTAAATGTAGAAGAGGCTGCAGTTGTTGAGCTGCAAGTTGTCATCTTTTCAGTCTTACCTTTGACTCGTTTCTCAGGGGTTCATTTGTTGTCTTCCTCACTCTCCCTGGCAGCCATTACCGCCACACACGTTCTGCTCTCACAGTCAAACCAAGGAGGTTTTTCAAACACTGGACGTGAGAGCGTGCAGCTGCTGTGCAGTGCAGCGCAGAGGTGGACAGAATGAGGCGACTTCCGGCTACACATTTCAAAATAAACTCCTGTTTGAAGGACCGATGGCCTACAATTTAAATAAACAAATGAAGCCCATCACAACGTTCCAATTATAATACAAAAGAATTACACTATTATTGTTTTAGTTATTTTTAATGCAGTCTAATTTTCTTAATAAAATACACATAGGCAAAAACCATGATCATGTATGTATTATATAATAGTTTCAGGTAATATCATAACTGCAAAAGTTTTATTACACCAAACAGAATCATATTCATTATATTGCAAGTTTATGACAAATTATATTAACACTAAACATCATTTTTACTTTTTGCTTATTATTACATTTACATATCTAACATTTGATAATTTTATTGATTAGTAGCTTTTTCCCAAAAGTGACAAATTCATACACTATATTTTGAAGGGAAATTACAGCACTTCCGGACATCCTAGGTAAAATCTAACTTTATGAAGCTCACATATGTTTTACAATGTAGCCAGTCAATACAACGATGATGCCCTCTGCCCTCCCCCTCAAACTGTTACTAACAGAGGGTGGACACAATAACGTGAACACCTGCACACATCTATGCATGTCATTCTTCCTGAAAGTTATAATTTGGCATTTTTGTTGAGATAATGACACAGTGTGATATGTGGTAGGTCCAATAAAATAAACCTGTTCTTCATGGCATCGTTTTCCTTCTCTGGTGTTTTAAGGATGAAACCATCGGGCAGTTTTCTGAGTTAGGCCTGCACCTTGAGAAGTTAAACTTTTTATCATTAGATATAAAAGATGTGCATTCCTTCCTACTGATGTTTCAATCAAAGCAAGGCTAGAAAGCTATCTTGTCTATTTGCCACAGTTTGAATGATTTGAATGATTCTTGGTTGGTAACCTTTCGATCACACAACATTTCAGTGTTTTTTTTTTAATTTAAATGCGAATCTTATTTTTAATCCAAACAATTTATTGAACGATGCCACACCCAATATTCTAATATAATATTTCAATTCCACAATCCCAATTAAACTGATGTTTAGATTGATTGTGAGAGTTCATTGTCAATCTTGCAAAGTGTGAAAATAGCAGAGAAGTAATTTATTCCAATTTCAATTTTACCACTTTAATCTCAGAATATCTGAGTTCTTATCCGACTTAAAGGCATACTATGTAACTTTTCCCTCTTCGGTCCCCCTACCGGTATTCCTTTAATCTTAGAAATTCATTTTTCTCCGAATATTACCTCTCTCTCCTGGGTCTATGACATTATTTTGTTCTTCCTACAACGGCCCTAGAACGCTGTCGTAGCAGAAGCAACTTACGTTTGCCAACATCAAGCTGACAAGAAACTCTGTAGCAGATACAGTTTCTGATCTTTCTGGAGTGGTTTACTGGTCTGGCCCACTTGAGATCAAATTAGGGGTATGTGGCCCGTGAACTAAAATGAGTTTGACACCCCTAATATACAAGCTTTTTCTCAGATCTATTAACCCTATCTTGTGGTCTTCATGGAGATAACTGGGTTTCATACATGGCAACAACTTTGCTGTCTCAATGACAACTTAACAAACTCCATCCACTGAGGAAGATGACTAAAATGTGTCGGAGAACTCCTCAGCTAGCTAGTAAGTGCACCTTGAGTTGAAGTTTTTTTCACATTTTAGACTATATTATAATCTGTTATTATTAGAAATCAGATTTGTTTCAGGGTTATCCAACTCTGGTATGCATGGCACAGAAATTTGATTGATTAAATAATTTGTCATAGAACTGATCAATACAATATTAGACTATGGCGAAGGGTTGACAGGCATTGACATAACATGTAGATACAATAAACTGGTAAATGAAACACAAATCTTGTTAGATCTTTAATTTCCCATTGCATTACAGCACAATATATTTCAGTTGCAGGCTGAAAAAGTGGCAGATGATCCACATTCAAAGACAAACTTAATCACTGAGTTTAATATTAAGGCTACAGTACGTGTTCAGCAACAAACCTGAGTACTGAGTAAAGGTGAAACCTCTACCCAAAGTTAACATAACCATGCATGAACATTCTTTGTATGCAGTTATGTTGAGGGACTCTGGTATTGGAGTGGATTGTCCAGAAAGACAACAACATGGTGGGTGTGTCTGCTCTGGTAAGCAAAGATATGGGTGTTCATTTGAAGAATGCAAGTGAACATCGTATATGGGTATTTATCAGTGATTGTGTGTCTCTCTATTTCCTGGAAACAAGGCTAAGACGTCATTCAAAAGCACCACTTTGGCTTAAAGTTCAGGATCTTTTGTGATATATATAGGCAGCAACAACAGACATACAGATACCAGACAAATTGCAGAATATGCTCCATGAGGTAGCACACATCACATTCAAAGAAGATGTAAAAAGACACAGTAATAAATACTTGGGCAGACCACTCAATAAACAAAACCATTTTTTTTTTTACAATACATACAAAACTATTTTTTGGACATGCTGTTGTCAAGCTGTCCAAAATCACACCTGAGGTAGACTTGTATAGATTTTTTGACAAGACGAGTTCTGTCTTGGTCACACACGAGAAGCAATACAAACTACAAGGAACGACAAAACACTGAGACTTGGGCTAAATTAGATATTATACATGGTAGATTGGACCCCATACTGCCGCCTAGTGAACATTATGGCAAACCCAAGCACATATTATAGGCGTAATGATCTTTAATAATGATCAGTACTGATGCTTTTAAACATCCATTGTGCTGTGTAAACAGTGGGCTTGGGCGTTTAGTCCCCTTTTACATGAAAAAAAAGCTAATCTATCATTCTACTCATTATCATGCAGACACATCATAAACATTATATTAATACCTGTGAAAATGACACTGGATATATACAATAAAAACAACATCATGGTGATTTCTAAATTATAGTTCCATTCCAGGGCTTTTATTTTGTGATGAACAAGTTTTAATTTACTTTTTGGTGAGTCCATTTTTTTCCTTTACCTGCTTTGTTGGCTTTTTATCTACTCAGGGATTTCTTTAAACTTCCCCTAATGTCTTTCAACAATCAGACAACCACACAAAAGGCATAAGCTTTAAAGAACAGTTATGGGCAATATGCATATTTTCGGGGGGTTTTCTCCCATGTGTGAGATGAGAAGGCTAGCTGTTTCAACTTTAAAGCAGCTAGCAGGAACCACTGGCCTGGTTTCATTTAAAGAAATACACCTACCAACATCTATAAAGCTCACTAATTTACAAAATTGTATCTTGTTTGTTTATTCCGTAACACAAAGACAAATGTATTGTATGTAGGGGTGCACAATTAATCACAATTTTATCGAAAACACAATACAGGCTACTACTTCCGTCTACAGCAGTTTTTTTTACAGGCTATAGCGGGAAAAAGTTTCTTCTGTCCCACTTCATTGTAGCTAAATATCTTATAACAACATCACACGTCAAATACGATAGCAACGAACAACCCCTACCAAGAAACGCAATGCACATCATGTTTAAAGATACATCAAGGTGTTCAGAGTGCGCGATCCAATTTGGCTAGCAAAACTTTGTTCGCAAATGTTTGCTTGGATGTTGTGCGATTCAGTGCGAAAATGAATGTAACCACCGTAAAATGTCACAAATCTATTTGATATACCAATTTCACCGCAAAACAGCATGTGACGTCATTACGCACAGGTATGTATTTGCTTTAAAGCCGACGGAGCAGCCTGTTCTCATGAACCGTACGTTTGAAAAGCTACGAAAAGTTAAGCACTGTAATTTGCATGATTTTTGTTGCCGTATCCACCACATTGACAGCTGCTGTATAAGAAAGCAGCTGGCTGCGTAGGGAGGAGGTTGGGGTGGATGGGTTGGCGTTAAAACACAGGACTTTCATGCAGGGAGTGGAGTTCGCTTCACGGGGAAAACAAAAGACTTTCACCCAGTAAATGTGTGTTTCTTGGGAGTGTTTTAATTCAAACCACAATCTTTTTCCTAGACTTAACCAGTCGTTTTGGTGCCTAATCTTAACTTTCGTCACCGCATAACGCTCACTTTTTGTGGACTAAATGTAACCGTAATCTCCGCCGAAATGACCGGCAGCTTTGCTCTGTACTGTGCTCTGTACCCGGCTCACAGTCACCTATTCTCAGATAACTGAACCACCAACTACCGCTGACCTGACGGAGCACCATGCAGAGCACAGTAGCCGGTGTCGCAGAGCTCTGTAGTGGCTAAACACATCTACTAACTGCCGCTGATACGACCGAGCTGTGACGGAGGTCTGTAGCCGGCAGCATAAAGCTCTGTAGCAGCTTAAAAAAGCTAGCAACTGTCGTCAGTGAGCTCTAAAGCTGTTCAAAAGTCACGTGAACAGCTGGCGGTCTCCTAGTTTTCGTATATCATACGTTTTAGTGTGCATAACTTTTCGTCCGATATCATGAATGAGTTGGTTTTATGGAAACTCACCGGCTTTATTTGCATACATGTTTTGAGCGAACTCAAGATAATTCGATTGACAAGTGGATGGAAACATAGCTATAGATAGAAAAATGAAAACACTGGAATGCTGTGTTTTTCTGTGCAGTGACAATCCAGTTAGGTTGTAGATTTGTAAAACTGACACAGAGTACACTGTCAGCAAACAATTACACGGTAATAGAATTATCAGAATGTGTTCAAAAAAGTTAGGACATACTGCACGGCATGTGCACAAAAAGAAACCGAAGCTTTGCAGAATTTGCAATGCATTGGTATTGAAAAAGATATTTCTGAATCCCAGCAATCTATGATCACAGCATGAATCAAATGTAACTATTAAAGCTGGCAAATGTTCAGTCTGCCTTTCAGGGTGGACAACTCTGAATAAATAGTGAATATAAAAAAAGATAATATCTATGTACATTCAGCCCCCTCAATAAAATGAGTTAAGGCAAGTTAATAATAAGTAATAACTTATTAGCAAATATTGTTTATGTGAATAAATCCCTGATACATGTGTGAACATTCCCTTCAGATTAATAGTGTTTTGCAGACAAAGTCTGCCATACAATCAATACTGGTCGTGCATATAAATTCAAATAATGAAATGTCAACTTGGTAATTAAGACATCATTTTTACCACTTGTGAAATAATGTTTTCAGTGGAATATGACAGCAGCTGGCATCAACCTCAGTAGGAAAGTTGAGGTTAAGACCTGAAAATGTTTTCTGGTAAAAAGGTGGACATACATTTTTTGCTGCCCGGGATATGTTTTCTCTCTTACATTCACATGTTGGATTGTTTAGCTCGTCTTTCAAGTTTAGTAGCCTAGTTACTTATTTTTTTTGGAAATTATATTGTAATTTTCCGAGAAAAGGTTTTTACGGGAGAACAAACACTTTTGACACAAAATAAATTATGAAAATAAAGTCATAGTATTACTTAAAATGTTAAAAATCACATTTTTCACTTGACTTCTCAAAATATTTAGATTTTTTAAAACTTTGCGGAGACGCTAATACTCTCGTCACAAACAGGGTATAATCTTGTCAGGTGTTACTGTAAAGGGATTTTTTTTTATCAAATCCCCCGTTCTGAAACCAGACACAACGGTCTGACGGTCTGTTTGAAGGCCAATACTGACATTTCTAGACAAATGCTGTAGCCACTTTGTTTTGTTACACTTATCAATATCATGAACTTTAATATTGTTTGTGCTATGAAAGTCAGTGAGAGAGTTTTAACCTGTGGAACAAGGGAAAAAGACTCTCAGCAGGCAGACACGCTTTGCAACGCTTCACTTAGGAAACTGTATTTAAAGTATTAAAAGTAAAGGTACTCAATGCAGAAAATAGTTGTGTGTTAAATGGTCTAATCATTTCAGCTGGATTTGTAGGCTGTTATATTGTTGGCTAGTTTAAAGCTATTGTGCGTAGTTTCTGTCTCCCCCATGATGAATTCTAAGTAATGACAACAATTCTGTCAGTGCCTCCACATGATACAAGCCTTCCATGATCGCGCAGTTTATGCAGTTGCTAGTAGCCAAGGAGGACACGGAGGATTAAAAAAACATGATGGAAGGGGTCATTATCTTCACTCGAGTTTCTGCGCGCGAAAGTCACCGAACAACCCAATCTTCTGAACATAGTCATACTGAGAAATACAGAGAGAGTTGTGTTGAGCTGATAGTCTTAATTAGCTTTGTAGCAACTCATTGGGAAATGGCTTGAATGTAATGGACGTCCAATAATATAAAAATATTACGCACTAAAGCTTTAATTTATAATAAAACATCAGATCAGACATGTGTTTTGTGTGCAAAAATATTAATTTGTAAAGTAACTAAAGCTGTCAGATTAATGTAGTGGAGTAAAAAGTACAATATTAATAATATAAAGTACAAGTACCTCAAATACGTACTTAAAGGACAATTCCGGCGCAAAACAAACCTAGGTGTTAATAACAGATGTGTACCCACTCTGTCGTTCTCTGGGACATGTTTTCATGCTAATCAAATGCGTTTGTACCTTGAAACAAGCTAGCGCGGACCGCTGATTAGCTGCCTTGCTTCCTGCTTCTTACAGTGCAGACGCTTTGCTGCTTGCTCCTGCCTCTGCTTGCATATTTCTGCTGATAATCTTGCTTTTCCTCTGAGAGAAACTTGGATACTTATAAATCACTGGACTATACATTTTTTGGAAACATAGTAGGCTATTGCCATATTTCAACATTTTTCTGCGTGAGCGTGGCCTACCAATAGCTCCAGCCTGTCCTACAGTGACTGGAAACGTGGTACTTAGCTAAAGCTAATTAGCAGCAAGATGCCTCCATTCTCAATGGATGATTACTACAAACTCCTTCAGAAGATTGCAGTTCTGGAAACCAAAATTCACCGGTTAGAAGTAAATGTGGAAGTGAACGGATCATGTGGGAATGACACCACTTTACCATGGACCCAAAACAATGGACAAAAGTATGCTAACACACGGCTAATTAGCACCAACAAGACTACAAAGAAACAGGAGGGCTGTGGAACGGGTAATAAATCAACAAGTGGTAGTCCTCCCTGGAACATTATTGGTGCAAAGCCTAAGAGTAAATCATTTTCCTGGGAAATGGAAGGACGACTAACGGGCAGGGCACAGCGCCCTGAGATTTGTGATATGAACGGCTGGCCTGCATTATCATCCAGGCAGAGTGCCTCTTCAACCCCTGTACTCAGTAGGACACAGCCGTGGACAGCTGAAAAAGGGTAAATTAGAAACAACCCCAACAACCGAGTATGCAAGTGGATAACAGATATGCTCCACTGCAGCAGGACCCTGGACCTCCATCTGATAACCTGGATTACGTCTCATCATCACACAGCAGGGTAAGGACTGAGAGCAATTTAAAAAGTAAAAATCTACAGGGAAAGCTAACGACTGGGCCTCAAACTCTGATTGTGGGTGACTCTGCTGTAAAAGATGTAAAAAGCAGTAAAAACACCAAAATACTCTGTTTTCCCAAAGACACGGTGTCTGACCTGGCCCAAAGAATCCCAGATATCGTGGCAGCACACCCAACTGTGAAAAACATTATACTGCATATAGGGTCACATGATGTTGTAAAGCAAGAGTCTGAAGTGCTGAATCATGACTTTATAGATCTGCTGAACACAGTCAGCTCCCCAAACACAGAGGTGTTTCTCAGTGGCCCTATACCGCCAGTCAGAAGAGGATCTGAGAGATTCAGCAGACTGTTGGCACTGAACAATTGGCTTTCATCTGCATGTACTGTCCATTCTCTGCAGTTCATTGACAATTTTAACATCTTCTGGGACCGCAGACATCTTTTTAAAGCAGATGGACTTTTCCTTAACCAGGAGTAAAGCTGTTCACCTCTAGCCTACATTACTTTCTGCACCACACATCTGCTCCCTTGGCCAAGGACACGAGACAAGATGAATCAAAACAAGAGGAAGACACAACAAAGTGCGGCAGTGATCCAACACAGCCCCCACCTGAGCAAAGATTTGAGCATGGGAGACCACAGAGCGTAGACAAGAAATCTCAACCCCCCTTTTCACCCATCCAACACTCCTCAAACCCCCTTACCAACCCCGACGCCTTTGAGGATCCATCGCTCTCCCCACTCACCCTTTCCCCTGTTTCCCAATGCCACAAGTTGGGGTTCACTGACCGGATGGAGCAGCTGGTAGATGCTAGAATCAAGTTTGCCCCACTTCCTTCTCCCATCATTCGCCCCCAGCATCAAACTGACCCTGTTTTGACTCAACCACTGAAAGTAAAACGCCAGGCACCTCTGCCCCCTCAAGGACTGCAGCTAACTCCTTCTCCCCAGACTGATAAGTATGCTTGTGTACAAAATGCAACAAGCTTTAACTGATATGTGCTGGGTCCAGGCTGCACGCCTAGTGGCACTCATGACTCTTTCCAAGACAAGCCTGGGCCTGTGTATTAAATTCTTCTTCGATCTATGTTGTGATAGGTAATGGAAAACGAATGGTGAATCAGCTAAGTAAGAACTTAACTGCCAACTTAGCAAATCTAGCATCCATTCCTCGTCAGCCACAGCCTGTCCCAAAAAAGGAGACAGATAATTATTTTAACACACTAACACTAGCCTTACTAAACGTCGGGTCTTTTGGCGATGCTGTTCTTATGGAGTTAGCTCCCCCTAACTTCAGTTTTATGAGTGAGAATAGAGCGAATAAGAAAGGAGGTGGAGTCACCATTTTGTTTAAAGGGGTGATTGAGTGATTGTATAGGGTATTTTACACTGTTCCTTAACCCTTGTGTTGACTTCGGATCATATTGGCCCGTTTTAAATTTTAGTTTTATATCAGAAAATATTGGACGTAGAAATAAGCGCTGAAAATGTGTAGAAGAAAAATGTTAAAATTTAAAACGTTGGAAAAAGCAAAAACATATTGTGAAAAAAGGCGTCACAAATGTCAGAAAAAAAAGTGTTTTTTTCAAGGTTGAAACGAAGACAACACAAGGGTTAAGGTCTCCTAATAGGGTATGTAACATTGGTTGGGCTGAAAATTGCCCGAATGCTATTTTATTAGGCCCTTAACTACCCTGTGAATATGGCTCTATTTGGAACAAGAGCTTTTCTTCCAAATATGGTATGCTCATGAATATTTAGATGAGCTGCGCGCTGATTGGTTTGAGCAAACCCCATAGAAACGCATTGGAGACGAGACAGCAGGTCTCATATTTCAGACACTGCAAAGTTATACGTTGTTTGTCGGGCTATTTCGTTATTTAATTCACTTCTGAGACTTTTTTAAGCGAGAAATCAACTATTTAAAGCTCAAATATGGGCCGTTTTACGAAAATTGATGGATAATTGCAAATTTGGTAAGACGTGTTGGACTTTAGGAGCTCCACACAGTCTGACGAGAAAGCGGCAACCTCCATACCCAGTGAAAGTCACCGTTTCTCGGTTAATGGACGAGCAGGGCTCGGGGCTCCGCGGAGCTCCGGAGCTGCAAGCTAGGCTATGTGTCCCATTTAATCCTATGGGAAAAGATCGTTGCTACACTTTCGGCATAACTTTCGTATGTTTACAGTTTGAATGAATTTTTGTTAACATTAGGGGTTTCGTTAGCTGCGACTGTCCCTCCAATGCTATGTGTACAAGTCGCGGCTAGTTAGCTTCATTTTGGGCATAATTTTTGTATATTTACAGTTTGAATTTCGTCACGCCACTTACATAACATCTACCCAAAGGTCTTATAAAGCTAACAATTGTGTCCAATTTGAATTTAATGATTTTTTGTGAACATTAGGGGTTTCGTTAGCTGCTACTGTCCTTTCAATCCTATGGGTAAAGATCACAGCTAGCTGCAGGCCCTGGAGCTCCATCAGGGCCTCGGCATTTTGTAGTCCAGTACCCCAGAAACGGTGACTTTGCGCGGGTATGGAGCGCCACAAGCTTCCCTTCGTGACGGAGATCCAGCTTGCTCACAGCGAGCCGGGGTCTATGAAGTAGGACACACCGGGCGGCGAGGCAGCACCAGCCGCTGTCACGTAACCTGCTGAGCTCCTGCTGAACTGTCACACAGTCGGACAAAATTTGCAATTAGCCATACATTTTTGTAAAACTGCCCATATTTGACCTCTACATAGTTGATTTCTGGCATAAAAAAGTCTCAGAAGTGAATTTAGTAATGCAAGAGCAGGCGAACAATGTAAAAAGTGTCTGAGATTTGCGCGACCTAGATTTAGAAGACTAACTGACCTCAGATCAGTTAGCTAGTGGCCTATGTAAATTTTGGGGCGTTACAAAGATAGAGACTAGAGCCAAATGAGGAGGAGCCACCGAGTTGACGTCAACTAGGTGGCTCGTTGAGATTTGCCCGTTTTCAGTTCTCTTAATACATCCATGGTTTTCAGAGGCAGTTTCAAATTGTGAGATTTGCAGAGGAAAGAGGTGTCAATGGGATTTTGAGGTTCTATGTATGTCCTAGTTACCCACTAAACTGTCATTATTCAACTATGACAAGGTAACATTGGTTTTGCATTCAATCACCCCTTTAATGACTCATTCCAATGTACTCAAATATCTTATGGAAACTTTGCTTCTTTTCAATATGTGGCTCTTCAGCTAAGGTCCTCCCCTCGAGCTATATTTCTAAATATCTACAGGCCACCTAAATACTGTGCCTAATATTCTTTGACGACTTTACTGAACTGCTGTCTATAATCTGTATTAACTGTGACGGTGTAATTATTGCTGGTGATTTCAACATTCATGTTGACAACCCCCAGGATAGAGGGACCAAGGAACTGTGTTGTATATTTGAGAACTATGGACTGACTCAGCATGTGACGGAGCCCACACACAATAAGGGGCACACTCTGGACTTGATTATCTCCAAGGGTCTGAACATTTCCAAGGTTGTGGTGACTGATGCTGCTCTCTCTGATCATTCCTGTGTTTTCTTTAATGGCACTATCCCTGTGCACAAAAGTGTCCAAACAAAGTTAATAAGAAAACGGTTTATCACTGACAACACAAGTGAAACAATCATTCAGCTTTTCTCCTGCACACGCGCCCTCTCAGGGGTCTCAGTCACTGAGCTTGTAGACAATTTCAATTGTAAAATTAAAAATGTTATTGATGCCATTGCTCCCACTAAAGTCAAAGCTGTCTCTGGTAAGAGACGATGTCCATGGAGAAATACCATACTGGTAAGAACAGAAAAAAGAGTGTCGAAAAGCAGAACGCAGGTGGCGAAAAACTAATCTCCAGGTCCATTATAACACCTATAAAGAGAGACTTCGCATTTATACTTTGGAACTGAGGAATCCAAGGCGGTCCTTCTTCTCGGACATTATTGCCAAAAACAATAATAATTCACATGCTTTGTTTGCTACTGTCGACAGGTTAACAAACCCTCCAGTACCAGTAGCATCTGAACTTTTATCCACCAAGGCCTGCAATGATTTTGCCACCTTCTTCAAAGACAAAATTCAGAAAATTAGACAGTCAGTGCTTCCATATAAAGTACAGGGTATGTGTTGTCACAGTGTCCAGGCAAAACAAATTCCAATATGACCCAATTCCATATGATTAACCGTAAAAACCTAGAGGACATTATACAACATCTGAAAACCTCCTCCTGTTGCCTTGATATTCTATGAACGGGCCTTTTCAAAAATGTTTTGAATTGTTTGGCTACAGATCTTCTACAGATTGTAAACACGTCTCTTCTCTCAGGTATCTTCTCACAGGCCCTGAAAACTGCAGTCATTAAGCCACTCTTAAAAAAGAACAATCTAGACACGTCACTTATTAACAACTATAGGCCGATATCAACCCTTCCATTTTTAAGTAAAATCATTGAATTAAACGGTTTCTCAACAACTCAACCTTTTCTTGTCACTAAACAACAGTTTTGATGCCTTCCAGTCGGGGTTTTGACCACACCACAGCACTGAGACAGCTCTTGTTAAAGTCTTTAATGACATCAACCTAAACACAGATAGTGGCAAAACTACAGTCTTAGTATTCCTTGATCTCAGTGCTGTATTTTATACGGTCGACCATGACATATTACTAGACCGATTGGAAAACTGGGTTGGCATTTCTGGCTCAGTACTAAAGTGGTTTGAGTCGTATTTAAAGAATAGGGACTACTTTGTGTCTATAGGTAATTATACATCTGAGCATACAAATATGACGTGTGGAGTTCCCCAAGGCTCAGTTCTGGGGCCTCTCCTGTTTAACATCTAGATGCTTCCACTGGCTTAAATTATGGAAAACAATAAAATAAGTTACCATAGTTATGCGGATGACGCACAAATTGATATAACCTTATCGCCAGGGGACTATAGTCCAATACAACAACTGACTAAGTGCATTGAACAAATTAACGACTGGATGTGCCAGAATTTTCTTAAATTAAATGAAGAAAAAACTGAGGTGGTTGTTTTTGGAGCAAAAGAGGAACGATTAAAAGTCAGCCCTCAGCTTCAAACGACAATGTTAAAAACAACAGACAAAGCCAGAAATCTTGGTGTAGTCATGGACTCAGACCTGAATTTCAACAGCCACATTAAGACAATTACAAAGTCAGCCTATTACCACCTTAAAAATTTATCAAGGGTTAAAGGACTTATGTCTCAGCAGGATTTGGAAAAACTTGTCCATGCTTTTATCTTCAGTAGACTTGACTACTGTAACGGTGTCTTTACAGGTCTCCCTAAAAAAATCAATCAGACAGCTGCAGCTGATTCAGAACGCTGCTGCTCGAGTCCTCACTAAGACCGAGAAAGTGGATCACATCACTCCAGTTCTGAAGTCTCTACACTGGCTTCCTGTGCCTCAAAGAATTGATTTCAAAATACTTGTGCTAGTTTATAAATCACTAAACGGTTTAGGGCTAAAATACATTTCTGATCTGCTGCTACACTATGACCCACCCAGACCTCTCAGGTGTCCTCAGAGTCAGAACTAAACAGAGAAGCAGCGTTCAGTTTTTACACTCCACATATCTGGAACAAACTCCTAGAAAACTGTAGGTCCGCCACAACTCTCAATTCTTTTAAATCAAAGCTAAAGACCTATCTTTTTGATGTTGCCTTTCTTTAAATAACTGTTCATTTGTTACACTGAAGTTGCATTGATGACACTGTATGACATTCTATAACTGCTCTTTAATGTTTAATTTCTTATACTGCACTGTAACTTTTATTCGCGTATTTTATCTCTCAGTTCTTTAATTTCTTATACTGCACTGTCAGTTTTATTCTTGTCTTTTATTTAGTGGTATTTTTGAACAGATAACGGACATATTTCTGAGAATTTCTCCAACGCGAGTGTGACATAGATTAAAAACAGGATTTAGAGGAGGAAGAGAAAAAAAGAATTTCCTCCGGCTATGAGAGCTATGCGAATACTACAAAAATACAGATAACGGACATATTTCTGAAATATTACCTCTCAAAAAACATGGGTGTGACAATTGATTATCCATACAAGGACCACGTCTGTGAACTGGTCAGATTTAGTCTGTGAACTAGGTCAATAAGAAAGACAACGTCTGTGAACGTGTCAGATATTTCTGTGAACTTATCAAGAGACAGACTGTGAACTGTCCCGGATTTAGCAAGGTTTACCGAGATTAAACTAAGCTTTGTAGCGACGGCTACATCGTAGTGAAAAGTAGAACTACTGCAGTCTTGTAATGGGTAACGAAAACACCAAGTAACCGGAGCCAAAAGGACCTGTGGTCGGAGAAATGTTTATTTTTCATTTTTTCATTTCCTGCTCTTTAATGTTTTAATTTGTTTTTTTAATCGTTTTCTAACTGCTCTTTAATGTTTTATGTAAAGCACTTTGAATTTCCCTGTTGCTGAAATGTGCTATATGAATAAAGCTGCCTTGCCTTGCCTACAATGCTAGTATTCGGGGCACATGGAAAGTAAAAACAAATTGGTATTTATACCACTAAAAAGGCTCAAAATATCACCACACTTCAACAGTAGCATAATGAGGGTCCCTACATGTTAACCAAAGCATTGAGAACATTGTAAGTGTACAGACAGTTTATTAAAAAGATAGATTGGGATTAGATCTTGGGAGCTACTGTCTTTCTAAACCCAGAGAACGACAGAGTGAGTACACATCTGTTAATAACCCCTAGGTTCGTTTTGCGCCAAAATTGTCCTTTAAGTACAGTACTTGAGTAAATGTACTTAGTTACATTCCACCATTGATAAATTGCACCTGTGCTTACCCTGTTCTGATATATGAAAACATCTGCTAAAAAAAGGTCGATTTTACCCCTCATGCAGGTTTTATAGAACACGCTGACATAGACTTGTGTCAAATATCTACGAACCCATATACAATATCAGTCAAGTCTACTCTGGTGCTTTAGGACACACACCCTGTATATGTGCAATGCTTTGGAGAGTTGTAAACCAAAATCAAAAAGGCTCAGTTAATGGAGACACACGTCATGTCAGATCAGCCCAGGGACTTGATATCTGGTGTTACTACACGGCTGCACTAGCAGTAAGTCAGATTGTTTCATTTCAAAGCTAAGACCCTTATCTGAGGCGGGAAAAGAACTCGGAAAGAAAAAGAAAAATAGTTTTCAAAGTGGACATGTCTGCCAGCACTCTATTGAAGAACCCATCACGCCCATAACACAGTGATGATCCCGATGTTGCCGCTCAATAAATAAAACCTGAGGTAGCTCTTTTGTATAAGCAGTGTTCCAGTAAATACCCTCACAGTTTCCCTCAGTAGTTCACTCTGAGGGTGGCTTGGCTCTGCTCATCTTCCTCTTCCTGTTCCCTCTGTGAGGTAGCTGTTCCCTGAGAGATTGGAGACGAAAGCTGCTGCTGCTGCTGCTGCTGAGCTTTGAGTGGACAGCTGGCCACCATGTGGGAAACACTCTGACAAAAATGGCACTTTTTGGGCTGAGGGGGCAGCTGACACTCTTTGGCATGATGGCCGGGTCCTTCGCAGTTGTAGCATCTACAATGAACAGAAGGCAGAAAATCAGAGACCTCAGAGGGAATATTGCAGTTTTTCTCAGATACTTTGGTACAATTGCTGAATGCACATCATCACTCTCCAAACACTGTGTGCAATTCTCACAAACCAAAATGTTTCATATTTTCAGTCATCTGGCTTTGTCATAACGCCACAAGAACAGGTGAATCTTTATCTTCATCCTCATTTTTTAGTGGAACTTGTTGCCAAAAAGGAAATTACAAATGAAGATGTTTGCACACAAAACACATGTCGTTAACATAAAATCTGATGTTTTGTTATACGTTAAACTAGCCAACAACATAACGGCCTACAAGTCCAGCTGAAATGATTAGACCATTAAACACACACCTGGTTGGATCCTTTACACTTTCTACAATGGGAGGAGAGTTCTGCATTGAGTACTTTTACTTTAATACTTGAAGTACATTTTCCTGACGATACATACTTTTACATAAGTAATATTTCCAATGCAGGACTTTTACTTGTAACAGAGTATTTTTTACAGTGTGGTGTTAGTAAAGGATGTGAATACTTCTTTCACCGCTGTTGAATTATTACAATGCACGTCATAGTTTTGACAAGTAGCTGGTTTTCATTTCAATCTGAATCCAATTCCATCTGCAGTGAAGTGATTAGATTCCACCATCAGAGGGCAGCACAGCCCAGCTTTGTGTTCAGATCCCTGGGTCTCTTAACTTATCTGTCACCATGCATCCACATCAACTACAGCCCCAGTGGGGAGCAGCTGTTCAGGGATTCAGCCAAATTGATCTCCTTCCCTGAACGGGGTTGCATATTGTACATGGGGAAGAGGATTAAGGCCAATGTGAAATATGTGAACATTTGATTTCTGAGTTCAGAGCCAAAATTTGGAGGAAAAAAAGGTCAGAATTGTGACTTTAAAGTTCCAGTGTGTAACGTTTTTAAGTTGTTCATTATCAAAATCTGTGTTGCCCATTCACAAACTTGTCCTTTTTCATGAATATTTACCACCACCATCAATTCCAAGTATTCCCTTTGGCTTGAAATTTAACATTTGCATTTGTATGAATTGGGGTAGACGCTCCATATTCATGCTCCATCTTGAAATACGTTAGCCGGTAAGGGACATACAGGACATACTGCTCCGCCTTTCACGTTTTCGCTGTCACATGATAAACTCACAGGTGCTGATAATGCTGCTACCATTAGATACCCATGTATCGTAGCTTCCCGGCCCCAGCAAGTTTGAAGAACAGGAGTCTTCTTCTTCTTCGCCCAGAAAAAGCAAAAGGATATTGAAAAGATCAAGAGCTTTTTGAAGCATGAAGGCTACCGTAGCTGTAATACGTACTTTGAACTGCGTGGTGTGAGATAGTTGATTGCAATATATGATCTCAACGCTAGATGGGAAAAATTCCCACACATTGGACCTTTAAAGAATTTAGAATTCTGACTGTATTCTCGTAATTCTGACCAGTGGTGGAAGAAGTATTCAGATCCTTTACTTAAGAAAAAGTACTAATACCACACTGTAAACAATACTCTGTTACATGGTAAAAGTCCTGCATTGAAAATGTTACTTAAGTAAAAGTATGTAAGAATCATCAGGAAAATGTATTTAAAGTATTTAAAGTAAAAGTACTCAATGCAGGATCCAGATGTGTAAAGGATCCAGATTAAACAGTTGTGTGTTTAATGGTCTAATCATTTCAGCTGGACTTGTAGGCCGTTATATTGTTGACTAGTTATAGCATAGAAAATCTGCTTATGAATATAGGAAATGTTGGATAACAACATAATGTAATTCTGCTAAATAAAACATCACATTTATTCTTAGTTTCACTTGTTTTCATTTTAAACAAATTGTATATCCGAATACAATACACATTTTCTATAGGCTCAGTCTGCCACTTAAAAAAAAACAATTCCAGTGCTGGTTCCATGGTATCAGAATTTTGCATAGTCGTCATGGAAACATTAATTGGTCATGTGACAAGGGCTGGGAAGATTAGCAGAACAGGCAGCCAAGTGACAGTACTCTGATCCAATGGAAATCACAATTGACAGCACTCTAGCCCAATGGATTGGGGATACATTGTACAACACGTTTTCTATCTTTTCCTTAGACTGCACCCCAAACAACAACTGATGTGGCAAAAATTCAGCCCAATTCTTAAATCAGCTGGGTGCGACCAATAAGGGGCTCAGATCAACAGAATCTGTAAATTGTCTGCCCATATTTCATAGAACAGAGCCATCATTAACCTCTGCTATGGCAAGACATAATGGCATTCACATGAACAAAACTTTTTAATTGCAATTTACTAGGAATATGTAATTTAAAGCAGGGGTCTTCAATGTTTTTTTAAGCCAAGGACCCCTTTACTGAAAGAGACCCCCTACTACATATATCGTAGAAATTATACTGGGCCAATAATAACGTGTATGGCGGCCTAAAGCCTTTATACATGCCTTTTTTTTTTGCATAAAATACTAAGCTATTAAAATAGCCTAATGATTGTTGGCATGATTTTATAAATCATGTTTTAATGTTAAACATACATGTGGCACAGTGAATCCTTAGGATTATAATGTATCTGTGGATGGCTACCTTATAGTGACTATACCTTACCTATAGGCCAGTAAGCAGTGGGGATTTATATTTGCTAATAATATGTTGGCTTCATGTTAAGACTTTTTCATTTTTGAAAAAACTTTCAAAAATTAATATGTTGGTGCCCCTTTAAAAAAATGAATGATCATATCCTTCCAATGGGATTCCACTGAAAGTCAATAGATGAAATGTAATGTCCATCCAGCCATGCTGTTGCAGTTAACAGTATGCACAGTATGAATCTCCACATAACAAGCTGCCATGGTTGAACACAACACTCCTGCTGCCGTTTGTTGATCTGGTGCTAAATGTGTATTGGTATCATTAAATCAATGCTGAGAAAGCTAATGATCAGAAGCTAAGTGAAATCCTAAATTCATACGGAAAGGAAAGAGACCGCACCTAAGACTCACGACTCTCCAGCGAGACAAGACACTAGGGGGGCTAGCTCTGCCAGATTTTAAAATCTACTTCTGGTCTTATGTGCTACGCCCTCTATCTAAATGGTTCAACCCTAGTTCCTCCGCTTCTTGAAGACCAATTGAGGAGAATATTGTATTACCTCACAGGTTGCAAAACCTGGTGTATGCTAATATACCATTGAAAAAAGCCAAATTACAACTAGGCCTTTTGGATTTTTGGTTTAGTTACTTTTGCGTTCTAGCCTTGATACATCTACAGACATTCATACATTACACACATCCATACATTACACACATAACTGATTAACTGATTGCACGTTTATCTTTTGTTTATTTAAATAAATTGGATTTAATTGAACAAACATGTTTGTCTCCACCTTTTGTCATGCCTTTGAGCCAGGTCATGACATGGGTGCTCGTCAACTCAGCCTTTGATAGCAATTCTTTATCTTGTTATGTTGGGGTGGAGTATCACATGTGACTTTAGTTGGTAAGAGTTTTGTTTGAAGACCTTAAAGGAGGGCTTTTCTTTTGCTCAATGTTGAGTTAAACAAGTAGTGCTTAAATGTTTGGTGTGGCCTTGTTTTAACTGGCGTTCTCCTCTGTGAGGTTTGGCAGTAGGTTATATTAGAGAGTCTGTCGCAGGGGACTTCTTTAGTGTGACGGGGAAAGTGGTTGGAGCTAAATGCTCGGGATCACATCCGTGGGGTTCTGAGGGTAACTGCTTAGCAGGGGCTTTTTCAGACCCACTGGTTTATAGTGAATAAATACCCACCACCTGTACTGAAGACTAGGGATTAGTTTAGTTAGCTAGTTTATTCATTCCTAGTTTTATTCATTCCTAGTTAGCTAGTTTATTCATTCCTTCATTCTAAACTAGTCAGTTTAGAATGAAGAGGCTCCAGTTTGTTTGGATTTATATATATTTTGGGCCATTTGTGTTTGGGAGGATTTCTTTGCTTCACATTGAGAATCACATTTGCTACATTTGATTTGTTATGTCTAATATTGTTAAATTTCATTCACGGTCCATCTGTTGAGTTGCTGGAGCGATGTAATAAGGAGCAGCTGAAGAAGATTGCTCAGCATTACTCCATTGATTTTGACCTCAAGCGCACAAAGGAGGCCCTGAAGTGTGTCATTATGGCCAACTTAAAGGAAGAGGGAGTACTGGGGGACGAGGGAGGTAAGAGTGGTGTAACTACTTCCACTACTGCTATTTGAAGAACAAAAATGATTATTGGTTTTGAAAATGGAACATGAACAGGAATTGGAGAAAATCAAATTCAGAAAGGAACAACTGAAATTTGATTTGGAAGTTCAAAAATTACCATTGCTGAAAGAGGGCAACATTTCTGCATTGGCTTTGAATTTGGAAACGCCTCATGTACGTTTTGATGTTGCACGCAATTTGAGGTTGTTACCAAAGTTTAATGAAAGTGATGTAGAGATTTTCTTTGTTTGAGCGGGTTGCAGATTCAAGAGACTGGCATGATGAGGAGCGAACTTTGTTGTTGCAGTGTTTTTACTGGTAAAGCACAGCATGCTTACTCAGCTTTGTCTTGTGCAGCCTGTAAAGAGTACAATACGGTCAAATCAGCTGTCTTGAAGGCATATGAGCTTGTTCCTGAGGCATATCGGCAACGCTTCAGGGGCTGCGGGAAGACTGGGGAACAAACACATGTTGAGTTTGCCAGGGATTTGACATTACATTTTAATCATTGGTGCTCTTCTTCTGGTGTTACGTTTGAGGCATTATGTCATCTAGTGGTTCTAGAGCAGTTTGCGACCTATGTTAATGAACACAAGGTTAAGTGTCCAAGTGAGGCTGCAGTGCTAGCCGATGAATATGTGTTGACACACAAGCATGTTTTTGGTGAGCGGTACTACAATGAAGTCCCCAAAGTTGGATAGACAGTCTAAAGAAAAAAGTGACTCTACTGTGTGCAATTATTGCCATCAAATTGGTCATTGGAAAAAAAATAGTGTCCTCTACTAAAAGAAAAAAGTAAGATGTACAATGTTAAGTCGGCTGGTTTGGCTACCACTATTCAGAGGCCTACACCTGGTATTCAGTCCCTCCAGAACGCAAATTCAACCAATCACCGCGAATTTGGTGCAAGTCGCAATTTTGAACAATCACCGCAACTTTTCCGCAAATTTGACCAATAACCTGAAGATTCCCACGACTTCAACCAATCACAGCAGTCCCACGTGCACTCTGAGAGCCAATGACCAAGCGGGAGTGAGAACGGGTTGATCATTTCCTTGTTGATGAAGATACACCTTCCTTGTGATATGAAGACGAGACGTGTTTGACTCGAACATCTCACATTTACCAACAAAACGTACAGCGAAAGACCGTGCAAAACATTTCAGACCGTCCTGCCAACCTGTATACATTTTAACATCAATGTACGCTGTAATGTTTTTTCACTCTAAAGTTGCTGCTGTTTCAATCCTGTTGGCTATCTGCAGCGGGCGGGGCTGCAGCTCCGTTCCCCCCGCGACTGACGCTTGCACACACACAGAAACACACACAGAAACACACACGGTGGATGCACGATGACCTAAAATTGAGGACAGCTGCGCTCGTTATTGTAAGTGCAATGATAAGTTAGTCAGTACTTTATCAAACCGTATGAATGTGTGTACGAGCCCAGGATAGGAAATTAACTAACAATGTAAAGATCAACAAGCCACTGACACATATGTTCAAATTTGATTAAATCAATACATTATTTTTTGTCTTAAATCCACCAGCCATTTTCATATTATACCAACATTTGCAGCATCCTGAGCCTTTTTGGTAAGGTTACTAGGAAATCTCAGCCCAGAGTAGTTTTATTCTCCCCGAAACAAGTTTCCTTTTTATTTTTAAAGAACTATACCAAAAAAAAAATTGCAACTTTTACTGTCTCCCACAACTTCATTGCAACAAACAACATCGCAACTTTTATCGTAATTTTTTACAAAAGCTCCCGCGAAATCAGGCATTTTGGGCCGCAACAATCTCAACAAAAGGCCGAAATCCTGGAGGGACTGGGTATTGCAGCAGAACTGTTGGCTCCTTTTCAGATGCAGGTTAAACCAGTAAATACTTCAGAAATTGACTTGTGTTATGCTCCATTTATGTCTGAAGGCTTTGTAAAGCTGCTTAGTAGTGATGAAGGAGTTCCAATAAAAATCTTGAGAGACTAAGGAGCGTCGCAAAGCTTTGTGAGGGAAATATTTTGCCCTTTTCTCCCTTATCAGACACAGGTAGCTGTGCATTTGTCATGTAATTTGGTACAGGGGGAAGTAGAAGTAGGTGTTCGTCCAGAACTGCCAGTTGACGGAATTTACTTTATTTTGGGAAAGGACCTGGTAGGAGGTCGTGTGTGGCCAGATGATGTGAGACAAAACGGTGTACACTTACCTGACCAGCCAATACACATAAATATGCCTGCTTTTGTTTCAAAAACTCCAGAGGTTCCTGAAATAGAGGAGGCAGTGAATACAGTCTAGTCTTCTCTTCAGAGACGCAAGCGGCCACTAATCTGGAGCAAAATGTTTCTACGGAATGTGTTGTGACTCGTGCTATGACGGCTGCTCTGGCTGACAGTGAGGAGGTTCCAGAAAAACCTTTTAATGTGGGAAAGTTTATACTGTCAATGCCAACTGATCTTTCTATTTCTCGGTTAGAGTTGGTGAACGAACAAAGAGCCGACAAGTCTTTTAAAGATATTTTCGAACAGGTTTTGCCATTTCCTCAGGTAGACGTTACACCGGGGTATTTTATACAGGATGACCTGTTGTTCAGAGTGTGGCGTCCACATGGAGATGGATTTAGTGGTAATCCAGTTGTGCAAGTTGTAATGCCTACTAAATATAGGACATCGGTAATACATGCAGCTTATGATAATGTTGCAGGACATATGGGTGTAAAAAAAACCTAGAATCATGTGATCGGGCATTTCTTTTGGTCATATTTGAAACGTGATGTTTCAGCATATATAAGAACATGTCATGTTTGCCAGGTTACCAGCAAACCCAATCAAACCCTAAAACCTGCTGCTTCGTGTCCGATTCAGCATTTGAAATCATTGCTGCGTGCTTATTATTGTACAGAGTTAAAGGCAGATTGGGAGGTGGGTTTGCCATGGCTTTTGTTAGCAGCTAGAGAAGTTGTTCAAGAAAGTACAGGGTTCAGTCCTAATGAGCTGGTTTTTGCCCACACGATTCGTGGTCCCTTGGCGGTCGTGCGTGATCAGTGGATGTCGACTGACCTTCCAAAGAACTTGATTACATATGTAAATGGTTTCAGGCAAAGGCTTTATGAGGCTGGAAAAATTGCTAAACAAAGATTGCATTTGTCTCATGGAAAAAATGAAAAGACTGTTTGACCGCAAAGTGGAGCGTCGGGAATTTAGTGATCAGGTTTTGATTCTGTTGCCACTTGTTGAATCCCCTTTTTAGGCAAAATTCTTTGGTCCATCTGACGAGTTTCTGAACAAAATTACTTGGTAGAGATGCCTGGTAAAAATAAAGATAAGATCTGTCATGTGAATCTGCTTAAACCCTATCAGACACAGTCTACTTCAAGTGATATTGTCCAGTTCTGATGGCAAGTGGTTCTGTGGCAGTAACTGAGGGGGACAATGACATGTTGGAAGAGGTGTTACAACCGCGACTTAAAAACTCTGAAGCCTTAGAACAGTTATTTACAACATTAGGACATTTGGATGTAATTAAATGTCAACAGTTGATTAAGGTTATTAAAAATGACCCCAGTCTATTCTCAGATATTCCTAACCGCACTACTTTGATCATACATGATATTGGGGATGCTAGGCCCATATCTCAGAGGTTCTATCGGGTTTCTCCAGAAAAGAGGAAAATATTGGATTCTGAAGTGTCGTTCATGTTGGAAAATGGCATTGCCGAACCATCTTCATCTAGTTGGGCTTCTCCCTGTCTGTTGGTTAGTAAACCCGATTCCACATACAGGCCCTGCACTGATATCCGAAAGGTTAATGCAGTGACAAAGCCTGATTCCTTTCCTCTCCTGAGAATGGAGGATTGTGTTGATCAGGTGGGGGCAGCCAAATATGACAGTAAGTTTGATCTTCTGAAAGGGTATTGGCAGGTTCCTTTTTCGGAAAAGGCCAAAGAAATTTGTGCTTTTGTAACACCATGAGGACTATACTCTTACACTGTCATGCCCTTTGGTTTGCGAAATGCCCCAGCAACATTTCAGAGGTTGATGGATAAAGTAGTGTGTGGGTTGGATGGTTGTGCAGTGTATTTGGATGACGTGGTGATTTAAAGTAACATGTGGGAAGATCACATTCCTAGGGTACAAGCTCTATTTGACAGGTTGGTTTGGGCGCATTTGACTGTCAACCTGTCTAAATGTGAGTTTGCTAAGGCGACAGTAACTTATTTGGGCAAGATAGTGGGGCAGGGGGAGGTTCGACCCGTTCATGCAAAAGTTCTGGCAATACTGTCATTTCCTGTTCCGTCTACTAAGCGGGAGTTGTTGCGTTTTCTCGCGATGGCAGGTTACTACCGTGGGTTTTGTGCTAATTTAGCTTCTGTTGTAACCCCATTGACTGAGTTGTTGAAGGCCGGGGTTAACTATGTTTGGTCTCCAGTATGTCAACAGGCTTTTTGGAGTGAAAACCCTGTTGTTGTGGATTCCTGTACTGGCAGCTCCCAGGATGGAGCTACCTTTCCAGTTGCAAGTTGATGCGAGTGATGTTGGGGCTGGTGCAGTATTGTTACATATTGATGAACAGGGAGTTGAAAGACCAACGAGTTACATTTCCAAGAAGTTCAAGGTGTATCAAAGACATTACTCGGTCATAGAAAAAGAAGCTCTTGCTCTTGTTTGGGCCCTTCAACATTTTGATGTTTATGTTGGGGCAAGTTCCTCATTGGTAGTGTACACTGATCATAATCCATTGACCTTTTTGCGTTCCCTTCAAAATCCAAATCAGAGGTTAATGAGATGGGCCCTGTTCTTATAGCCTTATAATTTGGATATACACCATATTAAGGGAAACGACAATGTGGTGGCAGATGCCCTGTCGCGTGCGCCATTGTCATGTTTGTCAGGACTGCCTATCGTTTTCATGTTTCATGAAATATTCCAGTTTTCCATGGATTTATGGCCACTGGGTTATGTACATAATGCGCTGAACTGAATGGTGTTAGAGATGATATTAACATGGTCGGTTGCTTGATATAAAAATGTGATTTATTGTATCTAACAGTGTTTTATTTTAATTTTTTTCCAAGGTTGTGGTGGGACCTTGCTCTTGAGGAGGGGGGTGTGATGGCTCCTAGGCCTATTAAGTCCCTGGGATTGGCTGGCCTGGATCAACTGATTGCTCACATGTCTATAAATAGGAATGCTTGGGCAGTCATTCTCTCTCCCTCCTCAACTCTGCTTGGTTTGTTTGGATTTTTGGTTTAGTTACTTTTGCGTTCTAGCCTTGATACATCTACACACATTCATACATTACACACATCCATACATTACACACATTACTGATTAACTGATTTCACATTTATCTTTGTTTATTTAAATAAATTGGATTTAATTGAACAAACGTGTGTCTCTACCTTTTGTCATGCCTTTGAGCCAGGTCATGACATTGCTCACGTCACATTTACGTCGTCTCTCTCAGTTGGAGGCTGCGCAGTAACGCTCTGCGCTCACCGGAAAAGTGCTTCTAATATCCTTCACTGGTCTCCGTCAAGAGCAACGGGATCTGTTGGTCCATTTTATATACAGTCTATGGTTTTCTCTGGTTTGGTGGGTGTGTCTCTGGTTTATTGGCTGTGTCACAGGTGACACCCAATCAGCAGAGACGTCTCTGTGAACTCGTGGTAATAAAAAGGCAGAGCGCTTGGGCACACAACAGGGCGTTTAACGCACCCCTGTTTCAGTTTAAAAAAAAACAACGTGTTGCTACGTTTTGTCGGGGCTGAACGCGGCCCTGGATCATATCACAGCTAACCCCCACTTCCTTTCTCTCTTGGTCCCCCCCCACGCCACCCCCCATCAGGGCTCAGTATTGATCAGCGAGGATGGCAGAAGGAGCTCCTTTGTTTCAACACAACTGTGATCTCTGAACCCTGACCCCCGCTCGCTCGCTCCCCTACCCTCCCCCTCATTTGCACACCACATCCCATTGTTGCTATGGCAATGGTGACCTCTGACCTCTCTTGGGCACCTACATCTGTTATCAATTAAACGGATTGGACTCTTTCCTCTTCTGAATACTACATTTATGTTTGGGAGAAAAGAGGGAACATGTGAATGTAATCAAACCCATGGTGGGGTGTTTAAGGACAGGAAGTGTTGGGATTGTTTTATCACTGCCCACCATGATTAATGGAGTTCAACTTAATAAGATGCTATCACATTTATAACCTTGTTCGGTCTTAATGGGATACAATCTGCAAAACAAAATTCCTTTATTATTTAACTGTTCTGTTTTTGGATCCAGTAAGTAGGAACATCTGAATAAAATCAAATCCAGCAGGTATTTAATGATATGAAGACGTGGGATTCATTTTATCACGTCCAGCTGTGATTTAATATGGTCAAATCTGCAAGATGCGATCAAAAGAATAGCCTCGCTGGATCTTTGATTGCCCAAACAAGCTGCGATTGCAAATAGCGTTTGTTTACAGGTTAATTTATAGCGTTAGACAACGACGTAGCTACGGCGGCAGTTCGACGCAAGGCGTTTGTTCAAAACTGTGGAAAAACTGCAGAAAAAGTGTAACCCTAACCCTAAGTGTGTTCAACCCTCTCACCGGGAAAAGTGTGGGTGTTAAAACATCCACATCCCCCACTGGTGCAACGCCCCTGGCGTTAGAATATGTTTTGTAATAAAGAGATAAACTTTGAAGTGATAATTAGGGTTGGGCATCGTTTTGATTTGAACAATTCTGATTCCAATCCAGATTTTTCCTTTCAATTCCGGTTCTTATCGATTCTTTGAGGGGTGGAGTTGAAACAGGTCACATGCTTATTTCACAGAGAAGAAGAACATTTTACTTTGATTCAATGGTGATTAACAGTTTTACCGGGCTTTTTCAACGTAAAATAAAGCCACACTAGAGCGCCGCTTACTGTGCTCCATGGCTGCAACACAACAAGCGCCTGGAAGTACGCCGGCTGCTACGGTAACCCAAACTTGCGCATGTTAAATTTGGAACTGATGATGAGATTCGAAAACCAAATTTTCCAAACGATTCCAATAAAAAAACTATTCCATTGGACTTACCTGTCACCCTTGGAGCGTCGTTTCTGGGCGCTCTTCGGTCTTCTCTCGCTGCCCAGACATGGTGCTCCGTTGGGCCCGGTAACCCGGACAGAATCCAGCCCTTTGGATGATTTCTTAAAGGTGAACTCAACGGCCTCACCTTCTCTGAGGCTGCGGAAGCCCTCCATGTGCAGTTTGCTCTGTTAACGAGATAATAGAGTGAACAAGGGTCAGAATTAAGGCTGAAAACATCCAATAACAATCTATTGAGCTCGATGGACCGATAAGGGAACTATGGGTAATATAATTGGTCATGTGACTAGATTTTGATATTGGAAGCGTTCTGGTTTCTGTTTATACACAGTCCGTGTGGAGGCAAAAGAGGTGGAACGCATTGGCCTCAATGCAAACTTGGAACCCATCCGTGGATATATACATATAATGTATGTATGTAGATACCGCATTGGCCGCTGCTGTTTATTGTGTATATATATATATATATATATATATATATATATATATATATATATATATATATATATATATATATATATATATATATATACACACATACATACACACACATTGTCCGTGTCCATTATTTTACTGTCTATGGCGACAATGTATGTATCCTGAGAAGAGTAAATCACCAAAGAGTGTGCTACTAGGGCTGCACGATATGAAGAAATGATCTAATTGGAATTATTTTGACTGATTTTGCGAAAATCTGTCAAAAAAAGTATTTCAACTTAGCATGTTATCTGATGATGCATTGGTGTCATTTTTGGATTTATTACAGTAAATATATTACATATTGGACCTTTAAAGCAACACCAAAGATTCTTTTGTACCTTAAAATAATGTTTTCAAAATTGTTTCAGTGGTTCATCAACTCGTAACAGGGTGAACGGCACTTCTGCATTCACTTTGCGGCTCTCTATCGGCTAAAACCGCACTATGCAAGTTTGCCAGATCGGGTAGCGGATCTGTAGTTTGAATGACAGCGGTAACGGACAATTCCACTTCCAACCTGTAGGGGGACCGAAGAGGAAAAGTGCTTTGGTGTTGCTTTAAGTTAAAATGCACCATGTTCTGTAGATCGCTAATCCATTGCGGTAAAAGAGGCTTAAAAGACAAATAGTATAAAAAGACGATTTGTGTTCAAAATGCTGTCTAATTTACCTTTATAAGATTTTGGGAAAAATGCACTTGAAATTACATTTGCAGTATTTCTTTATTTCCCTAAGCTCCTATTTGTTTCCAGTTTTAAGTACCAGTTGTGACTTGCTGATCTGTTGTCGATTGCTAATGCCTCGTTCGGACTGTGTAGGGGAATGTGTGGCCTACGCTCGTCCATTACAACATTGGACTTGACTGAAGCTACGACGTGTCCATGTTTGACTTTCTATTTTCCTCTTTATAGGGGCGCAACACTACACGGTGAACACGCCAAACGCCAGCTGTACTTTAGGGGGGGGGGAAATGACATGAATTTTGATATAACTTACTTTCCCTTTAAACTCAATAAGACAATGCTATCACTAGCCTATAAATTGTCAATAGCGTTTTAATGTAAACAGCACTTCTTACTCTTCTCACTACTTTCAACTGCAAAGACCAAATTTTCAAACAGTTTCATACTAGTTTTAAGATTATTTCCCATTTTGACTCCCCCTTGGTGCAAAGATAAGATAAGATAGGATAGACTTTATTAATCCCACACTGGGGAAATTCCTGTGCTACAAAGCACTCTCTGCCGCTGTATTACTGCTGCTTTTCCCATAAACCAGATGGAAATTGAACAAAGTGTGCGGTAAGATGATGGCGGAGAAAGTTCAAACATTGTTCGACCACAACTAAATGAAGAAAACATCCATCTACCAAACAATAAAAGTAGTCTGTCTGGGATAAGCCTGCAGCAGCCGCAAGCCAACCAGCAACCAGCCTTAATGCTCATTTGTTTCTGAATACACATTAAAGCTGCTGCTGGCTGAGCTGGAGGACATATAGAATGTAAAACTTGCTGACCAGTATGACCACAGCTGTGAAAGGCTCTGTTGACTGCACTTTATACAGGGAACAACAACTTTAAAAAAATGTCCTTTTGTTACTCTCAACCATAGCTCACTATAGAGCTCAACAGTGAGGTCCTGGAAGTGAAAATCCCATTCCTATTCATCATGAGGATTTTGATTATTATAGCCATAATGCCTTAACCATCCAAGTTAGTCCGCATGAAATCTACCTTGTTTTAAGTGAAAACATGTTTTATACGGAATGTCATGGGGAAGTAATACACAACAAAGTAGCACCCCTAGTCAGTGGGATTCTAATGGACAAAAGGGCTTGTTAGATTGTCGACCTTCCTGTAACTGACGCTCACTGTACCCCACTTTTTAGGCAGCGATCGGCCAAGTGTACACGCAACACATCGTGCAGCCTAGTTAGTTTAGTTAGTTAGAAGCATACTGAGGCCTTAAGCTACGGCAAAGTCTCCGCATATTGTATAATTTGCTAGCAGAACCTGCATTTCAAGTGTCATCTCAAGTGTGGAGAACTATCTGACATGCATAGGACCTCGAACATTGATCACAAATCTGCCCTAATATGACGCGATCTGTTCAAATTCCGCTCCCAAATGAATATTTTTTTTTCTTTAAAGATTTTTTGTGGCTTTTTTATTGCCTGTATTTATAGGACAGATTTAAGCTATAGTGCGTAGTTTCTGTCGCCCCCATGAGGAATTCTAAGTAATTACAACAACACTGTTGGCGGCCACATGATACAAGCCTAGGTGATCGCGTACGCGCCACTACCCCTACTCCTTCACGCAGTTGCTAGTAGTCAAGGAGGACACGAAAGATTAAAAAAACATGATGGACTCTTCAGAAGAGGTAACTATCTTCAGTTGAGCTTCTGCGTGCGAAAGTCACCGGACGCCACAATCTTCTGAACATAGTCATACTGAGAAATACAGAGAGAGTTGTGTGGAGCTGATATTCTTAATTAGCTTTGTATCAACTCATTTGGCAATTGCTTGAATGTAACGGGCGTTCATTAATATCAAAAAGTTATGCACTAAAGCTTTAAGTCAGGAAAGTGGGAGAGAGACGGAAAATGACATGCAGCAAAGGGCTGCGGGTCAGAACCGAACCTGCGGCCGCTGCAACAAGGATTGATCCTCTGTACATGGGGCACACGCTCAAAAAGGTGAGCTAACTGGGCGCCCCCCAAGTTATTTTTTTCTAACAATTTTGAATTGGTCATAATAACAACACGGACTACAATCTCCCAATCAGATCAAACCTCTGCACACCAAATTGACATCAACGATTTACTGAAGCCCAAAACAAGCATGTGCAAGGCCCTTATCCCCTCTCTTTCATCCCATGATTTACAGTAACCTGAGACGCGGCCTGAGCCAAAAGGCTCCACATGGGATGTGCGACTGAAACTCAGAGTTGGGTGGGCTCCCTGATGCTTTAATGACTTTTTAACAGGAAGCAGGGCTGGTTGGGGAGAGGAATGAACCTTGTTATCTCTGCTTTAGCCTCTAACCCCTTTAAAATAGAAATGTTTGAGCTCAACACCTTTGAGGTTCCACAGCACAAAACTGTCTGGGTGGTGAGGCGAGTGGGGGTGTACTCATTGCTCATATTATGCTTTTGGCTTTTTCCCCTTTCCTTTATTGTGTTATATATCTTGTTTGTGCATGTTATAGGTTTACAAAGTGAAAAAGCCCAAAGTCCCCCCCAAAGGGACTTACCATCTCCAACAGAAAACACTGTTCACAAACTGCTCCAAACAGCTCTATTGTAGTCCAGCCTTTACTTCAGAGACAAACGTGGTCACTTTGTAACACACGTTATAATGCTCGCCTAGCTGCTAGCATGGCACGCCCTCATACTCTGCTTCTGACTGGCTAGTAGTCCTTAACTAGGTACTGTCAGGGCACGCCCTCATACTCTGCTTCTGACTGGCTAGTAGTCCTTACCTAGGTACTGTCAGGGCACGCCCTCATACTCTGCTTCTGACTGGCTAGTAGTCCTTACCTAGGTACTGTCAGGGCACGCCCTCATTCTCTGCTTCTGACTGGCTAGTAGTCCTTACCTAGCTACTGTCAGGGCATGCCCTCATACTCTGCTTCTGACTGGCTAGTAGTCCTTACCTAGGTACTGTCAGGGCACACCCTCATACTCTGCTTCTGACTGGCTAGTAGTCCTTACCTAGGTACTGAGCATGTGTGACTCCCAACAAAGATGAACAGAAGTGAGATGGCTCACTCTGTAGCTAAAACAGAGAGCTCAACACACAGGGTGAAAAGAGGAGCTGCAGCAATGTGCAGTACAACAAAAATATGGTGTTTTTTGAAAATTAAACCATGTAAACCTATTCTGATATAACCTGTAAATAAAATTATGAACCTGAAAATGAGCATAATATGAGCACTTTAAGATGTGTTAATTTTCAGGTAATTTGACACAAACACACAGTCATCTTACAAGTTGTTTTTGTGGGATAATGCCTGACTTGACTCCAGAGAGAGGGATGTTTTCTCGTGTCTTCCTCTTGCCTGAAGCACAGCTTCCTAAAAAGAAGCTACGACCGGAGAATGTTTCAGTTTTGCTTGAAACTTTACTTAAAAGGGTAATTTCCTTTTCTTTTCTTTTTTTAACCTGGACCCCATTTGCCCATGCATTTGTGTCTAATTTTTGAAAACCCAATCCTGTTTAGGGCTACCAAAAATCTAGGGCTGGCCCTGAAAGTTAAATTTAGCCTACTTTTAACAAGTGAACATTTCTGTATAGGTGCACGTTATTTATTTTTTTAGTCAGTTCAACACTGACACCAATTAGCTAGTTTATATCCTTTACGTTCCACTTCTGAGATTGCTCCATTGCTGACGGAAATTCCACCGGATTTAACTCATTTAGGCCAGATATCCGTTGCCTTGGGCTTTCTTTGTGTTGGCGTTCTAACCTCTGGTGGATTTGTGAGGACTATGGTTAACTGTTCCTCAGATCTCTGCAGGGTAAATCCAGACAGCTAGCTAGACTATCTGTCCAATCTGAGTTTTCTGTTGCACGACCACAACAACTTTTGAACGTACACGTTCCACCAAAACAAGTTCCTTCAAGAGGCTATTTTGCAGAGGCACCATGGCTCCGTCCGGTGCTTAGCACCGCCTAAGACAATAGTGATTGGTTTACAGAAATGCCAATAAACCAGAGCATGTGGAGGAAGATCTGGCAATGCAAGACTACCAATTAGTTAAAAGCCAAGCTACATATATTGTATAAAATTAAGTTGTATATTAAACTGGGCCTACAATAATGTGTAGGGCGGCCTAAAGCCTTTACACATACCTTTTTAGTGCATAGAATACTAAGCAATTAAAATAATAATTTTTGGCATGATTTTATAAATCATGTTTTAATGTTAAACACTGAATTGAAAGCACAGTGAATTCTTTAAATGGACTGTATCAGTGGATGGCTGCCTTAGTGACTACCTTACCTATAGGCCAGTTAGCCTATCATTAAAGGACAATTCCGGCACAAAATGAACCTAGGGGTTAATAACACATGTGTACTGAGTCGACCGTTCTCTGGGATCTGTTTTCATGCTAATTGAATGTGACCAGTTTTAGCTCAAACAGCTAATTAGCTTATAACGCTAGTCGTCGGGGGACGAGGACAGTAAAAAGAAATCTCTAATTCTATACCACTACCAAGGCTCAAAATAGCACCACACTTCAACGGTAGCATAAAGAGGGTCCCTACATGTAAACCAAAGGGTTCCTCATTATGCTACTGTTGAAATGTGGTGCTATTTTGAGCCTTGTTAGTGATATAGAAAAAGAGATTTCTTTTTACTTTAGCCGTGCCCTGACGACTAGCATTATAGCTAATTAGCGGTCGACTAGGTACACATGTGTTATTAACCCCTAGGTTCATTTTGCGCCGGAACTGTCCTTTAATGGGTTTTTTTTACAAATAGGATTTTATATTAGATTTCTATTTGCTAATATTATATTATATATTATATAAATTTGCAGTAACTCTGAGGACCCCCTAGGGGTCCCGGGCCCCGTGTTGAAGATCTCGGGGCTAGTGAAATAAAGCTGAAATGTAATGTGATAAGCAGCAGGGCCTCACCTGGTGGACGAAGACGTCGAGCGGCGGCTCCAGAGCAGCTCCGTCCCGGCTGCTCATGGACAGGAAACCGAAGCCCAGCCGCATGTTGAACCACTTGCAGCGGCCGCTGCCCCGGGCCAGAGCTGCGTCCTGCTCCTCGCTCTGCGGGCAGCCTGCTGCAAACACAAGAGACAGGGATACACAGTCAAAAGGGGCGGGGCTAGAAGGGGGGCATGGGGTGGCACCAGCCCCCCCCACCCTGAAATCTGATTGGATCAGAGTACTGTCACTTGGCTGCCTGTTCTGCCAATCTCCCTAGCCCTTGTCACATGACCAATTAATGTTTCCATATCCAAACTGTCCAAAATTCTGATACCATGGAACCAGCACTGGGATTGTTTTTTTAAAAAGTGGCAATTAATAATCAATGTGTTTTATTTAACATAATTACATTGTGTTGTTCTATCCTATCCAATATTTCCTATATTTCTAAGTAGATTTTCTATGCTGTAGCACAGAACATACAAAGAGGGGGCTAGGCCTACATTGTAATAGGGCTGTGGCTAATTTTCATTTTATAATCAATTTATTTGCAGATTTTTTTTCCCCTGATTATCAATGAATTGTTTAATCTATAGGCTAAAATGTCAAAAAATTTTGAAAAATGTGCATTACAATTTCCCAAAGCTCAATATGCCATATTCAAATTACACTTGTTTTGTCCAAACAAAGTCCAAAATATATATTTTTAATTTAGGCTACTATCAGAAAAGATGAGAAAACATTTTGAGTTTTGCATTTTGCTTTCAAAATGATTTAATGGATTATTTTCCGCCTTTCGCCTTCCTCTTACTTTTCTTCTTCTCTGCTCTATTACTTTACTCACACTACAACTGCTAAAACAAGATGAACTGGGGTTAACAGCACTGACAGCCTTAATGAGCTAACTTAAAAATAAGAATAAAGTGGTTTTAAAAAAAGAAAACAAATCTGTCTTCACTAATCATTATTCAAGTAATTGTTTCAGCAATAAATAATGATTATAATAAATTCAGTATTTTGTTCACTATTTATGATCTAATACGATATTTATCATACGAGTATGATTTATAAAGATATTTATATCAGTTATATATTTTCTCACCCTTTTTTTTACAATAACAGAGCAAATGAACTACATTTTTTAAAACCTGCATGTGCAAATTAACACAAACTAATAAAATGCATCTTCCATCTCTTCTGACCAAATTAAATCGCATAAAAGACAAATCTGTATGGAAGCAAATCTTTATAATTAGATTCGATTAGATTAGATTAGATCAATGTCTTTGTCATAGTTCCTTGTGTACTTACATACATTAAAGAAAATTAAAAGACTGTTCTCCACCCGTCACTTGCAGTGCAACAGGAAAACCTGTAAAACTGGAATTGGAAGTTCTCTGTCCGCCTCCTACACCTCCATCTTCATTCTACCTCCAAATCAACAAAAAGCCAACCTTCCCCCCAGACACCAAGTCATGGCAGCACTTCTGGAGAGAGCTTTGTGAATAGACAAGCACCCAGCCCGTCAGAGAGGAAACAAGGAGACAATGCAAACCCTCCCTTTTGGCCTCTTTTCTATTCAACCTTCCTTCCTTCTTTCAGAGCATCAGCATACCTTCTGCCATGGTGGGGAGCTGACCTCAGCCTCCTGCAGCCTGCAGAAACAGCTCCGTCCAGCCCACAAAATATCAGATGAAATAAGGTAAATGCATGCTGGATATCCGTGCACATGCATGTGTGTGTGAGTAATCCTCCAGGAGAAAGAATGCCTTCTCACAGCTTCCTGCTCTCTTCTTCTTGCACAATATGCAGAGCCCCCCCCCCCCCCCCCCCCCTCTTTGACCCTCCTACCTCTGTTAACCCCCACCACACACACACACACACCTTTTCGGTCAAGTCCACGTGATAAATCACACATGTCCAATAAGATGGAGCCAAAGCATTTGACAAAACGACCAATCAGGGCTTGGACGTTTTGTCCCCCCCTCTTCCAAAACACACACACACACACACACACACACACACACACACACACACACACACACACACACACACACACACACACACACACACACACACACACACACACACACACACACACACACACACACACACACACACACACACACAATAAAACCCCATGGTGTTTCCATTCCATTTTCATAATTCTAATCCACGTTTTAATCTCTAGGAACAAATAACAAATGACTTGTCAATACAAACACAGAATAAATAAGAAGTGAAAAAATAAATGAACAGGAGATTTTAGAGTAGACTGCCCTTCTGATACTACGAGCCACACATAAATGTTGTACTTTACAAATGTAGCCAAATTGTAAAAAGTGATCAATAATAATGAGGGTGTTTGATGGTGTTGCATGTTTGAGAGACAAATAAAGTCAGAACAATACTGAGGCACTCGAGAATAATTCATGTTAGTACAGTGAAAGCTAAGCCATGGCAAAGTCTCTGCGTTTGATGTCACTACTATGAAACTAAATCCCTCGATGTTTTACTCCAGCATTCCATTCATTTAATAATGATTACCCATAAGGCATAAAACTATAATGACATGCATTACTAATATACATTTTTAATAATGATATAAATGAATGGATTGTAACGTGTTTAAATCTTGCTATCATTTACTCTCCTGTCTCTGGGCACTGTCTGCATTTGGGTTCTAAATAGTAATTCCCCCTTAGCAGTTATATTCCATTTATTAATTAATTGATTAAACCCAAATTTTGGGGGAACCCCTCAATTTAGACTTTAATTTGGAATTGTAAGGTTTTTTGAAGGGTGGTATTTGTAATTACTTAAGGGGTTTTTAGCCCTTAAAGGGGCTAGATATTTTTGAATGAATGGGATTTACTTCACACAGCTCGGCAGACTGTTCCCCAACTCGTCAAATACTGAGGCGTTGTCACAGCCCCCGGTGTCTGATTGACGCACAAGGCACTCATGCACTAACATGCACTCACATGCACTCACATGCACTCACAAGCGCATGTGGCCGGACCGTCTCTCGAAACAAAGACCAGAGAAGCTCAGATTATAACACACACAGAGCCACTACTCCAACATAAAATTACATAGCAAATATTTGTTTACTGCTGTATTAAAGTTCTAAATATTGAGAACAGCCTGTTTAAAATGTACATTAATTCATGCCAAAAGCCCATTATACCCCTTCATATATTACAATCCATTCATTCATTCATTCATTCAATCATTTCCTCCAAGTCATCCGGGTGAACCTAATAAATACCTTAATACTGAATAGGGATTACTTAAAATGTCATAGTTTTTTTTAGGGCTGTCAGCATTAACGCATTAATTTTTTTTAATCGCATTAATCGCATGCTGTCATTTATTAATTTATTTTCACTTCACTCAGCTTCGCGTCGTGCCTAACAGGCTACTATTTTGACCCTTTGCCGCACTTTGCCATACTTTCTCCTAACACATCCTGCTGCTGCAGGCTGCAGGCATGATGGAGAAAGACAGCAGCAACAAAATTCTGAATGGTGCTTTTTATTTTCCAAAACTCCCGGACGGGTCGAAAGCCATATGCGCATTGTGTAAAGCCGAATTAAAATATCACCTAAGCATGTCAAGCTTGAGCTACCACCTACGAGCTAAGCATAGTAGTACAGTTAACGTGACTCAGGTTGATGCTAGCGGGCTCAGGCAAAGCACTGTTTTGGAGAGTGCTACTTGCCGACCTGTGGATGACACCAAATCCAAAAACATTACTACAGCTCTTGCAAAATGGGTGGCAACTAACTGCAGACCTGTCAGCATCGTATAGGACTCGGGTCTTAAAGACGTACTACGGTTGGCATGTTCTGACCCGTCTTATACATTGCTGTCGAGGGGGACACTAAACTGGAACTGCTGCAAAGTGCAAACGCTGTCTCATTAACCGTGGATCACTGGACGTCAGTGAGTAATCAAAATTATTTAGTGTTACTGCACACTATATTGACTCTAGATTCAAATGTGTGACTAGATTCACACATTTTTCTTTTGTTTACAGTAAATAAATAAATCATAAACAAATACAAATCTTAAAATCAAGTTCATAAAGTCACTTTGCTTGCATTCACTTGATTCCAATCAAGATACACTGGTAAGAATTGCTTTCCATTGTTAATATGTACTTAGAAACAGTTCTGAAATGCAAAATAATAGAATTTTAAACATGTGATAAAACATGCGATTAATTGCGATTAACTATAGAAATTCAAAGATTAATCACGATTTTAAAACATGAATCATTTGAGAGCCCTAGTTTTTTTTATATTAACCACTTAATCATTGACTAACACCTTAAACTGATGAAACATAATATATAACTATAACAACATATTTCTTGTGTAAATTTAGGGGAAAGTCAAGTATCAATTAAGGTCTGCTAAATTTGGTATTCAAGGGCTTTTTGAAGTTAAAGTGTTTTTAAGGGTTATAGTTTGGGCCCTTTCAGAACAGCTTAAATGGCCCAAGAACACCTTAAATTGATAATTGATAATGAATGAATTAGTGAAATACTTGAAATGAATGTGTAAATTACAGTAAGAAGTCACGTACCACTTAAAATGTACTCTAATGGCTTTTTAAATGAAGGCGTTAATGAATGAACAGAAAAATAAGGGGATCTCTCTGCTACTTAGTGATTTAAATTCTCTTCTGGCTATCATCATTTTCTGACATCTAACAAACTACCACTGTACAGTGTAATGAAGTGTTAGACTTACGTTTGGTCATCTTAAAGGAAACCCTGATCCTGAATGTTCTCTGGATGAGCAGCATGTGTACCTTAGTGCTGCGTTTATGTAGCCTCCTCCAGGGTAATTTTACAAACTAACAGGTGATATTCAGACACCGGATGGTATGGTTCTTTCAGGATGAGTCATATTTGTTGCAGATGAAATGCAGCTTCTTGCATTGTCTCTGCTGAGGTGAGTCACATCCACCTCTTACAGTTTGTGAAAAGAGATACGGCGGCCCGTTGGAGTCATTCACTCACACTCATTAATAAGTAATTAGTAGCTTTCAAGCAGCTGGACAGCACTGCAACCTGCTCTCATCACTGCTGAGTCATGGAACTTCCTGTAATGACACACAAACACACACACACACATTACATATGTGCAGTGATAATGAGCCACAGCTGTGAACAAGTGTGTGTGTGTGTGTGTGTGTGTGTGTGTGTGTGTGTGTGTTCTTGTTTAACTACAGTCATGGGGTCCAAAAACCGGGAATACAGTATACTTGTGGGGTCCGGACAGCTTTGTGGGGCCAAAATGCTGGACCCCACAAGGTTAAAGGGCTGTTTGAGGGTTAAAACTTGGTTTTAGGATTAGGGTTAGAATTAGGTTATGGTTATGGTGAGGGTAAGGGTTAAGGTTAGGCATTTAGTTGTGATGGTTAAGGTTAGGGTAAGGGGCTAGGGAATGCATTATGTCAATGACAGGTCCCCACAAAGATAGTGAGACGCACTGTGTGTGTGTGTGTGTGTGTGTGTGTGTGTGTGTGTGTGTGTGTGTGTGTGTGTGTGTGTGTGTGTGTGTGTGTGTGTGTGTGTGTATTTCAGGAGGAGTTCCAATCTTAATATTCAAGTGTAAAGGTGGGAAGAGAAATTGTTGAATTCCATCCAAAGTAGGGCTGCACAATATATCGGTTTTTATCGTCATTGCGATATATAAACTGGCGCAATAAACACATCATGAAAGGCTGACACATAGGTGTCACATGGCATGGTGATACATGGCGAGATTTTAATGTGTTAGTTGAAAGAAAACATCTGTTGCAAACTGCACTTTAAAATGTAAACAAAATTGTAACTTTCATTCTTCTTTTTGTGGAACCTTTTATATTCAATTCAATGTTCAATTTGTTCAATAAAATAATGTTGGAAACCACATTCCAACATTATTCCATTCATGTGTAAGTCTAATAGTCCCGCCAGAGGCCCTCTGAAAGTCACCATGGAAATGGAAAGGCCCACCGGCTGCTGCACAACAATACAGGCCACCCAGGGTCACCCGGAGGGGCTTGTTGTGGGAACAAAGCCTTGGCACGTGCTTGTTCAACAGCCATCGCTGGATCAATACACACACACACACACACACACACACACACACACACACACACACACACACACAGGCTGTTATGTCACTCACTGAGATTGAAAGTTGCCCCTCAGTAAAAGACAGCAAGGAAGTTCTTAAACGTATAATGTGTAATTTTCTGCTGCTTGGGGTCTCAATAGGGGTCTCTCTATCGTAGTCTCGCTTTGCCAGACCCTCCTCGGTCTGGCTACTCCACACAAATGCCAGAGGGGCCGGACCATTTTTTTAAATGTGGGCCGGTCAAATGTATTGTTGTGTAATATTAAGCATTTGGCCAGTTGGCAACAGCCGGCCTGGTCCCGAGATGGGCCGACTGACCCAATCAGAGGTTACTTAAATTGGGACTTTCAGTCAAAATCAAGCAGATCACCTTCAAACGGGATCTCTGTTTGCAGGGTTCAGGCTGTACCGGACCCTCCCGGTGATCATGCTGCTCTGGGGGACTGGCTGCAGCAGCAAGAAGCTGATTTCTCCGGAACTCCGACTGCTGTCTGTCCACGCGGCCGTCTGACGGCATCAGTATTAAATTGAGACAGTTTCATTACCGGTTAAAAACGTCTCGTTATCGCGTTAAATAGTAGTCTAATTCGGTACATTTGGTTTTAACACCTGATGAGAAGTGTAGGCCTATAGGAGGACACATGACAACCCTGAACAAGCAGCGTCGCTCTGCTCCGTCTTTCTGCTGTGCCCCATTCACGTAGTGTCACGTTTTACACTATGTAGGTTAAACTCTGCAATTAATCCGCGGTTCACATGTATGGATGAACTGTAGTGGTCCGTTACACTGTAGGCTATATTCAACCTCACTGATTAAGTAGCCTAAGTCAATCCTACATTTTTCAACTTGGGAGCAAAACGTGCTCCTTGGGGGAACAAAGTGTTCATGCTGATTAAACAACTGGACTTTGGGGTCAAGTGTTGTCATCTCCGGCCCATGTCCCGGATGTGAAAGCCCCCTTACTGGACTACTGAATATAATAATATTCCATTATATTTTGTATTTTGAATTGTTACCTGCCACCAGAATTTTGTGATTTCCTTGCAAAAAATATAGACGTTTTTACCATAAATTGGTGCCAAAATTTTTTATCAGAATGCAGGAATTGAAGTCTTTTCCCCTCAAACCCCCCCCCCCCCCCCCCCCCCCCCCCCCCCCCCCCCCCCCCCCCCCCCCGCTTTATGTGTTCACCCAAAGACCAATTCTGAGCAAGGGAAAAACCCTGAAGTATAATCACAGACAGTCATAAAAAACATTTAAATTGCAGAGTTAGAGAGTTAAAACGGATGAAAAGATGGAGAACCAGACAGACAATATGTACAGTATCAACAGAGAGAAATACGGACAAACAAACAGACAGACAGTGACAACTAAGAACAAAATACTGACAGTAAAAGCATACAAACGGCATAAACAGACAGTATGTGTACATTTGTTATAAATTGTGCTCTTTAAAAAGTAGTAAGCATTGTTCATCAGTTACATTAAATGTTTAAAAAGCTGTTACATAAGGTACTGCTTATATTATTTCACCATCTGTACACAAATGTAACTAGTGAATGCACGTGTCCGTGGGTGGGGCTGCATGGGCGTGGTAATGTGGGCTGGTGTGGCTTCAGTGCCAGGGCTGAGTTTTGGTCCCAGTCCGCCCCTGATTACATGTTCTATCTTTAAACTAAGAGATGTGGCCAAAGTTAGACCATTCTTGACAAATTGATTCATGCTTTTATTACTAGCGGGTTGGACTATTGCAATGCACTCCTCACTGGCATACCCAAAAACTTCAGCTGGTTCAGAACGCTGCTGCAAAACTCTTAACCAAAACTAGGAGAAGAGAGCACATTACTCTACACTGGCTACCCATCTCTATTTGAATTGATTTTAAGGTTCATTTATTAACATACTGTATAAATCTCTTAATGATATAAGGTATTTCATACATTGCAGATCTTTTGATTCCTTATAAGCCAACAAGAGCCCTCAGATCATCCAATACTGGTATTTTAACTGTTTCCAAAGTATCCCAGTGGAAAATCTGCTTTCAGCTTCTACGCTCCGAGACTGTGGAACACCCTGCCCAGTTATATCAGAAAAACCAGCTCTGTTGACTCTTTCAAAACTCAACTAAAGACCTACCTATTCAGGCTGGCGTTTAGTTAATGTGTTTGTTTTTAGCTTTTCTTTTTCTACTGCCACTGCTACCTTTTCTATTTTTAGCTCTGGACCTTTTTTATTGTTTTTTATTCTCTTCATATGAACTTCTCTTATGTATGTTGTCAACATATTATTTCTTTCATTATTGTATTTTGTTTTAATACCAAACTGTTAAGCACTTTGAGCTGCATTTAATTGTATGAAAGGTGCTATATAAATAAAGTCATTATTATTATTATTATTATTATTATTATTATTATTATTATTAATAATAATAATAATAATAATAAAAAATTAAAGGACCATTAGGACGACAGTATTTTTGTTGTGAATGTAATGATGTACGGTTTAAAACACACTTGAATGACTGCCTGTTCTCTTGTGTGTTGCGGGGGGGGGGGGGGGGGGGGGGGGGAATAAGCAGCGGCCCCACGGGAAGCCTGTCAGCTCACCTTTCACCCCTCCTCCAGAGGGAAATCAATCAATAAACCTGATCAATAACCAATCTATAAGGTGCTGTAATGTTGTGACAGATATCCATCCCACAACAAGCCTCTAAGGCCGCTGAGGGGCCCCCTCAGGGCCCCCTCAGGGCTGGGCAGGCAACAATGACAGGCTGAAGCCTTCTTTATCAAAGGAGCTGTTGTCCCCAGCACACTTATGACACAAAGAAAAAAAACTAATCACTGGCAAAAAAAAAAACCCAAGGCTGAACTGTACAAGCCTGAGTGTAGATGGCAGAGGGCCGAAGATCTGAAACAATCAAACTGTCGCATTCTGTCTCCATCTTTAAGAAAAGTCTTTCTTAAAGTGTCATATTTGTACTGGGATCGTCTGTATTTGTGGTATTTGTCTGCATTGAGTTTATTGTGACATGATTTTTTTTTTTTTTAAATCTTTAGTCATTTTTTTATTTGTTTTTTAGTGTCTGTATTCTACGGAAGAGGATTAGGGCCACATGTGAAAAAATTGTGTTGAGTTCTGAGTTTAGGGTCAGAATTCTGACTCTTTTTTTAACTTTGAAAAAAGAAATTCAGAGAATAAAGTCAGAACTCTGACTTTAAACTCAGAACTCAAATACATTTGTTTCACATGTGGCCCTAATCCTCTTCCGTAGTATTGTGTGGTATTAGTCTGTATTGAGTTTATTGTGACTGGATTTGTGTCTGTATATTCTCTGTTGTATGTTTATTGTTATCGGGCCCCCTCCAAAAAGCTGTTAGTAGCTTATTTGGTGTTCCCCATCCCATGCGCCCTACATATAATCATTGTACCTTCTGAAATTGTGTTTTAATGATACAATGATAACGTGTGAATACATGAATCAAAACAATGTAAATACCTGTTCGTAAAAGGAATATGACAAGATTTCTAGGGATTGTCACTTGACTTCACAATCTAAAAAAATCTATTTTACAGCTTTCAGCTGATTCTGAACACGGCTGCTCCAGTCCTCACTAAGACCAAGAAAGTCTTTACACTGGCTTCCTGTCTCTCAAAGAACTGATTTCAGTATACTACGGTTGGTTTATTTCTGATCTGCTGCTACACTATGACCCACCCAGACCTCTCAGGTGGTCTGGGACAGCTCTGCTTTCTGTCCCCAGAGTCAGAACTAAACAGGGTCACGCAGAGTTCAGTTTGTATGCTCCACATATCTGGAAACAAACTCCCAGAAAACTGCAGGTCTGCTGCAACTCCCACTTCTTCAAATCAAAACTGAAGACTTTTCTCAGTTCGATGCTGCCTTTTCTAAAAAGCAATTGTCCGTGGCCAGGTTAGCTCAGTTGGTAGAGCAGGAGCACATATATAGAGGTTTACTCCTCAACGCAGCGGCCGCAGGTTCGACTCTGACCTGCGGCCCCTTTGCTGCATGTCACTCCCCTTCTCTCTCTCCTTTCATGTCTTCAGCTGTTCTGTGGAATTAAAGGCCTAAAATACACCCAAAAAAATAAAAGTAATTGTCCATTTCTTACACACATTTTTTTCTAGAGCAATGTGTAAAGAGATAATGATAATTTGACTCTAGAGCTGAAACGTTGATGTTCGTTTTTTGAAAGTCCTCAAATCTCTTTTGAAAACAAACTTTAACTTATGATGCGTTGTACGAATTGTTTCAGTGCTTGAAAAGAGTTTACCAAAGTCTTTAGGTTAAATATGATTAAAATAGTAAATAAATGTCTGAAATGAAATTTTGTAATATGGCTTTTTTACTAGGAGTTTTGTCAAACATCGTTTGGACACGCTGGTACGTCTTTCGTCCAAGGAGGGTTAACTGCTCCTCAGATCTCTGCAGGGTAAATCCAGACAGCTAGCTAGACTATCTGTCCAATCGGAGTTTTCTGTTGCACAACTAAAACTTCTTTTGAACGTACACGTGTTCCACCAAAACAAGTTCCTTCCCGAGGCTATTTTGAAGAGGCACCGTGGCTCCGTCCGGCGCTTAGCACCACCCAAGATGATTGTGATTGGTTTAAAGAAATGCCAATAAACCAAAGCACATTTCCTCCCATCCCAGAATGCTGTGTAGACTAGCCAGACCCTCCTCCACAGTGCTGTGGAGGAAGTGAGGAAGCAATACGAGACTTCCATTCGTGTAACCAGTGATCAGAAACTGTGTGTCTGAGGCGGTGTGAGAGTCCCGTACAGGAAACAGGAAACATCACTGCCTCTATCGCTGCCACAGGAAAGTTTTAAAACACCAAACACACTGAACTGCCCGGGAGTTTATGTGGAACAACAAAGCTCAGTCGCTCCGTCTCTTTTCTTTCTCTCTTTCTCTGGGAAATGAAGCTGCCTTCAAGTGCGGTCGGAAATGTTGAGATCTATAAACGATCTGAAGGAAAACAGTTAATTGTGAAACATAAAGTTTACTTGGGCTACATTGGAGGTGGAGGGGGTTAAAGAACACAACAGGACGTCACACAAATGGGCTATTTCAGTGACACTTCCACCGCCACAGAAGCTGCAGCGAATCCCATTTTTTTGCGATCTTGTTTGTATTTTTGTTGCAATGAAGTTGCGAGAGACGGTGAAAGTTGCAAAAAAAAATTGCGATTGTTTTTGTATAGTTCTTTAAAAATAAAAAGGTAACTTGTTTCGGGGAGAATAAAACTACTCTGGGCTGAGTAACCTTACCAAAAAGGCTCAGGATGCTGCAAATGTTGGTATAATATGAAAATGGCTGGTGGATTTAAGACAAAAAAATAATAATTTATTGAATGAATCAAATATGAAAATATGTGTCAGTGGCTTGTTGATCTATATATTGTTGAGCCGACAGGATTGAAACAGCAGCAACTTTAATCAGCGACTTTAGAGTGAAAAAAACGTTACAGCGTACATTGATGTTAAAATGTATACAGGTTGGCAGGATCAGGTTTTTCTCTGTACGTTTTGTTGGTAAATGAGAGATGTTCGAGTCACACACGATTCGTCTTCATATCAGAAACAAGGAAATGAATTTGGCGACGTACGTGCGTTACGTCAACCCGTTCTCACTCCCGCTTGGTCAGTGGCTCTCAACGTCACATACCGATACAAAGTCTGGCACGTGGGACTGCTGGGATTGGTTGAAGTCGCTGGAAACTCCGATGATTGGTCAAACTTGCAAGTCGCACCAAATTCACGGTGATTGGTTGAATTTGCGTGAATTGTTGCGAACGCGATATCGCGAAATCCTGAAAGGACTGATAAAAAGCTGATTGTCATGAATCCCGTTTCCTGAGTCTGTTTTCTGCCTGAGTTGCCTGTATTCTGTCCTGGAGTCTGTTTTCCTGAGTTTCCTGAACGCACCCTGTCTGGTTGCCTGGCGACGAAGCAAGGCGGGAGATCTCTCAATCACCCACACCTGCATCTCATCAGCCATCTGCACACCTGGTCCTGATCATCACCTCTTCACTTCATAAGCTCTGACCTGACAGTCATTCCCTGCTGGATCGTTAGCCGTGAACAGTATGTTGTGACTGTGTATCAGCCTCATGCCCCGTTTACACGAAGGGAAGACGCAGATATTTTCCCGCGGTTTGGCCTCTCATTTACACGAAAACCCCATTTTTATCACCGAAAACGATTATTTCTAAAAAACTCCGGCCAAAGTGGAGATTTTGTAAAACTTCGTTTGCACGTAAACTGAGACAAACGGAGGTCTAGGTAGCGGCGGAAGTGAGGAAGAGAAGAGAGAGGAAGTGATTTGTTTCTGATTGGCTAACGTGTGCTTGAGCTTCTTGTTACACTGCCACCTACAGGTCTGGCATGCTCTTGACGGCATTGACAGCATATATACAAGGGTACATGTAAACGAACACTTTACTGAAAACTGACAGCTGTGCACAATGTTTGAAATGTCCGTTTATGAAAATAACCGGCCACGTGTAAATGTAGCATCAGTTTACTAAGAGTTAGTTTTGCTGTTCTGTTATTTTTGCTTGTTGTGAGCTTACCTTCGCTTCCTCTGTCTGCTACAATCCTGGGATATTCACTCCACCTCTGTCTGGTCGTCTGTTGCTTCAGAAACAACATTGGATCTGCTCATTCCCTCCCATCTACTCACCTCCACTGCCTGCTCCGTCACCTGGATTCTCCTGCTTCCATATTTAAGTCTCTAAATAAATACTCACCTTTATTCACCTCACCTTGTCCTGGTCTGCTTCTGGGTTCTGCTCTAGTGAATCGTGACACCGATAGAATCCATTCTTGGAGTTTGATATGGTGAAAGGGCCATGCATAAATCAAAGTTTGATTTTAGTTTAGTTTATTTGTTTCACAGAATATAAAAAAACTAATTACATTGAAGAAATACAAAAATACATGTGATGGTGTGGTAGAAACCTGTAACGGCTTATTTTAAAAACCACAACCAAAGTACATACACTAATGTAGACGTACAAAATCAAAAATATATTTTGTTACGTTAGAATTATGAGCTCACAATGCTGTTGGGTTTTGCTGCCTAATTAGCACAGACACAATTTACTACAGGTGTATTGAAATTGTTGACAGGAAGAGGCAAACATCAGACACTGCCCCAATCTTAACCCCTAACCCGCTCTCCGGGGTGAAAGCCCTGTGTTGTTTGACCCATCCACCACCCCGACCATCCTCCCTACGCGGATCTTTGGCTTTTTATACTACTCCCTAACGTTGTCGTGCTTTGATCATGAAATATGCTTACCATTTAAATACATTAAATTAAAATTCGTAATCACTACACGAAAAAAACGACATGTTTGTGTCCTGTTCACGAATCAATAGATTCAATAACGTGACCATTTCACGAACTGCCATGAGACTGGGCTGGCATAACGATATCATGACAGTATAGATCCTTCACACTGTAGGAAAATGCTGTTGTGGATGAAGGCCTAAGGCCATAAAAGTGCCTTTGAAAGATTTAGCGTGAAATTGATTATTTATCCATGGCTAATTAGGCATGCAAATTGAATTGACCACTGTCATCGCATCAATCAGAAAGCTCTTCTCATATTTATAAAATATAAAAAATATATATATTAAAAACAAATTGCATGTACTGTAGCAGCTATAGAGAGTATGGCAAAATAATCCCTTCACGTCAGACAGTTACAATCACCTACTACAGTATGGGGCTGTGCAATTATTCAAATTTTAATGGAGAAAAACCATAATGCACATTACATTTGCAAGTAAACTCTTATTTTGTCAAGTGTACTGAAGGGGAATTCAAAAAGTCCAACGGGAAAAGGATGAAGGGAAGTTTTACAGTTCAAGGTGTTTTCACTGTTTTTAAGTTCAATAAATGCAACATTTTTCCAAAAGTCAGTGAGTAATCGTGTTAAATAACTGATTTCAGTATTGACCTAAATAATTGTAGTAATTGTTTTTATTTTCCCCATAATCGAGCAGCTCTACCACAGTAATACATAATATGATATTATCAAACACCGTGGAGATGAATGATGACACACTCTTTATTCTTTCAAGACACCAAAATACTGTTTCTGGCCTGACTGCAGCCTGACTGAAAATGTTGATTCTGACACAGTATTTAGGCTACAGTATGTTTAACAGTGGGCATCCTCTTTTCACAATCTATACGTTTTAGAAATATTGATTATGTCTATAAATGATTAAGACAGCTACTGATTGCAAGATCTACCTAAAGATAAACTGTGTCTGTGTATATGTACATAATCTTCTAATATTTTTTCCTCCTAATTTTTTTCTCACTTTATTATATTGTGTGTGTGTGTGTGTGTGTGTGTGTGTGTGTGTGTGTGTGTGTGTGTGTGTGTGTGTGTGAGTGGTGTGAAAAACCTTTTAAAAAGTCGCTCACAAAAAAAAATGACCTTTGATTGTCACTGGTTTAAAATTGAATTTGAAATTGAAAATGATCCATTTGCCAAGTGTTATTTCTTTATGCAAAAACGTCCCTGTCAAAGCAACATGGGGTCTCCCCTGTGTAATGTATTCTCTTCCAAGTATAGAGACACCATCCATGGGCGACACAGGGACATGCGGTCCACCCAGGGATGATAATCTACTGTCAAAGACTGATGGACGATAACAGCCATCTTTAGTGCACAGGGACTAATAATAGCTACACCCACAAGCATGAAGGGGATAAATGCACTGTTTCATCTTTGCCACTAGATGTCACCTCAAGCATGTATTCTCTGAGACTACACAGACCACAATAACATCATACTGATTCATACATAATCCAAAGAAAGATGCATGCATCGCATATAGCAAATACATGGATATACTGCCATTAGATCACCAAACAAACATCGATTTCAGAAATAAAGACAAGTTATTATTGATGATGTTAACGGGTCTGCAGAGCAGAAATGATCAGCTAAGGATTAAAGGTATGTTTTGACGCATCAACCGAGATTGAGCTTCAGTTACTATTACGTAATAGTGACTATTGATACAATGGGATATCATTATTTTCATAGTGAAGTGTTTGACAGAAATTCTGTCCGGATGTGTGCTGTCGTGTTATGTCATTGCTGTAGTTCACTCAAAGCTCTGTGAGGCAAACGGCATCACAGTTTACACCAAAAATCAACAAGTCTGTATGAGGGGTGATTAGTGCCACAGTAGGATTAACAAAAGTTTGAGGGATTGTATTGTCACATATATTAAAAAGATTCTAGTTAAATTGGAATGTGACTCTGACTTCCATATTGCCATACTTGGTAAGCAATTTATGAAAGCAATATCTTACTTTGAGGCCGTAACACACCGGAAATGTGACAAAGAAACAACACGAAAATGCAAAAATAATTGCAATAATTAGAGACCTGCAAAATGAAGTGGTACCACCATATGGTATGATTTCTGTAGGCCACACAGAAACGCTTCTTCGTTACGTTAAGAGAGATGAATCCCAACAGAAACACTCATGGAACGCGTCCATATACGCGGCAGGGATCGCCCGCTTCCCAGCATTACGCGCTAGTGGGCTCACCACTGGTAGTTATCAGTTTCTCTTCACTGACCACTAGTCTCGCATGTCCAGACCTTCCTCCACAGCGCTGCAGAGGAAGGTCTGACTAGTCCACACAACATTCCTGGATGGGAGAAAAACGTGCTCTGGTTTATTGGCATTTCTTTAAACCAATCACAGTTGTCTTGGGCGGTGCTAAGCGCCGGACGGAGCCACGGTGCCTCTGCTAAATATCCTCGGTAAGGAACTAGTTTTGGTGGAGCATGTGTACGTTCCAAAGTTGTTTGAGAAAACTCAGATTGGACAGATAGTCTAGCTAGCTGTCTGGATTTACCCTGCAGAGATCTGAGGAGCAGTTAACCATAGTCCTCAGAAATCCACAAACGCCAACACAAAGAAAGAGGAAGGGGACGGACATCTGTCCACAAAGAGGGACTTTCGGCAAAATTTCCGGCGGTACCGGAGTATTCCTGGAAGTGGAACGTCTTCCATATACCTGTAGACTATTGACCATTGACCAGCAAAGAAAACAAAGGCTCCACCCTCCAACAACAACTGCGATGGCTGCACCTGATTGGACAAACGCATCACCTGGCTGTCTACTTCCGGATTTAAAAACAGACCAACATTGCGACTCGGAAATGTTCTTCTATTTTACGAAAATTCCGAAATGTATTTCTGAAAACATTTTACGCGAGAAATTGTCTATGCATCTGCTGAATCTGACTTCATTTCAGATCAACAACGGTCAGTTAAGATAGATTTTTGTCAGTTTTTGAGAGACTCCACCTCCGGCTTCTCTTGTGGCACTAATCACTCCTCATACCTGTCTTTCCGGTTGGGGGTTAATCCCACCTCCCCTCCAGCTCGCGGCACAGAAACAAATGTTTTATTCTCTCGTCTAGCCTGAACATTCAGTTAAAAAAAAGACAGTGTTTCTCTGATATAGGGCTGGTTCTAGCAACAGAACAGAAGCACATGTGATCCGCTGTTATAAAAGATGGGATGAAGGAAGAGAAGAGAAGAGAAGAGAAGCAGACGGCCATTGGATGGAATACAAAGGTAACCAGACTTGCTTTGTTTGCTTTAAAAGAAGAAAGCCTCGGCTGTGACCAGCCTGGCTTCTGTTTCCTGTAGAGACACTGATGGGAACTGTTGACTGATGAAAATCGACGTTCCACTCATTTTCTCTGGAAGGGGAAAGGATGGCGACAAATAAAAGCCGACGTGCTCATCAACGCCGTCACGGCTGCGCGAAGGCGAACAGGAGGCGATTTGTTGGAGCGTTGTAGTGCAGGATGCCTTCAGGACGGCGGGGATGATGGAAGTGAAATGAGACTGCTTTGCTTGTCGTGTGGCGTTTGAACAAGCTCGATGACCCGCCAGGCAGCCGCCGCAGTGACCGTCTGAACGCTTTTTAGATTTGACCTGCCTGATTCCTGCTGAAACCCGATGAGTGCCCTGATGGGCTGCAGCTGGCGTTAGGAGCAGTGTCGGGGGGAGCAACTACATATAGCGAACGGAATTAGCTAGGCTAGGCTATATGTTGAATAATATTCATGTTGTTGCCGTGCATGTTTTTCATGCCCACATTGTCTTCCTTTGCCATTTCCAGCCACAGCCGTTGTGTAAACTTTGATGTCGATTTCGCTTCTCCTGTTTCTGTTTGGATTCGCAGCCCGCCCGTCAGACAGTTCAATTGCCTCTCGAGCTGTCGTTCCGAATTTTAGAAAAGCAATCGAAAAGTAATGAAATGCGGTACGTTACATTACTTCGATAAAGCAATTGAAATAGCTACACTGCTATTACGTTTTTAAATAGGGTAGCCTATCGCGTTCCCAAAGGAAGCTTCCCAGCGCTGACTCAGAGGAAGCCGTCACTGCGGGTCTGACTTCAGCACCGCGGACAGCGACAATGACTCGGCTCCGCAGGAAGGCTCTCGTGGCGCTCTTCCTCTTCACGCTGTTTATTTTCGGGGCCATGATGGGGCTCAGGACGCTCAAGCCCAGCGACGGCTTCTCGGACCTAGCCCCCGGCATAGGCATAGATTTCCCCGGGGAGAAGTCGGACCGGAGGCGGCTGGATGGGAGAGACGTGGCGCAGGTGTCGCCGGGCCAGTTCCACACGGGCAGCAGCAGCAGCAGTGACACTAAAGTGGTTTTCACCAGATCGGACCGTGAATACAGCATATTCTACGATGTTCACATCTTCTACTACCTGTGGTACGGCTCTCCCAGCATGGACAACAAGTACATCCACTGGGATCATGTGCTCGTGCCTCACTGGGACCCCAAGATCGCAGCCAGTCATGCCCAGGGAAGGCACACACCTCCGGAAGATATCGCCTCGAGTTTCTACCCGGAGCTGGGAGCCTACAGCTCCAGGGACCCGGCGGTGCTGGAGGCACACATGGCCCAGATAGAGACGGCTGCAGCAGGTAACTCTTGCCACACTGCATTCATAGGCGTAGATTTGACATTGATACATCGATGTCCGTCTTGCGGCGATTTTGTAGCGTTGACTATTGTTGTTTATAAAATCTGATGTTTTAATCTAAAACTAGTCAACAATATAACGGCCTACAAGTCCAGCTGAAATGATCAGACCATTAAACACACAACTGTTTGGATCCTTTACAGTTTCTAAAATGGGAGGATTTTTCTGCTTAGGGTACTTTTACTTTTAATACTTTAAGTACATTTTCCTGATGATACTTTTACTTAACTAACATTTTCAATGACAGTGTGGTATTGGTACGTTTACTTAAGTAACGGATCTGAATACTTCTTTCACCACTGGTAAAGGCAAATAATAGAACAGCTAGAACAGTCTGGTAAGTTCAGAACATGACATCACTTTACTGTAATGCAGAATTTAAAACCAGTAAAAGACACCACTTATGTCATATTACGATATCCAAAATCTAAGACGCAATCTAGTCTCTTACTGGATATGGATGTCGATAAGATATTGATATATTGCCCAGCCTACCTGAGGGCAGACTGTACTCAGAGCAGACTTCCTCCCCATGCTGTGGTGTCGTAGGGGTGCTGGTGTTGTCCTGGTACCCCCCCGGGGTGGCAGACGACCACGGCGAGCCCACCGAGGACCTGGTTCCTGTCGTCATGGACGCCGCCCACAGGCACAGCATCAAGGTAACTGGTGAGACAACCGGTATGTTTTTACCTTTCAGATTCTGATTCACTGAATGAATGACTTGCCAGGGACGGTTCGATGTTAGCCTATATCCACCGAGTTCCACTTCTGGGATTGCTCCAGTGCCGCTGAAAATTCAGCCGGGTGTCCGTCCCCTTCCTCTTTCTTTGTGCTGGCGTTCTAACCTCCGGTGGATTTGTGAGGACTATGGTTAACTGCTCCTCAGATCTCTGCAGGGTAAATCCAGACAGCTAGCTAGACTATCTGTCCAATCTGAGTTTTCTGTTGCACGACTAAAACAACTTTTGAACGTACACATGTTCCACCAAAACAAGTTCCTTCCTGAGGCTATGTTGCAGAGGCACCGTGGCTCCGTCCAGCGTTTAATACCGCTAAAGACGATTGTGATTGGTTTACAGTAATGCCAATAATCCAGAGCACATTTTTCTCCCATCCAGGGATGCTGTGTGCACTAGTCAGACCCTCCTCCGCAGCGCCGTGGAGGAAGGTCTAGCAATGTGAGACTAGTTCAACGTTAAAGCTGAGAACAACATAATCTTAAACTTGTGGAAAGGCAGAGAAAAGGAGCGCTTCTTTTTGGTGGTTGATGAAAAAGATTAAATAGCATCAGAACAGCGTGCAAACCAAGGCACTCTTGTTAAAGAAAACGTTTTTGAAAAAGCCTTTATTAATGCATATGCATAGCAAAGAGTAAAAAATATGCATCAACGCGCTGCGGCACACAGGCCTTCTTCAGGGTGACTAACCAGAAATGAGATACAAACAATAAATATATAGGACAAAGAGAGGAAGTGACATCATACTCTAAACCAGTAAAAAAAGAAAAATGAATGACAACACATACTGTAGTTACAACATATACTGTAGTTACAATATATGAGACAGAATAAAGTCCCAAAGTGCTAAATAATAGTGGAAAAATAATGTAAACATCTATAATCTCATGATAATCTCAACCGTGTTTCTTTTTTTTTGTATTGTGTGTGACATGTTATTTTGGGGCTCCATCCTTTGACCCCTGTTCCATTGCTGTCTGTAAACCATTTGGTTTTGTGGAGCATGTAGACATGGATTTAGTGTCTCCGGCTCTTAGTTCCCTCAAAAGTCAGCACAGTTAAGACAGAGAGAGACAGAAAGAGAGAGAGAGAGACAGAGAGAGACAGAAAGAGAGAGAGACAGAGAGAGACAGAAAGAGAGAGAGACAGAGAGAGACAGAAAGAGAGAGAGAGAGACAGAGAGAGACAGAAAGAGAGAGAGACAGAGAGAGACAGAAAGAGAGAGAGACAGAGAGAGACAGAAAGAGAGAGAGAGAGAGAGAGAGAGAGACAGAGAGAGAGACAGAGAGAAAGAGAGAGAGAGAGAGACAGAGAGAGACAGAAAGAGAGAGAGAGACAGAGAGGGAGACAGAGAGAGACAGAGAGAGAGAGAGAAAGAGAGAGACAGAGAGAGAGAGAGAGAGAGACAGAGAGAGACAGAGAGAGAGACACAGGGAGAGAGAAAGAGACAGCGAGAGACAGAGACAGAGAGACAGAGAGAGAGAGAGAGACAGAGAGAGAGACAGAGAGAGAGAGATACGGAGAGAGACATAGAGAGAGAGAGAGACAGAGAGAGAGAAAGAGAGAGAGAGAGAGAGAGAGAGAGAGGTACAGAGACAGAGAAAGAGAGACAGACAGACAGACAGAGGGGGGGGGGGATGCACTCAGAGCAGACAGCTGTCAGCGAGCCTGTACGGAGATATGAATAACATGATTTCTCTGTGTGCCATGTAAACATCATATAATATCAACCGAATATGATCAAAACGGGATAAGCTTCATAACCGCAATATTCATGTCCATTTTAACACACATGATTCAAACAACACGCTAGCTCCATCCGTGGGTTTAGTGATACTCTGCGTCCATAGCAACCAGTCTATCTACGGATCGAGTCAATAAAATGAACATTCTGATTAAAACCCTGTGAGGTCTGAGGGCACTTTCACACATCTGCTTAAATGTACCTTTTTAAGGTATTCACATATAAGTGATCCCAGTGTGTTTCATATCAAAATGTTCAGAACAAACTCCGCTTTCTGTAAAGTGAGGCCCAAATGTTTCCTGTGTAATGTGTAAAGACATAATTTGGCATTAAAGCTGAAACATTGAAGTTGGCTTTTTGAAAGTCCTCAAATCTCTTTTGAAAACAAACCTTAACTTATGAATTGTTTTGGTGCTTGAAATGAGTTTACCAAAGTATTAGGTTATATATGATTAAAATAGTAAATAAATGTCTGAAATGAAATTTTGTAATATCGCTTTTTGAGTAGGAGTTTTGTCAAACATTGCTTGGCCGCGCCGGTGTGTTTTTCGTCCTCAGAGGGTTAATAGTGGATGGGTTGTTGGTGAAATAAGGTATAATTAATGAGACAATGATGACTGTGAACAGAACACAGAGCAGAACAGAGCTGCTGTCTGCTGCTGCTCCTGTGCACATTTACACATTGTTATTATTAGATGAGTTGCATGGCTCACAGAAAACAATGTACTCACAATGTGTACAGGATTACGGACCATTACCTTGAATAAAATGAGAGATTTCTCTTGGTTTGAACATTGTTGGAAACATTTGCGATAATGTAAGTGCACAACTCAACACAAATATATAACATGGGTCTAGTCGGGTTTTTTTACACATTTTAGTGCTTTAAAACTTTTTTTTTCCACTTGAGAAAAAGTGTTTCATGCCCTTTATTCAAAATGCAGCATGTCTTGCAGCTGCATTGCATTGTGGTCCACTGAGGCTCCTGACAGTGAAGAAACGGGTACCTACCCAAGTGGCATCTTCAATGTTGATGCCCTGACATTTACAGTGATATGGAGGTTGTAGAGAGATGCTTTTAGACATCTTGCTATCTGAGCCAAAAGCCGTTTTTTTTAAAAAGTGCTTCAGGGTAGATATGTCTTCTTCAGTGCTCCACTCCTTCTAACAAAGTCAGATGTTCTTTAGCACTGGGGTGGGGGGGGGGGGGTGGTGTCAGAGAGCTTACAGCCATAAGATGCTGAAGTTGCTTGGCACAGCAGTGGCAAAACAAGCCGAGCACAGACTGTAGATTCAGCATTAAGAGGACAGAAGAGCTGTCCCTCAGTTCCATGCTCCTTATATGGAAGTCGTAGAGCAGGAACTGGGTCTCTCTGTGTGTCTCAGTCACACTTACACAACACTGTGTGTCTCTCTCAGCTGACCCGAGGGCTAAAGCTCCAGTGTTTCAGAGCGCTGACAAAATACAGGCTGAAGTCTGTGTTTGTGAGCAGTCGTGTGTGTGTGTGTGTGTGTGTGTGTGTGTGTGTGTGTGTGTGTGTGTGTGTGTGTGTGTGTGTGTGTGTGTGTGTGTGTGTGTGTGTGTGTGTGTGTGTGTGTGTGTGTGTGTGTGTGTGTGTGTGTGTGTCACAATAAACACATCGCGAAAGAAAAATATCAGTAAAAAACTGCACTTAAAATGTAAAAAAATGTAAATGTAACTTTTTTTAGTGTTGCCTTTTATATTCAATTCAGTGTTCAGCCTGATCAATAAAAGAATGTTGGAAAGGATTTTCTCTCATTTGTTTTAAATTCAACGTGAAATTTGTTGTATTTTAGCAGAATACTGAAAGCAGCAGAAATGCAGAACTGAGTACACTTTAATATCTGTTGTTTTTATCGCAAGTAATATCTTTATCGCGATATCCAACAAGGTTATCGCATATGTTCCTCACATAGTACAGATCTAATCCGAAGCAGACCGCTGGTGTCACAGATATCAGTTGAGAGCAACACATATGACAGACAGGAGGACCCAGGCTGATCTAAAATCCCCTTCAGCGCTCCATCCTCACTAATGAAGCATAGATTGACCCTGTTCAGCCAGGGAAAGGATGATGTCAGGATGCTAGCAGCAAACAAGACGAGAGAAATGAAAACTGTCCCAGAGCAGAAAAGTATTATGTTTTAATGCAGGGGTCTTCAACGTTTTTTAAGCCAAGGACCCCTTAACTGTGTGAGACAGATCAGGGGCCCCCTACTACATATAATGTAGAAAATGAAGTTGCATATTAAACTGGGCCTACAATAACATGTAGGGTGTTCTAAAGTCTTTATACATACCTTTTTTTGCATAAAATACTAAGCTATTAAATAGCCTAATAACTGTTGGCATGGTTTTATAAATCATGTTTTAATGTTAAACATACATGTGGCACAGTGACTCCTGTGGATGGCTACCTTATAGTGACTATACCTTACCTATAGGCCAGTAAGCAGTGGGGATTTATATTTGCTTAGAATATGTTGGATTCATGTTAAGACACCTGTGAAAGGTGTTGTTGCAGTTCCTCTCAGCTCTGTGGAGCGTTTTAGCGTCCGAAAGCACTTTAAGTTGTTGAGCCTGAGCTGAAGTTGTGGCTAGCTCTGTGGCTATAGCTATAGACCATAGATTATATTCCTAAAATAGAAGTATTTTAAACTAAGTAAAGCGCTGTAACATGAACACATAGTGTCATAGAACGATAAAATCCAAGCAGAAGTTGCTGGTTGTATTTAGCCGCTACAGAGTCTCGCTACAGCGCTGCAAAGGAAGGTCTGTCTAGTCTACACAGCATTCTGGAATAGGAGAAAAACGTGCTCTGGTTTATTGGCATTTCTTTAAATCAATCACTATCGTCTTGGGCGTTGCTAAGCGCTAAAAAAGAGCCACGGTGCCTCTGCTAAATGGCCTCAGGAAGGAACTTGTTTTGGTGGAACATGTGTACGTTCAAAAGTTGTTTTAGTCGTGTAACAGAAAACTCAGATTGGACAGATAGTCTAGCTAGCTGTCTGGATTTACCCTGCAGAGATCTGAGGAGCAGTTAACCATAGTCCTCACAAATCCACCGGAGGTTAGAACACCAACACAAAGAAAGACCAAAACAACGGATATCCGACCTAAATGACTGAAATCCAACGGAATTTTCGTCAGCAACGGAGCAATCCCGGAAGTGGAACGTCGAGGATATAGACTAGCCGCTACAGAGCTCCGGGTGACAGCTACCACCGCCAGATGACGGTCCTTTCAGGCACCGTGGTAGTTCAATTCAATTTTATTTATAGTATCAAATCATAACATGAGTTACTTTACAGATAGAGTAGGTCTAGACCACACTCTATAATTTACTAAGACCCAAAAATTCTATTAATTCCCCCAAGACCAAGCATTTAGTGCGACAGTGGCAAGGAAAAACTCCCTTTTAGGGAGAAACCTCAACAGACCCAGGCTCTTGGTGGGCAGGCGTTTGCTGCTGCCGGTTGGGAAACCGAGACAGATATACAGATATAGAGAAATATGATTCATAATAATTATAGCAATTATAGCATGAACAGAGGACATTCTTAGTATTGATGGTATCTTATGGAATGTATGCATTCTGGATCTACTCATCCTCTGTTGTATGGAAATAAAAATGTAATATTTATAACTAATTTTGTACGGAAGAATTATAGTTGCTATGGCCTATTGTGGTTGATAAGGAGCATTTAAAGGCCCACCTGATGAAGCACAGAGTGAGACTGATGGAGCAACATGTGAAAGGCATAGCTCACTCCTTTTTGTTTTACATGTATTCTGTTACTAAAACTGTGTCAGTCCTAGTATCCTTGTTTCTTTTTCTGTTTACCTGCACCTGCTGGCACCCAGCAGAGATGCACTGCTGTGTCTTCAGTTTTTTTGTTAAACATAGATGAGTTATGTGCACACATATTTCAGGTTATTCTGGGTAAACTGCCATTTGCAGACCTGAAGAAGCCAAGTTGCCTTGTACGGACTTGTTTCTTTCTTTCATAAGATATTTTGCATCTGCACTTTTGAATTTATCATCTCAGTTTGCATAAGTAGCTGATGTAATGTAGCATACGCCAACATGATGATATAACAGCGCTCCAGATTGGGGTTTGTCATCGGAAGAGAAGCCAAACGTTGGTGAAATCTTCAGGAGGCCTGTCAGTTCCTACACCCGAGGCTGAGAATGTAAATATGAGAGTTTTAGTTTCAGTTTAGTTTATTTGCACAAACATATGAAGTACAGTAGTGCAGGCATTGGTAGCACTGCATATTACGGTACAGTAATAAGATGGTAATAGTGGGGTAACAGTGAGATAATAAAGAGGTAATATATAGGTAATAACATGTAATTACCAAAGTAATAACGTAGTAATACATCACAGTAATAAGACGTAATACTGGGGTGATAAGGTAACAGATGTAATAACATGCAATTACCAATGTAATTAGTAAGAAAAGGTTCGACAATAACCATATGTATATCTAGGTAATGGTAATATAGTTATATTTATATTGTAATAACATGGTAATAATGGGGTAATATATGTTGATGTTTTCACAGTATTATAGGCTACTATCAGCATAATACCTTCCAAATTAGATAAAACTTCTTGGAATTTAAAATTGGTAATTACCATATTATAATGCTGAAATTCCTCCACCCTTTATGTTCCAAACATTTCCCTTTTGTTTCAAGGTAGTCATTTATGTTATTACATTGGTAATTGCATGTTATTACATCTGTTACCTTATCACCCCAGTATTACGGATTATTACTGTGATGTATTACTACGTTATTACTTTGGTAATTACATGTTATTACCTATATATTACCTCTTTATTATCTCACTGTTACCCCACTATTACCATCTTATTACTGTACCATAATATGCAGTGCTACCCAGCCATTAGTAATAATCAGTGGTGGAAGAATTATTCACATCCTTTACTTAAGTAAAAGTACTTATACCACACTGTAAAAAATACTCTGTTACAAGTAAAAGTCCTGAATTTAATGTGCAATGTTAAGTATAAAAGTATCAAGTATCATCGTAGAGCTGAAGAAATATTGTGCTCGATCTGTGGAGTGTTTCTTCTGAAAGCCATAATGATGGTTATAGAGGATGTTGTAAATGTTTGGAAATTCTAGTATAAAACAAGTTTTTTTCCAGAATCTTTGAAAAACACCATAAAATAGATACTGGACGATAATTTCCCAAAAAAGAGAGTGTGTCGGCATCATGGGGGGGGGGGATCTGAGCAAACAGAGCCATTTAATTATTCAGCCCAAACAGGAACAGATTGAGCAGCCGCGTCTTACCTCGCTGGCCTTTCATGATTTACCAACCAGCCGAGCCCGGGCACCAAACGCCGCAGTGTTACCATGGAAACTGTTTAGGAAGACCTTGCAGCCTCTTTTGAAAGATGGAGTGGGCGTAGGGGGGCGCTCAGTGTTTGTGGCTCGACAGTTCTGTCAATGCTTTACTGTTTGCCGCGGAGCTGCAGTAGACCTTTTTTTTCCCCTTCTTTGTGACTGAAGCTGACAAGCGTACCATAGTTGTTCCTGCATGACAGAGGGCATCAATCACCCAACCTCAGCTGCTGCCAAAAAACACAACACCGCGTTCTCTGTCCAACTCATACCTCCAGCTTTAGGGATTCTTTTTTATTTAGTTCTTCTCTGCTGCATATGAACTAAAATTCCTTCCGGATCACATACATCTAAAAAACAGAGTACTCTTTGGAATTTGAATTATTTCTGTAGTTTGAAAGACCTTCTGAAGTCCTATTTACTGTACATGTGTTAGGCTATGTTTAGACGGAAACGATCTCTAGAGAAAACGCAAAAGTGGCGTTGCGTTCCCACTTTTTATTCCGTCTTTAGACGAGCGTTATGGGGGGGAATCTGCGTGCATATGGTGATGCAAAAGTGTGTGAAATGAGATCCACCAAGTCTGCGCGCCTGCGTAGAACTTCCTTCTACTTGTCTCCCTCTCCTCCTCTCTCCCTCTCCTCTCCCTAGTAGCGCAAAGCGAACAACAAAAGCTGACAATTTTGTCTGAACAGACGAGGAGGTGGAGTTATTGCTCCAAACAATGCACACACAGACACACACACACACTCGGCACACACACACTCTGAAGGATGGTTTCACTTTTTTGCATTTTTAAGCCCCAAAAATGCCGTCGCCGTCTAAACGAAAGGCACATCCGATAAAATATTTTGTCATTTTCACCTGCAAGCGTATTCGTGTAAACAGGGCCTTAGTGAGGGTTAGAATATGACTATATTTAAACGTCACAGTAGCTTATTATCTCTTTTGATGCTTTAATGACAATAGGCAACAGAACAAACATGGGCGTGGGTAGCTTTATATGTTTGTGTGTGTGGTTCTGCAAAGAAATAACATTGTAAAAGCCATCATACATGATAGACGGCCTATTGTACAACAACGCAGGACTAGTATTACCTGGGGGCCTCTAGTAATTTGTAATAATTGCGGAGGTTGTCTGTGATTTTAATCCTGTGTAGTCTATATCCTCGACATTCTACTTCCAGGATTGCTCCGTTGCAGACGGAAATTCCGGGTTGGAAATGGAACATTTAGGCCAGATGTCCGTTGCCTTGGGCTTGGTTTGTGTTGGCGTCCTAAACTCCGTTGAATTTATGAGGACTATGGTTAACTGCTCCTCAGAGCTCTGCAATCTATCTGTCCAATTGGAGTTTTCTGTTGCACGACTCAAAAAAACGAGACTACCTGTCAATGCAACACATTCTGACTCCCATCGTGTCAGAAAGCAACGCTGGGTCAGGTGCCTTTGGCGTTTGTTTTTGATGCAAAACGGATGGGAACGCCCTGCTTCCCAGCATTGCATGCAGTCTCGGCGTTATTGGCGGGCTTTAGAGTCAGCTGTGCTGTGCCCAGGACGGACAAGGGTTTTTTCGAGCCTGTCACCAATCCCACCTTTTGTTTTACATTTTTTATCCATAGGCTAAAAAAATATATATCGTTTTGAACATACATAAATCGTGAATAAAAATAAAAGGGTGTTTGTTCTTATTTAAGAACGCCAACACAAAGAAAGAGGAAGGGTCGGACATCCGGCTGAAAGGATCTCAGAAGTGGAACGTCGAGGATATAGACTACAGATGAGACAACATGGGACGGGCCTGTGGGGATGCTGAGCATCTGCTCCTCTTGTTCTCTCCTCCTCCCCTCTCTCAGCTCCACTTTTTTTTAAGAAATCCTCAGCATCCTGCGGGCTAAACTTAGCTCCTGCCATTCTGTCTCCTATCGTTATACTCGAGGAAAGGGACACTGTTTGCCTTCCATTGTTTTTCTCTTTCATGACTGATGGCCCTTGGACCAAGATGCCTCTCCAATGGGAGATTATTTTTATACCATTTGTAGAGTCAATCTGCATCATGCAAAGGAAAAGGCACACATGAAATAAGAGCTGCACTGAACTGCTATGAAGATATTTAAACCTGGGCGCCTGGATAGCTCAGTTGGTAGAGCGTGCGCCAATATATAGAGGTTTACTCCTTGACGCAGCGGGCCCGGGTTCGACTTGGACCTGCGGCCCTTTGCTGCATGTCATTCCCCCTCACTCTCCCCCGTCATGTCTTCAGCTGTCCTGTCAAATAAAGGTCTAAAAATGCCCAAAAAAGATATGAAAACCTTGTTTTTCAATTTATTATTATTATTATTAATATTTATTTCTATTAACCGAAGAACTGGAGGTTCTTGGAACTAGTGTTTGTGAAACAAAGAGACGGCACTCATCTTAAGAAAGAATGTAAAATGCCTTCAATACATCTAGCTAAAGAATGGGGTTACTTTCTGAAGAAAGGCTGGATGCCGAAATGTGTTGGAAGTTGTTTTTAATCTGGTTCTATTACATTTTTTTTTTACAAAAAATCTTAAAACGAGTGTTTTGGGTTTTCCTTGATTCCTATTGGATAGCAAGAGACAAAATTGGAACTTGTAAAATGTGTTTTTTTTCTTTTCTGAACTTTTTTAAATATTTCATTACACCAAAAATAATAATATATACATATAACTACATACATATTAAGTATAGATAAATAAAACAACAAAAATTGTTGTACCACCTTTCAGTATCTACATTTTTTTAAATAAAATACATAACTCAACACCAAAATACAAACAATCTGGATAACATTAACTTGAATGGTTGGCTCCATACCTCTGCAGCCCAAGTTTTAGATAGCATCAGTCTCTCCATTTCAATTTTCCTTACATTTTTGTCTTTACCTTTCATGATCATTTTCTCTTGAAGATAATAATCTTCTAAGAAAAAAAATAAAAATCCTGAATATCAATTCATTTGGATGTTATTTCACTTGTGTCTTCAAGCACTTGCCGCAATGTGTTGTGATAGATTTAAAGTCTTTTGTTAAATGCTCAGCAGTGTATGCTGTCATGCTGACATCAGATCTCAGGCCTGGAACAAAGCCTTCATCCTTCAATAATACTCCTTTTAAAGAAGCAACGGTTAGATAGATAAATAAGAAAGTCAAATGAGTCCGTCCTGCAGTCTTCACACACCAACTTTATTTTCTCAAGTTTGGTGCAATGCAGTCTACTATGGCTCGGAGGGGAGATGTGTTTCCATTTGAGGAGAAAAAGGCATCTGGCTAACAGTGTAGTAAAGGCAAAAACTTTGCATGGCTATGGGAAAGTTTTCCTCCATCTGGATTCCAAATATAGCTGTGAGCAACGACAAGCAATGGCCACTAACCAGGACCTGGACGTTGCATTCACAATTCAAGGTGTCCATCTGGAACATGGTCGAAAATAGAGGCACTTTAAAAAGCTAGTTCATAGAAAACTCCTTTTTTTTTTATAGACTTTACTTCCAGAGATTGTCACTTTGTGTATCATGGTTGAAATACCAGAGTCCAGTCTCCAGTAGGGCCTGGACAAAATTATCGATACAGAAATATATGGTTGTATCGTCGACATATACCTTGTAATATATGTCCATTGTGCAATATGATAATCAATATGCAGGTTTAATATATCCATTTTTAATAAATAAATGAAGGCACTCTAAATAGACTTCCCTACTCCCACTAGTCTCCTGGCCACTTTTTAAACTTGGACTTGTCTAAGTCTTTGGGCCCTATCTTGCATATAGCAAGTAGCAAATATACCTGCGCCCATCTTTGCGCCCATGGGCGTGCTGGTCTTACAGGGAGGTGTGTTCAGGTGCATTCTGGGCATATTGCTATCTTGAGGCAGCGGGAAGTGATCGCTCCATTGACCAACAAAAACGTGGTCTAAAGTCAATAGCGCAGCATTTCATTGTTATTTTAACAGCAAATTAGTAAAATGTGCCTAGGTTCGTGCACAGCGCGTACACTATGCTTGTTACACACATGGATGCTCAGCAGCACACACACATGCAAAAGATTAAAAATAAAATAAAATATTTTTTTTTTTTTATTTTTTGACCCAAAAGGACAACAAATCCGTTAACACAAGGTTTAAGCTTGGAGATACAGGCCTCAGGTCTCAGGACTGCAGACATTTTTTAGATATACATAATGTATGGCTTAATGCCAATTTATGCTTCTGTGTTAAATCTACGCCGTGGCTACATACGTAGGTACATGGAGATATGAACCTACACCGTAGCCTGACGTGCACCTCTCGAAAAATCTAACTACACGTGGCTCGGCCGTGGCTTGGTAGCGTTGCATCCCCCCGACTCATCTCCTGGTTCTCCTTCTCCATCAACAACATGAAATCAAGGAGAGGGTTAACTTTTCCTGCTCCAGATTTCCCACCGTGGTCAGAAAGAACAGGGGAGACACGTTGTTTCTCTCACTATGACTCTGGAGTCACTACTCACTCTGAAGATAATCACTGTCACTCTCTCTTACTCGCTCTACCACACACTCCCCACACATGTCTGCTCTGCTATTCTCTTAAAGAGATCAACGCACACACAAGTATGAACTTCAGGCCACTTAAATAGGCTACGGCGAAAGCTCTGCGTGGAGCCTGCGCAGAAGCATAAATCAGGCTTTACTGTAAATAGAGCAGCAGCCACATATAAAACACTGCAAAGACAGCTCCTTATTAAAACCTTACGATGCAACAAATTCATTTTTTCCTCCAGCTGACACTAGACTTGCTTGGATTGGTCGTTAGAAACATGCAACCACTGTGTTACAAGCATCTCCAGAGTAGGCACAAAATGACACTTCAATCAACACTGTGATTCACAGGCAGCGCGGCCAAATAATTAGTGAGTTCAGACTAATTCAATGTCGCGTTTGTACATCAAAAAAAATAAAATAACGCACTGGAATAATGAACAACGGAGTGCTTAGTTTAAAATTCACTGCATAACCCCTTATTTGTTTCAGGTTGTCGTGTTTTTATGATCTTTTGATTAACATGGGTGTTCAAATATGTGTTTTTGCACAGGTGGCCTTTCATATACAGCCATACAAAGGACGGACGGACCAGAGCATGCATGACAACATCAAATACATTATTGACAAGTACGTTGTTTTTCTCTGTGCTTCCACTTTCCTCTGTGACAGATATGTATTCCTTTCACTGCCCAGAGACTGGAGCTCTGCTTTTCATATATGACGTTAGAAGTCTAGCGATGTGGTGAAACATGGAAGCCTGAGAAGGGAAGATGAGGAACAGGTTGTTAACTATAGATGTCTCTTTAGGTGACTCTTTGTCTGTCTAATACCATTTGATGGCATTCAGCTTTTTCCATAACTCAAGCATGGTGTAATATATGTTATAGCTTTAAGAGAGAGACATGGGCTGTGAGGCTAATTAGATCTAATACGATATTCAGTAGTAGTCTGATAAAAGAAAGAAGCTCATGATCTCACACTGTGACTAGGAACAAGAATAAAGACATGCCATACAAGACTGGAGTCATATCAAAGCCCAGCCTAGAAATGTATGGACTTTAAATTGCTGCCAACGTTTTCAGAAACCCACTGTGCTGACCATCTGCATAAAATGAACAGCCTGGTCTTACAGAATTCTGTGAAATGATCTCTAACTGTTGTGGTGGCACAATGTGTGAAAATTCCTTGTGGCCACCACGGAAAACAATGCCAATGTATAATCAACGAGAAGATGACGTAGCATTAAGAGCGACTACGGTAGCAAGTAGTATGAAAGACCGAAAATCTGCATAGGGAGGTTGGTTGGGGTGGTGGATGGGTCAAACAACACAGGACTTTCACCCAGGAGACCGGGGATTGTGTCCCGCGTGTCACGTTTCCTAAACCCAAGCATCCCGTTCTTCTTTTCCTAAACCCAAGTGTCCCGTTGTTGTCCCGCGTGTCATGGAAACGTAAGCCCACCCACAACCTTTTCCTTAAGTTAAGAGGCCATGTTCATTTCACGGAATTCTTCCGTGGGCCCATCACGAAATTTTTTGCGATTCCGTGAAACTGCCACAGATTTTGAGTTAAGCGGCCGTGTTCATTTCACGGAATTCTGAATGAAACAAAAACTGGAGCGACAGAAAAAGAGATGGTGGTTTCAGTAAAGCATAAATATCTTTTTAATGTCTGACCCAAACGGTGAAACTTTGTGCTACATGTGGCATTTTTGCATCATTAAGTTCAAATCAAGGCAACTTTATTGTCAATTCTGCAATACTGTCAGACATAGGCTACTGTACAGAGGAATCGAAGAGAAGTTTCTCTCCGACCCACGGTGCAATATGTACAAAAGATGAAAGAGAAGTCATTTATACAATAAATAAAGTTTAAATAGTGCAAAAGTAAGGCAAAACCAAACAATATAGAAAACTAAAGTTAAGTTTAAAACAGTAGTATAGGTCTAATCAAACAAGTCCATTGATAAGATTGGTTGCCTGTAGTAGAGCTGAAGATCTCTGCCCGAACCCGACGGGTTTGGTCTTAATTTCTATCATTTTACACGGGCTCGGGCCGGGCCAGGTTGCGCGGTAAATGAGCAGTCAGGTGATGCGTTTTGATTAGCATGTAAATGGATGCTGAGGAGGTGAAACAGGGGCTGGCCTCTGGAGGACTCATTTTATTTTTTTCTTCAAACTTCCAAGTGACCTTTAGCCTACGTTAGTCATGAATAAATGATGTTAAAAAATATATAAATGACTCATATAAATGATTCTTGACAAAAGAGCTGTGTGCATGCGGCACGGTCTCTTTTTTTCTTTCTCTCCCTTTTCCGCCGAGTGATGCGGGTGCCCGCTCGCTGTGTGAAGCGCGTGTCCGCACTATTCTCCGACATGCACTCTAATCACTGCTGATAGACGGCCTTTTGTACGGTCTGGCTGTAAACAGGTTCGGGCTTTTAAAAAGCTGTCAATCAAAATGTACTTGTCGGGCTCAGTCCTTTTCGGGCCGAACTTTTAAGGCCCGATTACAGCTCTAGCCTGTAGGCCTCTAGCCTGGCTAACCCATTGACTCTGGGTCACACTGATGCACGAGGCAGTTCAACTGTATGTCTAAGCTTTCCATCACTAGCATGTAGCCTGTTAGCTTAACTTGTTGTCCTCATTTAAAAAAGGAAACATGGCCAGAGCCTGCAGCCTTTTACTGCAGTTAATATCTAATTATCCAGACTGCCTAAGACCTTAAAGCTGATTTAACTGACCAAAATGTAATGTGAAAGGTGTTGCTCATAGTGGTGAACCCACAGAGGATTATCCCTCGACTGCAGCTCCCCTCAGTTTAGCCTCGCATTGCCAGACCTAGCTCCACAGCGCTACGGAGTAAAGTCTGGCTCTGGGTTGTTGGCATTTCTGTAAACCAATTAAAATCATATTGGGCGCTAAACTCCTGACGCAGCGACGGTGGCTCTGCAAAATAGTCTAAGGAAGGAACTTGTTTTGGTGGAACATTTGCGCCTCGCAAAAGAAAACGCCACATACAATATTAAATGAAGTTAACTGTTGACACAATACAGTAACGTGAGTTATTTAAATTAGCTGGATACATGGTTAAACCTCATTGGCTCTTACCAGTGTACTCTTTCTCCGTGTGTACTTTGTCCATTGCAAATCCCCTCCAATTGGTCCCAAAACATCCCAGTTAGAAAGTAAATGCCGTAAACATGTTCTTTGTAAATCTTTACAATCATTTCCCAAAAGAACCAAGCAGGCCTTCCTTGTTGCGCGATCCAACTTTTCTTCAAAACATGCCATTTTCATCGCGTAGCTTGCTAGTTCGGAGGTTCTGGTTGTTGTTTCCCAAGGCGAACAGAGTTTAGAACGCCAACACAAAAAGCGGAAGGTGAGGGACATCCAGCAGCGCCCAAACTATCCGGTAAATGAACAGTCAGCGATCTAGACTAACCTTAGCTCTGCGAAGCTATTTAGCATCTAATTGTTTTGGTTTTATGGTTTTGGTTCAGTCTTATCAACCTCGTTTCCAGTTTTTAGAAAACAAACTCCATTAAACCCCCTGTACATTATCTGCAAAGCTCTAAACAGTAGTCAAAGTTAGCTGGAACCGGTATAGCTGCTATAGAAGTTGGTGGAGACCAAAACAGGGCTAGAAAGAGAGTGAATACATTTGTCATGTCACCAGAGACACAACTTCAAATGAATGCTTATGTTGCTCTGTGTCTACTGGATGTCTATTAAGGCAAATGTTAATGTTTCCTGACTACTAAGTTACTTGCAGTTCCCTCCCCTAATAGCATTAAACCCCCTTTGTGTAGGATTTGGACATTCCTAACTTTCTGACTTTGGTGACACCTAGTGGTGGTAAAAAACTACAAAGACCCCGTAGCCGCACACAACAAAGCAAAGCAAGTCACCGATTATCCTCGTCACCAGTCCATGCCTATTGTAACAGCTTGAAATTCTCCCTCTTATTTTTCTTAGGTATGGAAAGCATGGCGCCTTCTACAGATTCCGATCCAGCACAGGGCGCGTCCTGCCTCTGTTTTATGTCTATGACTCCTACCTGACACCACCAGAGTCCTGGGCAGAGCTTCTGAAGACTAAAGGATCCCACAGCATCAGAGGCACGCCTTACGATGGCGTTTTTGTCGCCCTCATTGTGGAAGAGCGCAACAAACATGACATCCTAGCTAGCGGCTTTGATGGCATTTACACCTACTTTGCCTCCAACGGCTTCTCCTTTGGCTCATCCCACCAGAACTGGAAAGCCATCAAGGCCTTCTGCGATGCAAACAATCTGCTATTTATTCCCAGTGTTGGTCCAGGATACGTGGACACAGCTGTCCGGCCATGGAACAACCATAACACCAGGAACCGGGTAAACGGACGTTACTACGACACATCCTTGCAGGCAGCGTTGTCCGTGAGACCAGAAATCGTCACCATTACTTCCTTTAACCAATGGCACGAAGGCACGCAGATAGAGAAGGCTGTACCCAAGAAAACAGTGGCCCGTTTGTACCTTGACTACCAACCCAACCAACCAGACCACTACTTAGAGCTTACGCGCCAGTGGGCTGAGAACTTCAACAAGGAGAAGGACAAATGGCTGATGTGAACATGGCTTTGTTTCCCTGGTAGATGCCCTGAGCATGCCCAGAAATGACATTAAGTCAGATCCCTGATGCCCCTTTATGTTCCACAACCTACCAGTTTTTCCCCCAACTCTCAGCACTTCCGATAAGATTTTCTCTAAATGTTCACTCTACCCTTACAGCTTTTAATCACTTGCATTTTTTTTGTACAGGTTAATAATGTCACTAATATGTTGAAGCTACAATGTCACAATGATGGACAGATCATCGTTACCCGATTACAACTCGGTTGCGGAATCAAGAAATTGCGTCTATGTACAGTAACTCTGCTCTGTACCCAATGAGCAAGAAGTCGTCTAGAACACGTATAATAGACGTCATTGTTTGACATCCAGAAGACATCCTCACAGGAGCCAGAATGAAAGTTTATTTTAAGTCTTTTCTGGACATTGTATAGACGTCAATTAAAGACGTGCTACAGACGTCATTGTTAGACATCCAGAAGACGTCCTCACAGGAGCCAGAATGAAAGTTTGTTATACGTCTTTTCTGGACGGTGTATAGTCGTCAATAAAAGATGTGTTAAAGACGTGATTTATGGACATCTAGAAGACGCCCTTACAGGAGCCAGAATGAAAGTTTTTTTATACGTCTTTTCTGGACAGTGTACAGACGTCAATTAAAAATGTGTTAAAGACATAATTGTTGGACCAGTGTGCATTTTTTTCTGGACGTTGTATAGACGTCACCCAAAAGACGTCCCAAAGGCAGCCAGAATAAAAGTACCACATGGTATTTAATAAAACTGATTTTAGAAGGCATTGTGCAGAAATACTTCTTTAAAACTGTATACAGAAAATGATATCCCTCAGATGCACCTGTCCAAGACATTTTAAGAGCCGTATTTACAATTGGAAATACCTGAAATCTTATCTATTAAAAATGACAGTTTGAAATTAAGAGATAACTTTAATCTTTAATGAGGTTCTCAGCAAAATATTAACAGCTAATACATTAAAACATTCTCAGTCAAGGTTGAAGGGACAGTTTACCCCAAAATCAAAATAAATATTTTTCCTGTAGTGCTATTTATCATAGATTGTTTTGGTGCGAGTAGTAGTTTTGGAGATATCGGCCATAGAGATGCCTTTTTTGATTAATTACAGATTTGTTGTGAGCAGTTTGATGTACAGCATACTCGTTTTTATAGTTCCAACATGAAACTGCTTGCAAAGAGGTCTGCATGTAATCCTGAGTAATTGAGTCATGATTTCTGGAAAAAACATTAGTTATGTTTTTTAAAAAAACGATGGTTTTTTTGTGCTTTAAACACCGCAAGCCGAGTGCCATATAGTGGCATTATATTTAAAAAAAGTCAGGCAACTCTATTGCCGATATCTCTGACACTGAGCAACTCACACCAAAACAATGGATACTTAAAGTAAGAGACAGAAAACATTTGTATTTTTGATTTGGGGGTGAAACATAAAAGTAGAGTTATACATTTGAAGCTTGCAAAAGTATAATTAATGGCAGAGCTATTGCATTACATTAGTAATGTGTACCTAATGAAGTGGGTGGTTAGAGAGAGGTGTAAACAGTTTGTAAAACAGTAAGTAAAAAGTAATTAAAGTGACGTCATTATGGTAAAGTGTCCTGTGATGAGCTCAAGAGTTCAACATTCTTGCTTTGTCTTGGTCTGTGGGATGAAACGAGCTGAGACTGGCGGTGCAGGTCCAGATTCTGCGGTAGGCTACTGTCCCCCCGGACGGAAGCAGACAGAACAGTTTTTGACTGGGGTGATTTGGGTCTCTGATTATCCTGTTGGTTTTCTTCCTACACCACTGGATTTTGAGGTCCCCCATAGATGACAGCTCCATCCTGGTGATGTGCAGCTTTAACCACCCTCTGGGTGAGGGTGAAGCAACTGCCATACCAGGCAGTGATGCAGCCGGTCAGGATATTCTCGATAATGCACCTGTAGAAGTTGCAGAGTATCCTGGAGTCGATGTTGAACCTCGATATTTTGTTTCATCGTCTACATCGCGATGTGTGCATGCACGATAGTCACATTGCAGGACGTTGCGATGTTGAAGCTAAAACTTTTTTGCTGCTTTATAGAAAAGTAAACGTTCACTGTTCTCACCGGCAACCCTTCCCCTTTAAAACAGGTAGCCATGTGGGCAACGTGTGTATGTGACGTATGAGCCTAAAGAAACAAGGTGTCTGTCCCAACTAACGTTACGGTTCAGAGCAGCGACGCTGGAAACGGAACACTTAATTACAACAGCAGTCTGTGTCTGATAACGCCATTTACACTGATTTAAGTGCCCTTGGATACAGTTTGTTGCTAGTGTGTGACATGCAGGCTCTACATGCACAGCAAACCAACAATCACAATCAATGTTGAACAATTTATCAAACAACCAAAGCAGCCCCCGCTAGTCAACCATAACCTGAAATTTAGAGGAAGCAACATGCATGCATTATTATTAATATCATTGACTTTAGCCTGGATTGATAGTATTATATAAATACAATGGTGTCACATCAGTCAACTAGTGTATTTCTACCTAATTTCCCTCTCCAAAATCTCTTCAAAGGAGTAGTCACAGCACGTACTTGCTTTGGTTGTTTGTAAAGCATTAAAGTTCAACAAAGACTGATTCACATAAGAAACTTTCCTTTGTTATTTTTATTTTCTATGTAGATGCACTCCCCTACGAAATCAGTAGTCGAGAATTATTTATTTCCAAAGAGAGCTTTTTACTGTATGTCATCTTGTAAAAATGTCTTTTTTTCTTATCGCAGAAAAAAATATATATCGCAATGTCAGTTTTTGTCCAATATCGTGCAGGCCTACTGTGGAGGGAGAAGAGGTGCTGTCTTGCAGTACAGGGGCATGTAAAGTGGTCTGCCTTGGCATGGGAAATATGTTCTTTGCCCTTGCTTTCCCACTTTAAGACTGCAGCTGCAATAACAAAGAAAAATGTTTAATCAGCATTTGTTTAATCCTGATTATTATTACATACACACATCACGGATGGAAACACATGGTGTAAAAAAGTGATATACATTACTTTTTTTGAGTTTCTCAACAGTAATAAGTATCAAGGTCTGATTTAACCCAACTACTGTCTATTCTTAATGGTTTGTTAAATCCCTTTGACATATAAAACACGTGAAGTTATATCAGTAATATTATGGTGTAACATTGCAGTGCCTGAGCACACCCTGGTACTGGTGGTAACGTTAGCTAAATTACCCACACCAGAGACAGTTTAGAACTAATTTTACTGTTGGATAAAAATCTTTGCTCACAGTAAATGTGACAACTTACGTCGTGGTTATAGGCCTGTTGGTACACAGTAGCACACTATTGACGACTTTTTAAGTTAATGACTGCTCAATTCAAAACATTTGATAAAATATATTAACAAACACACCATCTGCCAGGCAGTCTGTCTGTGCTTCATTCAAACGGACTAACTTCAAACTACAAACCCAGCTGAATATTCCAGTTTAACTAGCTATAACAATAATGTTTAACTCAATGCTAACGTTACTTAGCTAAGCTAACACTGACAAGCTAACGTTGGCTCTAGCATGAGCTGGTAACAAAGTCCAACTGAAGTAAACGTACTTCAGCTTACATAGCACATACAATGGGTAGCTATTGATTAGCTCGACTAAACTTCAGTCAAACCAGTACCCATCTATTTATTATCTAGCTAAATAAATTATAAATACAAAACTTACCCAGTGTGTCTGCTTCTCCGTCAACCGCTCCTCTGACCCTCCGCAGTCCGCCTTTTTTCAATTTCGTTAACCCCCGCCCTTTTCCTCCTCCACCACCAATCACCTGCAGCTATTTTGAATTTAGAATTTTTGAGTGACAAGCAACCAAACAAATGCATTGTGTGTGTGCATGTGTGTAGTGTGTCATGATCATAGACTGTATAATATTAGCAGTCTATGGTCATTATGAAGCAGCTTGTATATTTTAGCGAACATTTAACATTGAAGAGCAACATTACATGTTATGTTCATGGCATGTTTTAAACATATTTTAACTTGTGTTTTTAAACAGCAGTGAATATGTTTAAACATGTTAAAGGAGAACTCCGGGCAATTTTTACGTTGATCCTGATCGCTATAAGTATGTGAGTACTGTCGATAGGAAAAAAAACGAGCCGAATCGGTGCTAGCATCATGGAGCTACTGCAGCTAATGCCGAGAGCTCCCACTTAGCTAAAACGGCAGTTTTGGGGGCATATCATAAAGAGTGCCTTTGTTCCTCTTAACAGACACAAAATGCAACTAAAATGTCTGTGCAACATGAACAGGGCCCTTACATGACAACAAGATGCGTTTTCAACTCAGACATTGTTTAAATTCACCTACCCTGTTAGCTGCTAGCTGCCGTCTGATGAGTGAGTGTGTTCAGCCAGGCTTCGGTAATAATCATCAAGCAGCAGTTCTGTGTGTATTTGTAGCATATGTATATCCATTTTGTGTGCAATCCATCTGGCGTTGGTGAATAGTAGTCTCTGCAGTGGCGAACTGTGTGTTAGTTGCCTTAGCCAGGCTAGCAGGTTCGACCGGCATATCCTTCTACCTCCTCCCCGCCTGCCGCGGCCGACAACAATCCACGGGCGCCCGCTGGTCTGGTGGATGTCCTCCAGAGGACAGTTCATGCTTTCGCGGCGAAATTTTTGCGGCAAAAAAAGTTTATTTCCCCCTCAAAAATAGGTAATTGAGCACTATAGTAGTGGTTATGATCATATCAGTGACTATGTAACTATATGGAAACGGGCCAAATGATGCATGTTTCTTGTAAAGTAACAGCGTTACAAAAGGCTGGCTGTAGTCTTGCACTGAAGTCCCGCGGGAATTCAGTTGTAGCAGGAAAAGGTAAACAGCAGATCGTAGCGTAGAAGAGTGGAGGTATTCACAAGGGAAGAAGCTTGGAGTAACGTAACTATGGAGCTAGAGCCAGCCTTCAGTAACGCTATTACTGTACAAGAAACATGCATCATTTGGGCCGTTTCCATGTAGTTACATAGTCACTGATATGATCATAACCACTACAGTGCTCGATTACCTATTTTTGAGGGGGAAATAAACTTTTTTCGCCGCAAAAATTTCGCCGCGAAAGCATGAACTGTCCTCTGGAGGACATCCACCAGACCAGCGGGCGCCCGTGGATTGTTGTCGGCCGCGGCAGGCGGGGAAGGCGGGGAGGAGGTAGAAGGATATGCCGGTCGAACCTGCTAGCCTGGCTAAGGCAACTAACACACAGTTCGCCACTGCAGAGACTACTATTCACCAACGCCAGATGGATTGCACACAAAATGGATATATATATATATATATATATATATATATATATACATACTACAAATACACACAGAACTGCTGCTTGATGATTATTACCGAAGCCTGGCAGAACACACTCACTCATCCCAGACGGCAGCTAGCAGCTAACAGGGTAGGTGAATTTAAACAATGTCTGAGTTGAAAACGCATCTTGTTGTCATGTAAGGGCCCTGTTCATGTTGCACAGACATTTTAGTTGCATTTTGTGTCTGTTAAGAGGAACAAAGGCACTCTTTATGATATGCCCCCAAAACTGCTGTTTTAGCTAAGTGGGAGCTCTCGGCCTTAGCTGCAGTAGCTCCATGATGCTAGCACCGATTCGCCTCGTTTTTTTTTCCTATCGACAGGAATTCTCCTTTAAGAAATACTAGATATATAGAAATGTCTGTGCTACAGCAGCAAGTACACAACACCCATACAGATATACAATAAATAATAAATAAAATACAAGAACACTCTACATTTGGGGTCTTCAAGATTTTTTAAGCCAAGGACCCCTTAAGTAAAAGAGACAAATCAGGGACCCAGTACTACTTATATTCTATAAAATTAAGTTGTTAAACTGGGCCTATAACGTGTAGGTCAGCCTAAAGCATTTTTCATACCTATTTAGTGCATAGAATACTAACCTATTAAAATATTAATTTTTGGCATGATTTTATAAATCATGTTTTAATGTAAAACACACATGTGGCACAGTGAATCCTTAGGATTAACTGTATCTGTGGATCTTAGTGACTACCTAGCCAGTTAGCCTGTCTACAGAGGAGTTGATTCACAAATTGTGAAGCAGATTTATATTTGCTAATAATATTGCAAATTATATGTTGGATTCATATTAAGGTATTTTAATATTCTTGGGAACTTTAAAAAAAAACAAAAAACAATTTGGTGGCCCCCCTGCAGTAATTCTGAGGACCCCTGTTGAAGAGCTCTGCTCTTCATAAAAAAAATATACGCAGGAAATTATGTACAACGTATATACAAATAAAAATGTAACCTACTTAAATGGAAAGATGCGTACACAGACACGCTGTCTCTTAGCCATGCTGTCTCTTAGCCATGCTGTCTCTTAGCCATGCTGTCTCTTAGCCATGCTGTCTCTTAGCCATGCTGTCTCTCCACCACAACTGGGATCTTTTTTCTTTGATATTTTTCTCAGTGTTATTTATCAACTAATTCTGGTTGTCAATGGACATCCAGATTATAGCCAGCATCAACTTCTATTCTCAACTAGTTCTGTCTGTTAGTGGACGTCTAGATTATGGCCTGATTGGACATAATTTCTCAGTGTCATTTATCAACTGTTTCTGGCTGTCAATGGACGTTCAGATCATTACCTGGACGGACGGACGTGATAGCAACCTGTTTTGTACGTCCACAGACATCGCTTGCTCAGTGGGTAGGGTCTTTTTTCTTATTTTCTTATGATGAAAGACAGTTTTTTTTTCTGTAATTCTTTAAAGACAAATTAAAATGTGTGTCTGTTTACTGTGGTGAATCAGTGGCGTCACTGCGCAAGAAAACTAACTACAAAGAAAAGTTAGAGATGATCAAAGAAGTCTGCACATAGCCCTGGGTTGCAGGAATGTGGTATTCCAGTCAATTACTTCAAACAGATACTAGTATATAAATTGAATTTGTTTGCAGATGATGAAATACGTAGTGTGTGTGCTGACTAGAAAAGATGAGGCAGAAGTAGAAGCTGCTGCAAGCTTGTACAGCTGGTCTTAATTATAGGTGCTAGTGGGTTAGGGTCCTTTGTAACATTTTTGTAATTGATTTATCTTAGTCCATACTGTGCAATCGAGGTTCAAAAACAAAAGACACACTGACTCAAGTACTTGATTGAACAATTGATTGAGTTTTTTAGTCGGACAAAAGATTTAGAAGCAGAGGAAATCTGTACTAACCCTTAAGCTTAAAGGATAATTCGGGTTTATTGCAACTTTGGTCTTCTTTTCACAGTTTTGGCCATCACTGCAGTTAGTTATAATAGTATTCTATTCTACTAACCAAAGCTGAGGTCTGGGAACACTGTGACATTGCAACAACAAATTATTTCCCCATCTGCCTACTTTATATCAACGTTGCCAAAATACCAAGTTGTAATAAACGGGAATTATTAGCTTATTCGCTGACAAAGACCAAGCCATTATGCAAGTTAGTTTATTGGAACGACAAGTAAAGTGTGTATGGGGAGGGGGAGGGTGACGGTTGCAGACGGAGGGATGAGAGTGGTCGAGGGGTGGCATGAAAAGGGGGTTGAACCGAGTAAATAGAAGCAGGGTCAAATGGGGATTGATGACGGGCCAGGTGGTGTCACTGCAAGGAATCCAGGGACTGAGACTCAGTGAGGGGCAGGGATGGAGTACTCCAGTCCTGCACTCTGACTCGTCCGACTCGAGTCGCTATTGTCTGAAATCGTGACTCGACTTGGACATGCTCACTGATGACTTGTACTCGAGGATTTATGAAATCAGACTCGAGCATTCATGAAATAGGACTCGGAAGTTTCTGACTACTTTTATGTGTAATAGGCAGTGATGGACTCGAATCTGACTCAAGTTGCTATTATCTGGAATCATGACTCGACTCAGACTCGAACTCAGGTAATGGTGACTAACCCTTCTTTGGTGTGTTATGACGACTCAGGTAATGGTGACTAACCCTTCTTTGGTGTGTTATGATGACTCAGGTAATGGTGACTAACCCTTCTTTGGTGACTCGGACATGGACTCAAACACTTGGGACTCGAGACTTGACTCCGACTCGACAGTTGGTGACTTGAATACAACACTGGTTAGGGATATGTCTCGATGAGGCTCCGCAGTTTTTATTATCCTTCATGTAGTTCTTGTAATGAGAGAGGGAAGGAAGAAAGGGGGTTTCAGGATGGTAGGCACGGCATTGTAGGCACAGGATATTGAATTAGAGCAAAGCTAGTTTTGCAGCACTGTGGAGACCTTCCACCACAGTGCCACGGATGGGGTTTGGCTAGTCCACACAGCATTCAGGGATGGGAGAGAAAAGTGCTCTGGTTTATTGGCATTTCTTTAAACCAATCACAATCGTCATGGGCGGCGCTAAGCGCCGGACGCAATGAAGGTGCCTCTGTAAAATAGCCTCGGGAAGAACAAATTGCAAAGAGACTCCCGCACACTGTCTAACACTCAAAAATAAATGTAATAGCTGGCAACGTTTTGGTGCTAAACCTTAATCAGGCGAATGGTGTTACTTACTGAGAAGCCATTTTTTGTAGGAGGTGACTGTTTGTCTGCACTAATCACCTACTCAACATAAAATAAGGCAATATTACATAACATTCATTCACATTTCCATTACTATAGATAGAGCTTACGCTAAAATACAACACTCTACATGGTAACAATAATATATCACCGCAAGGAAATCTATAATAGATCGATGTAGATTTCTGTAGATTTCTGTATAAGGAATGCCGACCAAAAACTAAAATGCATTCATAGATAGGCATGTTCCCAAATATTGCAGGTACCTTATACATCAATAGAGAAAATATCATAATAAACAAAAGTGACATCACAAGACATTATTATAGAGTAATAAAAGGACTGAGGTCTGTATCTTCTGGCATTTCATGCAAGTATTTCAATGAACTGAACTATAAGAATGTATCTGACTAAACTCTGGAGCAGCTTTCAGTGTGCAGACCTGACCTTAGGTAGATGACGAGGGCCAACATGCTCCTATGTAATTTACCAGTGAAGCCTGAGTAAGTGCCTCCGTGCCAGGCAGTTGGAAGTGGAACACACCAGGCGTGCTGAACCAACCAGTGTCCCTGTAGACTGGCTTCAGCCCTCATGTGAATGAGAAATCACTGGAGCGACGCTGATCCCTCAGGACACTCTAATGCCACGCTTTAATGCTTCTGCCCACATAAAGCCTTTGCCCATGAAAATGACATGTTAGTACCAGGCTGCTGACAGCCCACTTACAAATGTCAGGTCCTCGGAGCAGCTAATTATTGCTAATCTATAGTTTGGGATTTGAAAATGCACAAAGTACAAAGTGTTTCTCCCAGCAGTTTTCCTTTGAAAAACCTCTTAACAGGATGTAGGTCCCTGTGAGAGACTTAAATGCCTCTCTGAGACCCGGGATAATAAAATACTATGACCACTACTACAAGCAGGCTGTACTCATGAACCATTTGTACAACCTGTATAGCTACGAAAAGTAATGCACTGTAATATGTATTCCACGGATCTAATACTGTATGCAGCACATTGACTGCTGCTGTATAAGATCTGTGTAGGGAGGAGGTCGGGCTGGATGATTGGGTCATAAAACACAGGGCTTTTAAGCAGGGAAGCAGAGTTTGTGAGCCTGAAAGGGGAAAACACAAGACTTTTTTTTTTTAACCCAAACCACAATCTTTTTGGACTTAACTTTCGTCGCTGCATGATGCTCGCCTTTTGTCTGCTAAACTTAACAACGGCCTGACCCCGACGGGGTCAAGCATTTGTGTTTTTTTAATCATTACTTTTTTGGTGGGGAGAAAGCTGTCTCTCCAGCTTCTCCCTTAGCTCTGGGTGTATGTCCTGCACTGACTTGAGTGTGAGGTAAACTGTGCTAAATCGTGTCTTCATTGGGATCCATTTGCGATCCATTCCATTCTGAATAAACAGCAGTTTACATGCTTCGTCCTTGTTGCATTATTTCATTAAGTTAATTCTAAACAGATTTCTGTAGTTCAAACATCTCTGAATTGTAGTTGAGAACGTCAGTTATAACGGCCCACGTATTAAAATATTGTCTGGTTTAAATCGGGCTCGGGCTCATAATTCCAGGTAATGTGTCGGGCCGGGCCGGGCTCGGACACAACGTGCACGGGCTCGGGTAGGGTCGGGCTTGATTTTTTGGGCCCGATCTAAGCTTTAACGGACGCTGAAACAACTATCCCCTCACGGTGCTCTGTACCCGTCTCACAGTCACCTTTTTTCGGCTGAACTAAACTGTAATGTGAACGGTCGTCACGTGACCGGCTGCATTCCCTAGCCCCTTACCCTAACCATCACAACTAAATGCCTAACCTTAACCCTTACCCTCACCATAACCTAATTCTAACCCTAATCCTAAAACCAAGTCTTAACCCTCAAACAGCCCTTTAACCTTGTGGGGTCCAGCATTTTGGGCCCCACAAAGCTGGTCGGACCCCACACGTATACTGTATTCCCACTGTATAGTTTTTGGACCCCACGAATACAGTTAAACGAGAAAACACACACACACACACACACACACACACACACACACACACACACACACACACACAGAGTTATGGGCAAAGCAGTGCAGGATGATAAAACCCAACAGCGTATTAAATATTCTAAACGCTTTCCTATTAAAATAAAGTTTAAAGAAGGGATTTAAAAGTTGCTAATGATGTGGCGTGTCTGAATAATAAACAGTGATTGACAGCTATGGCCCCAGCAGCAGTGTAGTTGCATAATGAGAAGTATCTGAAGATCACCAGCACTGTTGCATCAGACAGAATCCAGCAGCAGGCAGATGATATCAAGGCCTTGTCTCTTCCCTTTCCCTCTCGGTTATTTTTTTTCTCTCTCACAGTACACGGCAGTCTCTAGTACTAAGCATGTACAATCTATCCTGTGTTTCTACTAGAAAACTACGGTAAAGCAGCACCATCTGCAGGCTTAGATGAGTTAAATTGCATTTAATGTGTTGAAAGAGATTTTGAACAATGACTGTAGGAGACCACGTGCCTGGACTTACAAAATAAAATAGATAAATAACCACAGATAGAAATTGTAACATGCTACCTCTGGCGTTGTAGTGCAAATACTGCCATTACATGTGAGCCACAATTAAACACCAAAATCTCCTCTCCTCATGATAATAAATTCAAAATCTCTTCTACAATGTAAACTCTTTCTGCACATTTCATGTAACATTACATTCAATAGCATTATATTATGGCTCCACAATGGTTATAAATGCTTGACAAACGCAAGTTTTTAATATTCCTTATAATGAATTATTTTCTAAGTAATTCAGTTCATGTATCGTTAACTTAACACATAACGTTTTGAATTTTTTATTTTTTTTCCCCCACAGGCCCAAACTGTTTCCTCTCTTTGTTTCATAGCAGGGTGGAAACCCCCCTGTTGCATCACGTTGTGTGTTATATTACTGTCATACAAAAAGTGAACATGGTTATATGAAGACAAAATATGCATAACTTAGAACATACACTATGATATGAATGTAAAGCTTAAAATAAGGGGTACATAGGTTGGTAAACTTTTTCTGAAATAGTTTGTTTTAAAATAATAAAAGATGGAACCTTTGTTAAACAGTATAAACAGCTGTTAAACTAATACCTTGTCTCCTGTGGTTGGGAACACCATCGTCACAGACTCTTTACAATCTTGGCACCAGACCTTCGTTATCTGTGACAAAGCTCCCAGCATGAACAATAAAGTTTATTTTATCTTATCTGAATCAATTATTCACCACCTTCACATGATGTCCTACCATTAACAATACCAGGTATCAAACTCTCTGTATGCAGGTCTTCCTGGCAAAGGAATTGTTTTCTGCAGTATGATTGTATTCTGACTTTTAGTTTTAGGGTCAGTCAAATCTTTGTTGCACTTTATGTAGTCATAATTTGGCAAAAAGGATCTATGGCAACAGCAGGTTTGCTCATTAAAAGAAATGTCTTAATTTATTGCTGAAGTGTTTAACACCACCATAAAAATCACAGACTAGCCTACATAAAGAGGGATAAAATATGCTTTCAGGTCAATTGCAACAATAAATCAAAGCACAGTGCCAGAAGTCTGTCTCTGCAAAGACGCTGTAAGGTCTGGACATGGACAGAAAACTTTCTAGCTTCTTAAACTTTTACACACCAAGGACCACTAACTGCAAAAATATTCCCAGAAACAAGAGGCCTGGGGCGCCTGGTTGAGCGTGCACCCCATGTACAGAGGCACAGTCCTCGACTCCGCGGCCACGGGTTTGATTCTGACCTGCGGCCATTTGCTGCATGTCATCCCCCTCTCTCTCTCTCCCCCCTTTCAAGACTTCAGCTACCCTATCAAATAAAGTCTTAAATAAATGCCAAAAAAAATAATCTTAAAAATAAAAAAGGCCTCCTACTTCAACAGAATTTTACAAATGACAGCTAAATTAAAAGGACAGTTTTTACAAATAGCTTACTCACTCATTGCCTCGGTTGCCGTCTGAACGAGGGAGAATGGTGCTGCTTATGCTGAGACTGGCCATTGGGCCATCTAGTCAGTAACCGTAAACTTTGTTCCTCTGTATGTCCTTTAAATATCACACTGATCATTTGTTACGTGAATTCGAGGCAGTGTTGTAAAGTGGTTGGCAGTGGTGGCCTAGAGATTAGAGAAGCAAGCTAGGGACCAAGAGGTCGCCGGTTCAAACAGACCAGATAAAATCAGGGTGGGGAACGTGAAAGAACAGTGCTTGAAGTCTGACAACACAGCAAAACAGTAAACATTTAAATAAGGTTTGAATTTACATTAGTTTACTTAATAATGACTATACAAACACATCATTGCTCCTCACTGTTAGGCTTTTGAGTTGCTGGCAGACAGTATGAGAAACATGGTTTAAAATTTTCAAATTAAAAACAATATTTTACCAGATCTCCTCAAGGAGCACCAGAGGTCCACGGACCACTCTTTGAGAAATCCTGTTCTAGAGGGCAGACTCTCCAGAAGAGCTGAACACTGAGATTTAACACTCGGGAGATTCAGACAAACAGCACGGTGACAAAAGTTTATTAGGATCAATGGTTGCAACATTACAAAGTTATCAAAGGGAGGGACGGGGGTGGGATGCAGTCTGTAAAACATTACTACTTACACATGAAAAGAAACATGGGTGATAAAATATAGCAAATCTTACAGGATGCTCATTAGACATTACATTTTTGTGACTCGTCATATTCTCCTCAATCTACAGCAAGCCTTGTCTCTTCAGATCCTCGTAGGTCTTCTTGTTGACCACATTGCCACTCGAGTCCTCGTACTCTTCCTGTAAAACAAGTCATGGAATGAGCCTTATTTTAGAACTAGGGTTGGGACAAACTAGCCATATGGCAATATGTCGTTGTGATTCTTCGTGCTATATGAGAATCGATATTTTAATGAATAAAATAAGTCCTCTAAATAGATTTCCCTGCTCCCAGCGTGGCTCCTTCATGGCTCCCCGAGGTAAAGCTCAACACACGAATGAACAGCAGTTAACTAGCCGAAGAGGACTTCAACAGGAAGGTGGACAGCAGTTTGAGGAAAATAACAGACACGTTTTATTTTAAAGTCTGGACCCACTAAAAAACTTGATCTGCAGGTTTGTGCCGTTTTCTAACAGTTTGGAGTTGCAGTGAATAAAGAGAGAAAACCTGCACTTAACCTTTTTTCACAGGCATTTTGTATTCATAGTTCGACCGATATCGTGATGTATAATTACTGGATTGTCTAGCAATATATTGATTATCGCAGAATTGCTTTATTGTGATATCGGTATCGCGAGCCATGAGGGACCCGGTGATTGGCGTTTTGATTGGCGTCTCCCCCTCTCATTCCCCCTGCTCTGACGTCTCCCCCTCTCATTCCCCCTGCTCTGACGTCTCCCTCTCTCATTCCCCCTGCTCTGGCGTCTCCCCCTCTCATTCCCCCTGCTCTGGCGTCTCCCCCTCTCATTCCCCCTGCTCTGGCGTCTCCCCCTCTCATTCCCCCTGCTCTGGCGTTTAGGAAACACTTCTGACCCGTTTTGGTTTGGAATCTGCGGGGTTGTGTTGCAGTCTCAACGGCCGCAAACGGAGACCTTTGGAGACACCTACGCCAACGTTTCTCCTCCTGACTGAGTCTTAGTGGTCACAACGTCTTGCTCTCCGAGACTAAGCTACTAACGTTACCATGGCAACTACTTGCAACGGGTGGAGTCTCCACGCTGCCTCCTGTTTATGCCCAGTATACCAGAATGTTGATGAGATGTGCGGTTTGGCCGTGTTAGTTTAAACTGAGATTAGTTCTTCTACTGGAGATAAAAACACTCGTGTGCACGGAGATCACTTTTGGCTCAAAACTCAAACGCTTAAAAACCAAAACGTAGCGATGTAAACGTAGCCTAGGACGCACTGTTTTCCCAACCATTCGTCCCGATTCCATCCGTGTGGACTCACCTCTGTGTCTGGCTGCCACCGCTCTAATGCCTTCTGGGACTTCAGCTTGGCCCACACTGGAGTAACAAAACACAAGAGGGTTATTGAAAGCTACTTCCAAAAACTCTTCAAAATACATACGCTCATAACGAGCAAAGACAAAGACTCTTACAGGAGACGGCGTCCTCAATCTGTGTGACGTTGGCAAAGTGAGCCGTGTTGGGGATCCCCAGACAGCGCATGCCGTGAGCATGCCTCCACTCCTACAACAAGACAAACACACAACACACACTTCATTTCTTTTGTTCTATAACCTTGACAGAGAAAAATCTGTTTAAAGACATGCAGATTTCACTGGATTTTGTTTGACTCCCTAGAGCTGGGCAATATATCGATAGGATGTTGATTGTGATACGAGACTAGATATCGTCTTAGATTTTGGATATCCTAACATCGTAATATGGCACAAGTGTTGCCTTATCCTAGTTTTAAAGGCTGCATTACAGTAAAGTGATGTCATTTTCTGACTTACCAGACTATTTTTTGCCTTTACCCACTTAGTCATTATATCCACATTACTGATGATTATTTATCAAAAATCTCATTGTGTAAATATTTTGTGAAAGCATCAATAGTCAACACTACAATATTGTTGCGGTATCAATAGGGGTATTTGGTCAAAAATATCGTGATATTTGATTTTCTCCATATTGCCCAGCCCTACGACTCCCTCTGTCACAGCGAATCCACGACAGAACAACAACTTACGGCAAAGTGCCTCTGGAAGGCTTTGGGTCCCCTGTAAGTGTAGTTCCCACAGATCTCACAGTTGTAGTTGATGTTCAGCCCGTGTAGTTTATAGAGCCAGTATGGAATTGGCTAGAGGGAATAAAACAGCAGTCAGAAAACTAGATAAAAATATGCAGCACAAAGGGCTCTACAGTGCGACCGTTTCACTCGCATCGCAACGACGTATACCTGCGCCACAGTTGGTCTCTGAGCTCAGCACCCTACCTCGCAGTTTTACCTCTGATCATGTGTAGGCGGTTTGACAGTGACAGTAAAACTGTATTGAAATGTATTTTTTGTGTACTGAACTGTGGGAGTGGTCTATTACACCACTACTGTATATTCAGTGTACTGATCAGTAGAAAATGTATTTTAAAGAAAACAATACATTTCATAACGTTTTGTATGTATAACACGTGTTAAAATATGTATTATTGTTGCTACAAGTATCACTGTGCACCTTATGTAAGTCACTCTTTTAGCTGACTGACTAAATGAACCTTGAACAGTTTAAAGTATCAATTATTACATAATTATTAAATAAATACAGTTTGAAGCAGAACTAATCAAAAACCTAGTATAGGCTACTTGTTCCATTCAAATAAATGAAATCCCTTTGCTTGTAAATGTGTCATTGTATTCCTTTTATGAAAGAAAAACACATTATTTGATACATTTTCAGTGCACCCCTAAAATTCTTTATGTACTCCTAAATTTAGCTACATGTGCTCCTTGGGGGAAAAAAGTTAGTGTTGAGCCCTGGCAAACAAAAGCAGAGCTTTTGTTTGAATTCACTCTTGCAGTTCCAGTGTGAATAAAGGGTCGGACCAGTGGCTCCCCACCTGGTGGTCGGGATCAACAAGAGAAGAAACAAACGGTTTTATGCTGCATTAAATTGTTAATTTTTTTAGGACATTTATCTTCACATTTTCTTGTCAAATAGTGGCAGCCTGTGTTGTGGGATCAGACTCGGGTCTGAACATGTACGGCTGAGCCGTAGCCATGGTTACCGGCTGAAGCGAGTTTGTTTTAGATCACACTAGCTTGCTTGTCAGGGCACGCCCTACTCTGCTTCTGACTGGCTAGTAGTCCTTACCTAGGTACTGTCAGGACACGTCCTCATACTCTGCTTCTGACTGGCTAGTAGTCCTTACCTAGGTACTGTCAGGGCACGCCCTCATACTCTGCTTCTGACTGGCTAGTAGTCCTTACCTAGGTACTGTCAGGGCACGCCCTCATACTCTGCTTCTGACTGGCTAGTAGTCCTTACCTAGGTACTGTCAGGACACGTCCTCATACTCTGCTTCTGACTGGCTAGTAGTCCTTACCTAGGTACTGTCAGGGGACGCCTCATACTCTGCTTCTGACTGGCTAGTAGTCCTTACCTAGGTACTGTCAGGACCCTCATACTCTGCTTCTGACTGGCTAGTAGTCCTTACCTAGGTACTGCACATGTGCAACTCCCAACAAAGATGGAACAGAAGTGAGAGGTCTCACTCTGTAGCTAAAACAGAGAGCTCAACACACAGGGTGAAAAGAGGAGCTGCAGCAATGTGCAGTTCAAAATAGGGGTGGAACGGTACATGTAGTCGTATTGTACCGAAACGGTACGGGCGTCTCAGTTCGGTACATGAATTTACACGCAGAATACACGGTATAAAAATAAATCAAACTTGCGTGCAAATGAATTCATGTAATGCGGAACTACTGTTAGATACGCGGGTTCTGGGGACACCTAATCTGTAACCCCGCCTTAGCTCTGAAGCTAGCCAAGCTCCGCCTACATGCAGTTTTTTGCAGGTCGGCAGTCTAGTGAGTGAGTCAGAGATAGCAGCACTAAAGGACGAGTATGGCGAGTGGTGGCGACCCACAAGAGTTAGAGGACCCGTCGGCCTCTTTAAGATCGCAAGTTTGGGAAAACTTTGAGACTATATGGATGAAGACTGGAGCCTCCCGTGTCATGCCCTCCCGCCTCCCTCCTGCCTGGTGCTGTCCCGGCACCAGGCAGCACTTCGGTCTTCAGGTCAGTTACAGTAGTACAGGCGAGAGAGTGGTGGATAAGACGAGGACTGTTGTTGGGTATGTAAGTGGAAATACATCTAACATGCTAACGTATATCCGACGCCATCACCCAGCTGTACCAATCGCTGGGACGAGACAAAAGAAAACGGTCCAACTTCTCCTCCCTACAGTGCTTAACCAGCATTTACATACAAATAGGGCTTCAAGTATTTGCTGCATGTGCTCGAACCTCGTTACAACATGCCATCCCGTCCACATATTTGCTGTTATTATTATTGTTTATATATGTAATTTGCACTTTCATAAATAAGAGATTATGCATTTCCAGTTTTATAGCTGATTGTCTTATTTTGTTTACAAGTTCCAGATGGAGTCTGGAGATGATGTGGGGTACTCTTTGTTTACCGTTTACATCTTACTTCACACACTAAAGGCTGTTGCAGCTAGCTCAGGGGAGAGACTGGATGACACTAGGTGGTACAGCCTGAGACAGCTAGCTCAGGGGAGAGACTGGATGACACTAGGTGGTACAGCCTGAGACAGCTAGCTCAGGGGAGAGACTGGAGGACACTAGGTGGTACAGCCTGAGACAGCTAGCTCAGGGGAGAGACTGGATGACACTAGGTGGTACAGCCTGAGACAGCTAGCTCAGGGGAGAGACTGGATGACACTAGGTGGTACAGCCTGAGACATGCACAATAGAAAAAATGTTTTGCCTTCTGCATTTTTGTTATGATTTTCCCTCCATTGTATTGAACCGAACCGTGATGTCTGAACCGAACCGTGATGTCTGAACCGAACCGTGATGTCTGAACCGAACCGTGATGTCTGAACCGAACCGTGATGTCTGAACCGAACCGTGACTTCTGTGTACCGTTCCACCAGTAGTTCAGAAGTAGTTTTAGTCGTGCAACAGAAAACTCAGATTGGACAGATCTAGGATCAGTCTAGCTAGCTGTCTGGATTTACCCTGCAGAGATCTGAGGAGCAGTTAACCATAGTCCTCACAAATCCACCGGAGGTTAGAACGCCAACACAGAGACAGAGGAAGGGGACGGACATCCGGCCAAAAAAGGGGACATTCGGTAGAATTTCCAGATGCACCGGAGCAATCCCAGAAGTGGAGCGTTGTCGATATAGACTAGCTTTGTATCACCTCATTTGGCAATGGCTTGAATGGAACGGACGTTTATTAATCTAAAACAGTCGCGCACTATAGCTTTAAAAGTCATTTGACGTGTATTGTGTCGTTTGGTACGGGGGTGTGGCCTCACCTTGCCATCCCAGCCCAGCGGCAGGTTCTTGGGGTTGTAAATGATCTCGTTGTCGTCGTCTTCGCTCTCGCTCTCGCTGAGCTGCTCCTCGTCCTCCTCCTCGCGCTCCTCCCCGGTCCGGGCCTGTTTCCTCTGGACGTTCTCGTGAGTCAGCTGCCTCTGCTCCTGTAAGCGCCGAGCACAACCAAAACGGTCATGTTTGGGCCTGTGATAAGTAGGGCTGGGTACCGAATTCAATACTTTTTAGGCGCCGATCCAATTGCCTCCTTAGTATAGAGTATCGAAAAATGCCTCGTCAACACTTTACGTTACCCAGCCCCAGTGATAACCTAGCTAACACTTGCATCACAAAATGTTGGATGAAGTCTTTATTCGGGAATTCAACAGCAGCGTTACCCTTCAGGTATATTCACTCACCCCGAGGATCTCCACATATTCATAGACTTGAGCTTCCAGGAAGCCAATTTCCTTGTTACGCTCCGTGTCTCTGCAGGAGTGATGGATGGAAATCGTTTAAATTATATAAGGAACACTATCATAGGACACCAGATTAGCATTAGATTGATTCATTTTTTACACCCACTTACTTTTTAGGGCCTTTGGCTTTGGGGTTCTTGGCAAACAGAGACGGGTCCAGGGATTCCAGGGACTTGCCTTTTGTGCTGAAGAGCCTCTGAGCTCTCTCCTCCAGAGTCCTATCAAACACACACACACACACACACACACACACAGTCAATCAGTCATTCTAACGCTAGGGCTGCACAGTACATATCAACTCAATCATTATCAACTGGTGCAATAAACATCAAGTAAGGCTGCCACATATCGCGAAAGACACATATACATACTTTTTGTGTTAGTTGGAAGAAAATATCAGCAGAAAACCGCACATTAAAATGTAACTCATTCTTTTTTTATTAGTGCTGCCTTTTATTATGCGATGTTACGTTCAATAAAAGAATGTTGGAAATGCTTTCCTCTCATTTGTTTTAAATTCAACAATAAATTTGTTGTATTTTAGCAGAATACTGAAAGCAGCAGAAACGCAGAACTGAGTACACTTTAATATCTATGTATCGCAAGTAATATTGTTATCGCGATATTCAACGTTATTGCATATTTTCCTCATATCGTTCAGCCCTACGTAACAGCATCACATGCGCTCTACTTGGTCACGGTGCAGAATGTGCATTCATTCATAAATAATAATATGCATTCCCATCCCATGCACTGGCTTGCAGTCTGAATGAATGCTGTACATACAGTGGTGCTCATACGTTTATGAACCCATGCTAAATTTGACTAAAAAGAGGAATAAAAAAAAAAAAAATCATCTTTCGGAAATTGATCTTAATGCCTTAATTAAAAAATTAGGAAAAATCCAACCTTTAAGGACACCAATTTTCTTTGTGAATGAATAATGTATCATAAATAAATAAATGTTCTTCCTTAAAATACAGGGGGCATAAGTAAGTACACCCCTATGTTAAATTCCCATAGAGGCAGGGAGGTTTTTATTTTTTAAGGCCAGATATTTCATGGATCAGGATACTATGCATCCTGATAAAGTTCCCTTGGCCTTTGGAATTAAAACAGCCCCACATCATCACATACCCTTCACCATACCTAGAGATTGGCATGGGGTACTTTCCATAAGATCATCTCTCAATGCAAATCAAACCAGCTATTAGGTTAACCGACATAAGAACATGCCAATCTCTAGGTATGGTGAAGGGTATGTGATGTTTGGTTCTAGGTTCTTCAGACGTTTTGGATATAGTACATCCTTAATGTTATTTTTTTAGCATGCAAACGACATACTCACCCTCCACATTTCAGTCCCAACGCCATGAGGGCAGACTTCAATCTGTCCAGACCCAAGGAAGCCAACTCCTGTGGGAAGGAACAAGAAAAAGCACATCAGCAGCAGTCTGAATAAGCAACCCTTGTAAAAAGATACATTTCCGTCCGCCGTGGGGCCCTACTGGGTAGAGATTATTAACATTCACACATTAAAATGATCTCAAATTACTAGAGGAAAAGGTAGCACCTGACCCACTCAGTGTTTTATTTGGTGTCTCACCCTCACTATCCTCTATGAGCAAGAGGACTACTTTTACTAAAATGGAAGTCACCCTCTACTCCCTCCTTTCACTGGTTAAAGCGTAACTCTCGCCAAAATGCAACCTAGGGTCTTTTTGTGAATGTACCCGAGTCAAACTTAAGTTTAAAAGCATATTTAGGACGGAATCGCCACTTTTAAGATTTACTGTATTCTCATTTTTGGGTCAAATGGCCTTTTGAATGGGAGAGCTAGGGGCACTTTGATGCTAGCCTCAAAATAGCTATTATTAAAACACTAAGAAGGCTCGACACAACATGAGACTTTGCTCCAAGTATCACCAGGGGCTCTACACATGAACTCCAGCATTGAGAACATTGGTTGTGTACACAGAGTTTACTAAAAAGAAAGGTTTTGAGCGACTCACATTAGCAGTTGTTGTTTACGCTATCAGCCATTTTCTCAGTCAAAAAAAAGGCGATCTCTGAATGCGAATGAACGGACTCCATAGGAGGAAATGTCATTCTTATAAGAGGCTCCTTTTTCAACTACAAGGTCAATATTGTCTTTCACTAACGACAAAACAAATTATCAGTGCATTTATATGGAACTAAGCTTTTGGAGCTTTCCATCTTTACTCTCCTCCCTAGACTATTTCTGACTGGCTCGATAGACGGAGACCGGAAGAACAGCTACAGTGAGTTGTTCAAAACCTTTTTTAGTAAACTGTGTACACAACCAATGTTGTCAATGCTTTCGTTAAGGTGTAGAGCCCCTGGTCATACTTGGAGCAAAGTCTCATGTTGTGTCGAGCCTTCTTAGTGTTTTAAAAATAGTGATTTTGATGCGATTATAGTAGTACCCCTAGCACTCCTATTCAAAAGGCCATTTGACCGAAAAACGAAAATACGGTAAATCTTAAAAGGGACGCTTCCGTCCTAAATATGCTTTTAAAAACGAAAGTTTGACTCGGGTACATTAACAAAAAGACCCTAGGTTGCATTTTGGCGAGAGTTACGCTTTAAGAGATGTTCTCCATTTCCTAAAACTAAGAAGAAGAAAAAAAGAAATCAGGTTCTCATTGCATGGTTCCTTCAACTAATTCTGCAGGAACATGGGGGCTGTTTTTAATCGCCTGGTCGAGAGACTACGCAGCGCTGCTATTCCAGACTGACCTTTGACCTCCTGTTAAGCTTTAAGTGCCTTTGTCCTGGTTTTATGTTGCTGAGGCTCTTTTTTCCTTGTACTTCATCACTGAGTGGTGTTCTATTGTCTTCTGTGTCATGTTCTTTTTTTTCCCTTTTTAATTTGCAGTAGGTACTTTTATGTAACAATTCCTTTTCTTGTACCATCGTGCCTATCTTTATCCTTTCGGATAAATACATAAAGAAAGTGCTCTTTCGTCACTGACTCTTGCTACTTACCTGCTTTCAGTTAGTTACTATATGCAGTTTTTTTTTTCTAGTATTTGTTTCCCTAAAAAAAGGGAATTGGTTTGTATGCATCACTCTAATGCCGTGTTCCATTTACCTCGGAACTCGGAAGCCGGAACTGGGAATGACGTCATACCCGAGTTGACTGCGTTCTATTTAAAAGTCAGATTTCCATTGTTTTCATCGGCTCTAGCCAGGTTAGCTATTGTTAGCAATACCAGTTGATAACAACGCATTACGCTGTTTTTTTGTCCACAACATGTCCACAGATAGAAGTTGGACATGCCTGTGTGAACGACTGATTTAGTGACACAAATAAGACAGAAGTGCTTATAACTTTATGTTACTGCAGCTTTTCACAACTGTTGATACAGGGGGCAGCCATGTTGGATTTTGAACTCTGGCTACTGCGAGGTTGTCCGAGCTCGTAAATCCGAGGTCAGGGGGCGTGTTTACGACTTTGACCTCGTTAAAACCGAGTTCAGAGGTAAATAGAACGCGGCATAACTGCCAGTTGTTATGGCAATTGTATGTCCATGCAAAATGTCATAAAAAAAGAGATACATTTTTAAGATATGAGCACTTGATGTTTTACCTCCCAGGAAGAAAAAGCAGAGAGGTCCAGATGAGCGCCAGCGTGTGTCAAAGCACTACTCGTCTCTTTCTACAAATAAAAAACAAAAGACACCGGTCAGATGAGCTGTACAACCACAACTCGGACCATCGCCGCAGATGAAGAGGAGAACTTACTGGCCAGCCTGGAAAGGTCCCGTTCTCCCATTTCTTTTCAAAGTCGGAGAGCACTTTGCCGTAGAGCTCGTTCTGGTCCAGCAGAGGTTTGACCCGGTCCGTGTAGTCCTGCAGATACTCCAGCAGCATCTCCAGATACCTGCACAGACAGCCACCGCACGGCGTTAGTCCAACAGCACAGCGCACGCACACATGACCCACATCCACACATCGTTCAGGATATACTCAAGAGGTCCATGATTAGAGCTGGAACAATTCCAAATAATGCTGTGCAATTCATTGTCCCACAAGAAATTGCGATTAACAAAATATAATTTCAGTGAAAATCTAAAATATTTATCTAGGATGTCTTTTGATTACATCTAGAGCTGGAACAAAACTCCAAATGTTGCTGTACAATTAGTTGTCTCAGAAATAATTGCGATTAACGATATTGTCTCTTTCAGTTATATTTCAAAAGATTTATGTATTAATTACTTTTTAAAACAAATTGTACATTACTGTCATCTGACCCAGATAATATAATAGTACAAATACACAGCTTATGAAGTATACCACGCCTCTTTATTATCATAAAACATTTTTTTTAACTGTATCCCCCCCCGTTATTTTTGTTGCTATGAACGTGTATAGGGTCACGTGCCAACAACTAACATAGCTTTATATCAACAGTCAGACCACTAGTCACTTATATAATTACAATTTGGCATATCTAAACTAAATCAACTACTACCTCTCTACTACTCATACTCCTTCAGACCTTAGCTAATGTTAGCAGTTCATTGGGGTAAAACAAAGAAATAAATTATGTAATAATTGTTACAGGCCTAGTTATATCACGGTTGTGTGACCCAGATAATGTAACGTTTTGCCCAATGAGGCGACACGAGCCCGTTTAATTTCTCTGGCGTGAAACCAGCTTGAGACAAGCTACAACCCAGGATGTTTGGAGTTGCTATGGCAACAGGCGACAGCCGCTGCTAGCATAGCCTTAGCTCAACAGTGCGACCAATAATCACATATAATTACAATTTGCCATAGCTTAACAAAATCAACAATTACCATCGACAGCCATACCCCTTAGGACCTTAGGTAATGCTAGCAGTTAGCTGCGTTTAAAAAAAGAAACCGCAATTATGTAAAGAAATTGCGATTAGACAATTATGTAATCATTGTTACAGGCCTATCCATGATACTGTATTAGGTTAAGATTAAGTTAATTGGGTCGTCTTTACAGTGAGACATATGTCCCATACAGGTGTTACCAGTCACGTCTGATGCGAGTATACATGATGGACCTACTTTTTGTATTCAGCGTTCTTCCTGTCCTTGGGGATGTCAAAAAGCTGGTCGAATGAAGACAGGTACGAGATATACTCGAGTTTCTGCAGGGAAAGAGTACCGAGAGTTAAAAAGAAACGCTACTTCAGTTTGGAGATACAGAAGGAATTATGAAGACTTTGAGGGATCATAACCTCATCTTAGGGCTGCTCGATTATGGGAAGAAAAAAAGAAATCATAATCACTAATATTTTTGGTCAATACTGAAATCAGGATTATTTAACGTGATTACCCATTGACTTTTGGAAAGATGTTGCATTAATTGCATTAAAGTTAAAAAAAGAAAACGCAATGTTCATAATCATTTTTCTTGATTACTCTGTCTTTGTGATCGTCAGGAGGTAAAATGGTAATCTCGATTAAAATGTCGATAAAGTGCGCAGCCCTACCTCGGCTCCCTTCAGGTTGATGAACTTGAGGTAGCAGTCGTGGAGGTCAAGGTAGCGGCCGTATCCCTCCTCATCGGAGAACTCCACCAGGTCTGGGGAACACAAAGCAGAGCAGTGCGTTAGCTACTGAGGTTAGGTTCTGTGCCGAGGCTTCGAAGCGCGTGCCGAGAAATCCTGGAAGTTTTCCGTGAAGCGCATGTCGAGGCTCGTATCGTTTAAGACAAATGACGTCATTGACGACATCCGAAGCCTCGCTGCCCGTGTGCACCATGTGACTGGTTTAGGAAGTGGCTTGAATCTACTGTGTTTTATTACACATCCATGAGCTACACGAGCACATTCACCGCCCTTTGCAGAGTTAAACCACTGCCACTTTCCAGTTTAAGGATACCAATATTGCCTCTCCTCTATTATAATATAACCAAAATTAGGAATGGAGCGATTATCGGCCCTGGCCGATTATTGGGACGTTTTTTTTTGGCCGTTTGCAGATGATCTGTATCTGCGTTTTATTTGCCTGATAACTGATCAAGTTAATGAATTAAACGTGTTCTACTTTGGGTTAGCTACAGTCTGACTTTTTCAGATCTTTTTCCTGCTTCCAACGCTACATTTGGTAGGATATACCAAACTAACTTTTCTTCACTTTCCTGGAGCACGAGCGGAGAGCTGAAGGGAACATCGCGACTGTTGTGTGAATAAGGTTGGCGAAAAAAAGGAAACAGGAAACTCAGTAAAAAGCCATTTGCCAACACTAAAAATCATTTTAAATATATTAAGTTGCTGTGAGCTGTAACCTACATTCACCACTTCTAACCAGAGGCTAGATAGAAACAAAATAAGACATTTTAATTTTGTCATTCATGGTTTGCACTTAAATGGAATTTTTTTAATTCAAGGATTTTATATTATGCTGTCACCCTAGACCTCCATAAAGGCTACATGACAGGGTTCATAATCAGTAGCAGGTAAGTTAAAATCAAAATCAGTTTTATGGCCTAGTAGGTGTGAAGACATACAGGGAATTGGACTCCGGCACTTTGTTAGGTGTTAAGTGTATTGCAGGTAATTCATTGCTCTGAATTTCTTCAAAGATATCCTGGTTGCACGAGACAAACAAGACAATAAAAGAGGATTTGGTGTCGAAGTGAAGGGCAAAAACTGCAGAATCAGATGATTTATATCATTTATACTACATTAATATAGTTTTGATAGATTATCTGTGTGTTTTCTTGCCAGATTCACTTGTGGCTCACAGAGAAAATAGACCAGATACTAGACCGCGAGAATCCATGGTCTGAACAGCCCAACTGGTTAACATCATATTTATATACAGTCTATGGTTAACACAGGCGCCAAAAGGGAAGCGGGCAGCGCTTCCGCCTCCTGTTTCAACCCAGCGGTTGCCCGAGGGTCCGAAATGTTAGTTTTTCTTAATAAAAGCTGACATTAGAGCAAGAGTAGAGTGCGAGTATTGTTGGATGCGCAAATTGTCTCTCGGAAAACCCGGGGGTTGGTAAAATGCTAGACCAGAGAGTGGAGAAAGCACCGCTGTGATGCGTTTGCGGTGTAATCGGTAACACTGGTGTTGTCACTCATTTACTGACCGGTGGGAAAACGTCCTCACTGTGGCAAACCCTACCTGGTTGTTGTTTGCTATGGTGTAAGTGTAAGGTTTGGTGAAAAAGATAGACCAGATAGGTTCAACTCCTGTTGTGAGACAGCGCCGATGAAGATCAAAGTGTAACAAATGTTTCAGGTGGGTTTAGACCTACTCTGAGCCTCCTCGCTGGGGTTGTCTCTGGCCTTCATCAGCTCCTCAAACTCCACAGACATGGGGATGGAAATCTACAAGAAAGACACGATAGCAATGCCGTTAGTATCCCATGTCAAAAGCTTTACATAGTCTTATCTGACTATTTACAAGCAGGAGGTAATTACCTCATTCGGGTGCTTTCTGTGAAACTCCTTTATCTGTTTCAGTCTGTTGTAGAACTCCGCAAACTCATTGGGTCCCGAGATTGCAGCAAGTTCATCCTTTCTCATTCTGTTATTAAGGAAAAAGATGGCAGTGTTCAAGGCTACAACAAGTGACTATGTGTAACTACTAGGGCTGCCGGATGTGAGGAAAATATGCGATAGCGTTGTTGAATATCGCGATAAAGATACTACTTGCGATAAATAAAACGGATATTAAAGTGTACTCAGTTCTGCTGCTTTCAGTATTCTTCTACAATACAACAAATTGCTTGTTGAATTTAAAACAAATAAAATAATTTCTAACATTCTTTTATTGAAAAAAATTCAACATTGAATTGGATATAAAAAGCACTGCAATTTTTATTTTTATTTTTTACATTCTTTCAACTAACACAAAAAACCTGAGTGTGTAGCGCGATATGTTGCAGCCTTTCGCGATGTGTATATTGCAGCAGTTGTTATTGAGATGACGGGGGGGAAGACATATATTGTGCAGCCCTTGTAACTACTATACGCAAGGTTCCAGTGGCTGTTTCCAGCTTGATAAAAAGAAAACAACACATTTACAGACAACAGGTATCATGTTTAACAACTCAAAGTAACATAATCCCTCGACAACATCTGTAAGTTAGAGAAGGACCATGGCAGGTTAGTCACTTACCCATCTTTGTCTTCGTAGGAGTCTCTGACATTTGAGCTCACTTCCATATACCTCTGTCAAAAGAAACAAACAATGAACAGACTGTCGGGGTGCCCTTGTTGTCGTGTTGAGCTCTTAACATCATGGCTGTTTGAATTCAAATGACTGGACTCAGGCCGGCTTTCCTCTCTTTTACATTGAAAAATGTTGCACCCAACTGTCCTTCAACATGTAACAGCGCCTTGCCGTTTACCTGACTACTAACGTCTGACTTAAGGCCGATTTATTCTTCTGCGTCGAATCGACGGCGTAGCCCCGCAGACCCCTCTGCGTTGCCGCGAACCCCCCTCCAACACTAAGATACTTTCTCAGAGCTAATGATTGTAGTCGGTCCACAGTGGACGTCTTTGACTTTAAGCTTTTTGAGTGTTGTTATTTATTATCTGCTCTAGCTTTTTTTAAACGTTTTAGACTAGAGGTGTGAATCTTCACTGACCTCCCGATTCGATGACGATTATCATGTCAGCGATTCAATTCAATATCTCGATGCGTCAAATTTTTCTATTAAAAAAGGAACACGCCGACTTATTTGGACTTTAGCTTATTCACCGTAACCCCCAGAGTTAGACAAGTCCATACATACCCTTCTCATCTCCGTGCGTGCTGTAACGCTGTCTGGCGGCTCCACCGGTAGCTTAGCCTAGCAGAGAACATGCAGGTGAATGGTTCCAGTAATCCTACTGCTCCGAATTGTGACAAAATAATGCCAACATGTTCCTATTTACATGTTGTGAATTGTATAGTCACAGCGTGAACAAAATAACGTAACATGAGACGCAGCCATCTTCTAACCGTAAACAAACCGGGAACTATATTCTCAGACAGGCTTGCTGCAAAGCAAATCATTCCGCCCAAGTACTATATTCTTCCGCCTGAGAATATAGTTCCCGGTTTGTTTACGGTTAGAAGATGGCTGTGTCTCATGTTACGTTGTTTTTTTTGTACATGCTGTGACTCTACAAATCACAACATGTAAACAGGAACATGTTGGAGTTATTTTATCACTTATTCGGAGCAGTAGGATTACTGCAACCATTCACCTGCATGTTCTGTGCTGGCCTGATGCCAGAAGATGAGAAGGGTATGTATGGACTTATCTAACTCTGGGGGTTACGGTGAATAAGACAAATTCCCAATAAGTCGGCGTGTTCCTTTAAAGCCATATAGGATATTTAATTCATAGCTTTACAAGCTTCAAAAACAAAACATTCTGCAGTGCTCTAATACTAAATAAATTGGATACATAAAACTACAGCACTGAGCACATGGCACTTCCTGAATGTACAAAACATAACAGAATATGTAAACAGAAAGGTTGTTAGACCTACATTAAATTGTAGACAGAAATAATCGATTATGGCCTGGCCTTATCGATGCAGCATCATCCATGTCCACGATTCCATGCATCGATTATTTGATTCACTTCAACACCTCTACTTTAGACACAGGCATGATAATAATAATGCTCCAAAATTATGTCATACTGCCTCTTCTTCTTCTTTTTTTTTTTTTTTTATTAAAAATAACTTTTGTTGAGGGACCAACCCTAAACCCTCTGCCAAATATGTGCACCTACGTCTTAAAAAAAGACATTGAAATGTTACATTTTCAAATTATTATTTTTTATATCCCAATTTGCAGTTGTTTAAGTGTCATGTACAGTTCATATTTTGGTTAAGTGAAGGAGTTAACCAATAATAACATACGCTGAGATGTAATTATTTTAATACCCGGGTCCCTTGTACCGTTATGTATTCGAAATGTAAAGTTTAACTTAACTAACGTTGTCTAACTTATAGGCGACACCAACGTTAGCCAGCCGGTGCTAGGCGCTCAGAATAAATCTAAACTCTTGCTTCACTTACATCCAACATTGCTCTTGTTCGATGGTCAGAATTGATCTGTTCCCGCAGCTGTCCGAAAGAGAAACAATATACATTAGAAAACACAAGTTAACTTGCAGACGTTTCCCATGTTTGCAGTATTGATTAGCAACAGTGCTAATGCTAGCACAGAGCGGATAGCTTACCGTGGACTTCTTGTGTAACATTTCTTTAGTTTTAGCATCCATGAGCCTCTCTTTCTCTTCGTGATAGCGACGCTGTTGCTCTAAAATACTCTCCATTGTAAATAAATGCGTCGCACTTTTAATAAAGACAAGATACGGTTAACTAGTTAGCATAAAAAAAAACTCGGTTCCACCGCCGTATCTGCTACGTTTGTTTTCAATGGCGCATGTTGAGGAGCAAATGTCCGTCACTGTACTCGGAGTAGAGAAACATTGACCAATTAAAAGGTTCCGCAGTGTTGATTTGGTCGACCCAGAGCCATGGACAGTAGTATTTCTAAATTTTCAATGAATAAGTTTACAAGAAATATGTGATACAGACGTTCAAATAATTGCACAATTTAGAGGAAATATTGGTAGTGGTCGTTTAGTTATCAATTTATAGTCACTTCAAATTCTTTTTTATAATATATGTTTTACTGTTCATTTCAACTCTATTAACCAGACCCAATGTTTTTGATTCATTGAAAAATGGGCCCTTGCCTCCCTACAGTAGCAGGTAACCAAAGCACAGGCATCATTAACAACTCCAATGCTGTAATAGGGCTCCGTGCATCGGAGTGCATAGACTGTTAAATTATTAACATCTCGGAAATTGGTTCTGAAATCTTGATGCACACCTTTCAAACAAGATGGATTGGCGGCCTGTATTGCTCTATTTTGCACTTCCTTTGTCGTCTACACTATCATCAAAGCTTATAACGCTTCGGAGAGCACACAGTTTGCACTGACTCGCGTGGGAGCGCCACGCAGGCGGTCGAGTTGTCAAGCTGCGGCAAACAAAAGAAAAAATCGGGACTGAGGATTCTCTGCCTAAACTTAAAAGATTTTAGGCCTGTTAGACATTTGATGATAGACGTCAGTATGCTACTAGGGTGTAGAATAATGTAGTATTTTGTGGCAAAACGATTAGATTGTTTTAATATTAATTGATACACATTTTTCTTAAATTTCGTGAGCAAAAAGGAATTTTAGAGTCCAAATATAGTTCTTGTCTCTTCAAGAGCAACGACTGAACAAAAACGACCAAAGGGAGAAGAAGAGCAGTATAAATTATTATAGTTTTCTATAAAAAATGGGAAATTTTGTGTTATTTGGTGAACTGATTTCCTGTACAACAAACAGCATAGGCTATTATTCAAGATAGGATGATAGATAGATAGATAGATAGATAGATAGATAGCTAGATAGATAGATAGATAGATAGATAGATAGATAGATAGATAGATAGATAGATAGATAGATAGATAGATAGACACTTTATTCATCCCAAGGGAATGTAGGCGTCCAGTAGCGTAGACAACCATAACACAACAAACACACATACACACATATCTCACATACATAACAATCACTCACAGAAATGTAAAGAGTTAACAATTTGTGAAGTGATTACAAAGGTCTGGTATAGACTGACCATGTGATGTGACCATGATAAGATGCTAGTGTGAGCAATGGTGATAGTGCAAAAGTGAATATATATATATATATATATATATATATATATATATATATATATATATATATATATATATATATATATATATATATATATATATATATATATATATATATATATATATCCATTATGTAAATAGCTTGGTAAAAGTGAGAAATCCTTCTTAGATTATAGCATCTATCTGACGTTATTGCAATGTGTTAACTCACTCATGTTTCTCTTGAACTACAAACGGGAGAACATGCTCATTTAGGCTTTTATTTTGCCACCTAAAACCGGAAACGATGCGTGTAATTACAGATAACTTGACAGTCGCGGTTTGCCACATTCTCTCGCAGTCAGTCAAAGCAACGGGCGGAAAGCAGCGGACAGCCAGTGTTACGGATTATACAGTGGACAATACCACACATTTCTCTTGCCGCCGTGCGTCCAGCCTGCTTATAAAGGTGAGCCGCCCATATTCTTCTCTAAATACTCAACTCCACAAACAGAATAAAGGTTTATTACGTTATCTTCTAGAGGGAGGGGGCGGTGGTGGTGGTTGGGGAAAAGAGGGGGAGAGGGGGGGGAATCCATTCTGTCTTTTGTGCTGGAGCAGATTTTGTAGTGGTCAGTGCGAGCTCCGACACTGTATAGGCTAGATATGGGATAAGTGTGCTGTAGAGCTTCATCTTGTTCTATCTACATCAAGATGTCTCATAACGAGGCTGCCTTGCTATTCACTCCTCGCAGATAGCCAGTAAGCCAGGGGACCCGGGCGGCGAGTGCTCGGGGGCTCCATAACATTAGCCCGATAACGTTACGTGCGTTTTCTGCATGGCGCTGAATAGCGAGAACGTCTCCCCGAACTCCGTGCAAAATATCAATCATTTCAAATCTACTCCTCTTTAACCGTGTATATATAATCCACGGGGATGCCGTAAAGGAGATTTTAAAAATCGTTAACAGCCACTGTTTCATTCGGTGTACACCCATTGCACCAAACAGCACTTAAGTCCAATAAAATGTAACTTCTGTAATAGCTCGCCAGGAAGTCCCAAAACCTTTCCCACTTAAATAACGTTACGTGGGTTTAACAGACAGTGCGACGAAATGTAAAAGTAGAAATGTCTCTAATTTTTAAAAATGTCTCTAATTTACACAATTTAAAAGAGCTGGCTTGTTTACTACAACATACTTAACGTACATTTAGTAAAGGTTTAAAGTAAAATAAAACATTACGACGTGTTTGCCTAAATGCGAGGCTACATTTAGCTAGCTGCCAAATGTTTGAAGTGAATTTGACATGTTGGTCTCCTCAATGAAGGGAACAGAATGCATTGGGGCCGTGGGTTCTCTAGGGTGTGATTTTTCTGTAGGCCTACCCTACACACGATGTGGGGGAGCTTCCTCTAGGTTGATAGTTATGGTTGAGCTGTTTTGACAGTTTCACACCTGAAGGGGGGAAAACACATCTGCACACACATCTGATTTACTGCTCTGTCTGCAACTTTTACTTTACAGTGTGTTTGTCCTCACCTGACAACTGGAAACACACCATTTCCCACAGAAAAACAACCGCTTACCCTGAGAGGATTCCATTCACCAGAGCATGTACATCTTATAACCTTGGAAATGATGCCCCTCTGTATCATCCTAACCCTATTTATATAATCTATATCAGATCACCACCAAATGCATGTTAATTGCATCAGATAGACTGCTTGCAGTGGCTGTTTGTCAAATGTCAGAAGTCGAGTCAGCTTGCCAAAGCCGCTGTCATGTTTATTGAACAACCTGTCCTTACTTCTGTCCAACTGGATATTCATTTCAGCTCAACAACATGCAGAAAAAAAATGCCCTCACACTCATTCATCCGTGTCATTCATTTTTCATAGTGGACCTGGGAATGTAAATAGAGGCCTTCACCTTGAAGTACAAATAGACACACATGCACGCACGCGCACACACACACACACGCACACACACACACACACACACACACACACACACACACACACAGAGAGAGTGATGGAGGAGTTGGATTCAGTGAACATGGCCTTGTAGGTGTCTGTTATTATTGAGATTGAAGGCGTGTATCAACTTGACCCATTCTGAGGATGAGTAAAAAGATGTGTGGCTCCAAATATAGCTCTGTTGAGAGGATACAGTATAACCCTTCTAAAGGAGAAATGACCTAGGGCTGCAATTAACGATTATTTTAATTAGGCTATCGATTAATAATAATAAAAAATCTTGTTTGATTTGATGCGTAAAATGTCCGCAAACTGAAAATTAGTGAAAAATGCCCATTAATCCAGGCTCAGGTTTTCAAAACTCCTGCTGTCTTTTAAATCAGAGTATGCTTATATAATTAGGGTGATGTTGGTGGTGCTATTTATTGAATAAAAGGGAAAGCAGTACTACATGATCTTCATCATGTTAATGAACAAGCATCACTTCATATCTCACAAAAAAAAGAGGTAAACTGGTGAATTAAACACTCTGATAAAAACACACATTGCCATTCAGGTTAATTGGTTAAACAGATGCGTCTTTTCTGAAATAATCAAAGTTTTTTTTAAGATCATATCTTTATTTGAGCTTTAAAATATTTAACTTGAATGTTAACACAAAACACACAAAATATAAGTCTCTCCAAAGCAGGACAGGCGGTGAGTTCCTTTGTTCATATGCCTGTATAATGTGTATCAGAGCAGTGCAATTATCCTCCTGGCCTGCAGAGTTAACTTCTTTATCTATTACATTCAACAACCTTTTTTTTAGATATCTGTAGCCTGGGGCATTCCCATTAATAAAGTATTAATACACCTCCGTTCATTAACACATTTGATGGTTCCATCTTCTAAAATGTGAGCAGTGCCTGCTTTCCCTTGGCTTTCTCTATAAGTGAATTGTAAATCTTTGTTTGTTAGACAGAATAAACAAATGGGAAATTGGATTAGGGCTGGACAATAGAGAGAAAATCAGATATCACGATGTTCTTGACCAAATACCTCGATATCGATATTGCGGCAATATTCTAGGGTTGACAATTGGTGCTTTAACAAAATATCTTGGCTTTTTTCCCTTTCCTTTATTGTGTTATATATCTTTTTAGTGCACGTTATAGATTTACAAAGTAAAAAAGCCCAAAGTCCCCCCCAAAGGGACTTACCATCTCCAACAGAAAACACTGTTCACAAACTGCTCCAAACAGCTCTATTGTAGTCCAGCCTTTACTTCAGAGACAAACATGGTCACTTTGGAACACACGTTATAATACTCACCTAGCTGCTAGCATGGCACGCCCTCATACTCTGCTTCTGACTGGCTAGTAGTCCTTACCTAGGTACTGTCAGGGCACGCCCTCATACTCTGCTTCTGACTGGCTAGTAGTCCTTACCTAGCTACTGTCAGGGCACGCCCTCATACTCTGCTTCTGACTGGCTAGTAGTCCTTACCTAGGTACTGTCAGGGCACGCCCTCATACTCTGCTTCTGACTGGCTAGTAGTCCTTACCTAGGTACTGTCAGGGCACGCCCTCATACTCTGCTTCTGACTGGCTAGTAGTCCTTAGAAGTGAGATGTCTCACTCTGTAGCTAAAACAGAGACCTGAACACAGGGTGAAAAGAGGAGCTGCAGCAATGTGCAGTTCAACAAAAATATGATGTATTTTGAAAATAAAACCATGTAAACCTATTCTGATATAACCTCTAAATACAATTATGAACCTAAAAATGAACACAGTATGAACCCTTAAAGCCGCAGCTAATGTTAGCTAAGAAACTGCAATTTTGTAAAATAATTGACAATTATGCAATAATTGTTACAGGCCTATGCTCAGTTTTCAAGGAGCCTTCTTTGTGTATTCAGTATGCATAACACTGCGTGTGTGTGTGTGTGTGCAGTGTCAGCATGTCCAGTGAGGTGCAGCCGAGGCCGGACGACAGCCCCAACACCAGTGGGGGAAGCTCGGACGCCGAGCAGAGGGAGGCGGCTCCCCCGGAGATTCCGGGTCCAGAGCAGCGCGACCAGACCCAGCCCAAGAAGAAGGAGGCCAAAATCTCCAGCAAGACGGCCGCCAAGCTCTCCACCAGCGCCAAGAGGTAGGTTGGCTGCACTGCTTCTCTTTCACTGCGTGTCCTCAGCTGAGCGTGTGTGCTTCACTCTGCCCTGATGGCTCGGCTTAACTATTCAAGTGGTCATCTGTCACTTTCTTATGTTGTGGATTTATTTCTCCATCTCCGGCGCTGGCCGCTCACTGCTGTGTTGTGTCCTGGTTTTTCCAGAGATCGTCTGTCAGTCCAAGCAGGGCAGGCTGTAATTTTCTGTGGACGAGGAAATGATAAGTGCCGAAATGATAAGTTGATCAATTGCAGTGGTGGAATGTAACTAAGTACATTTACTCAAGCACTGTACTTAAGTACAAATGTTGAGGTACTTGTACTTTACCTGAGTCTTTTCTCTTCGTGCCACTTTCTACTTCTACTCCGCTACATCTCGGAGAGAAATATTGTACTTTTTACTCCACTACAGTCATCTGACAGCTTTAGTTACTAGTTACTTTACACATTAAGATTACTGCACACAAAACACATATTTTTACAGTGTGGTGAATAAGTAAAGGATCGGAATACTTCTTCCACCACTGATTGTTAGTTGGTTAGGGTTACCTTAACCCTAGTCTATATCCTCGACGTTCCACTTCCGGGATTGCTCCGGTGCTGCAGGAAATTCCACCGGATGCATGTGTTTTCCATTTCCTTCCGCTTTCTTTGTGTTGGAATTTCATATTCGGTGGATTAATGAGAACTATTTATGACTGCTCCTCAGATCTCTGCAGGGTAAATCAAGACAGCTAGCTAGATTATCTGTCCAATCTGAGTTTTCTGTCACTCCACAGCTGTGCGTGTGGGTATCAGAGGAGAGCCCCACTCTCTGCCAACATGCAGAGAGGACAGATATGCTCGCGCTTACGCGCTCTCGGGTACCGAAATTTGGCACCGTTTGATTTAACATGAATCGGTCCTTGGTAGTACCGACGTAATTCGGTCGGTATCCAAAAAAGTACAGAGTTCAACCCTAGCCACTAAATTGTTGCAAGGGATTGTTCTTTCTTTGTTTATCGAACCTTTTGTTTTTAAGTCTTCGTATTAGTTACTACAGCAGCGTAGGATTACAGTCCAATGCACCCTCTTTGAGCTCTTATAATAGCACTGAAAGTGAGGTTTAAAATGTGCTCCGTTATGTGTTGATAGCTGTCTGGAAGTGGGTTGTGTTCACACGTCACTGCCTCTGTTGGGTTTTTCTGTCAACATATTGACTTGATCCTCCCACTTATCTGATCAGATCTTCAAGGCTGCTGGAAAATGATGTTCACTGTTCGGATTAAACACATCAATTCAACCAGAAAGAGCCAGTGCCGGACTTTTTCCCCACGGGGGATCAATAAAGAGAATACATTATCATAAATTATTATTATTTTTCACTTTAAACTCACCCCTGGTGTTTTTTTTCCCAGTTCCCAGTGAACACAGCACTTATTCAGTTTAGAACCAGTTCGTGGCAGGTTGGCATTGGACATCACGGGGTGATGGCACGGGACAACAGCAGTTGTTATCTGATAGGGTAATAATCTTGGCAAGCAGCACAGCCAGTTCAGCTCATGTGTTGATGCTGATACCAGAGCTGTTGAGAGAGACATTGTTATTCTCTCATACACTGTGCCACTTATGCCCTTTTCCCACCTAAATTATCATGTATATGCACACAAATTATGCAATAGAATCATTTCCCAATGCCAGTAGAGGAGAGAGTATGCCTTTTAATTTTGTTCTCCTTGTGTGTCAAGTAGTAGTAAACACTAGTAAGCAACATGGAGGCTTGTGAAAATGTATATCTGTTTCTTATTCAGTCTCTCTTTAAAAACTCAGACCCGACTAATTTTAAACAATGATCAAGCACTGCCAAGTCTCGCATAGCCAGACCTTCCTCCACAGCGCTGCGGAGGAAGGTCTGGCTAGTCCACACAGCATTCTGGGATGGGAGAAAAACGTGCTCTGGTTTATTGGCATTTCTTTAAATCAATCACAGTCCTCATGGGCAGCAATAACAGTGCCTCTGCAAAATAGCCTTGGGATGGAACTTGTTTTGGTGGAACATGTGTACGTTCAAAAGTAGTTTTAGTCGTGTAACAGAAAACTCAGATTGGACAGATAGTCTAGCTAGCTGTCTGGATTTACCCTGCAGAGATCTGAGGAGCAGTTAACCATAGTCCTCACAAATCCACCAGAGTTTAGAACGCCAACACAAAGAAAGAGGAAGGTGAGGGACATCCGGCAGAATTTCCGGTGGCACTGGAGCAATCCGGTAAATGAATCGCCGTCGATGTAGACTAAGCGATGCTTGACCGGAGACGAACGGAATTTGTGGCTGAGATTACAAAGAGTCACGGAAGTTACAGACGGAGGCGACAAACAGCATATCACCGCGCCAGAAAAGGATCAACAATGAGCGTGTCCACCCGGGTGTCGTGTTTCCATCCCTGCAGACTACTGCAGTCATTTGTCCTGGGAATGAAAGCCGATTGTAACCCGTCCCACTTCAGTCCAAAGCCAGATGTTAGTGGGGTTTTGTTTGGCCAGTGGGAAAGGTTGTTATTGGCAGCTGCAGTCACAATAGGTGGTAGAACAAGCCTACTAGAAGTGCTAGAAGCACCGTCGCCAAAATAAAAGTGCACAATTCGGCTTATCTTAATTTTCAAGCATAAAAATGCATGGGGTGTATTAGTCAAACCTTGAAGGGTGGGTGGAGCCACTTGAATGCAACCAAAGGAGCATGAAAACCTGTTCTATGAGTGCCCATTCAAACCATAAGACGTGGTCCAGAATGCAGGATTTAATAATGTTATGTGTATATAATATATACACATATATAATGTGTCTTTGCTGGAAGCTTAGTGATGTACTGTCTTCTACTTGTGCTCTTGCTATCTGGACAGTCAGTTAAGGGCTGTGTTATACTATTAAAGAAGTGGTGTCACGCTGGAAGGCAGAGTGAAAAGCAAGCCATCATAGAGAGAAGGGGGCGATGCAATATCATTTAAATATGGGGACAAGGACACAGACTTCAGGCCAGACGGTTTCTGTCGGAAGACATTCATAGTGTTGCACTCGGTTGTTCACACTTAAAAGGGACGGAAATAGTTGTGTAAAGAATGGGGGGGGAAAAAAAGAGCTTGAGAGAGAAATTCAAACCCTGGCTCCTTTGCAACCTCCACACAGCTCGCGACGTGAATAGAGTAGGTGTGAATCTCGGATTGACGTTTTTTTTGGAAGGCTATAGAAATGGTTGGATACAGCCCCACCCTAATCTGATGTCGGACAGGTGTGTGTGTGGGGCGGAAGGCAGGGCGTTTCCGAAGCTACTTGACCAAACAGATGGAGTATACTGGCTCCCTCAGCAATTACTGGGAACATAAATGTCAGTACTCTCAAGACATGTGTAATTCGTTAACAGAGCAAATTTGTGTGTCAAAGCTGAACACTCCATGTGGATTTACTTCGCCACTGCAAACTACTCCACTGATCACACCCATTTCTTTTTAAATGAATTAAATTGGGTTTAAAAATGTTGCCGTGTGCGACCAGGCACTAAAGGCCAGGGTATGCTTGAAAAAGTGTTGATACACTAATAAAAGGTGGGTTAAAAAGCCTGCCATCACAGAGACATAATAATCATTCAAATAGAGATAACTGAGCACACTGTCGGACAACTTTCCACACTGGCTTTTTTAGTGTTTCTAGTAGGGATCGACCGATATGGATTTTTTTGATGCCGATTTTTTTTTCATTTTTTTTTTCATCAGCCTTAGCCAATGACCGATACGGGCTGCCGATTTTCTTGAGCAGATATTTGGAGCCGATACTGCTTTTGCTCCCTCAATTTACATCATAAAAATGTAAACCCTGCCACACTGGATTTGTTTTCGGAATCTGCTCTGCCATTTCTTTAAAAATAAACTTCTGCAATCATCTTACATTCATATCACCCAAATTATGTGTGCAATGTGCATCATCATATGGATGGGTGCACTGCATATGGTTAACTGTGCAAAGGCTTTCATCAACATCTACAACACAGCCTTGATGATGCATTGCTTGCTGACATATTATAATCAGGTCATCACAAAATGGCCTTTGTCAACACATTTAAATAATTTAAGAAAACAATAAACTGGAAAAGTAGCCATTGAAATAAAGTGCTTTATTTGTAATTTAAGACTGCCATGGTGCTAGTGGGGGAGGGGCAGTGCATGGTTTGCACGTGAACTGCAGCGTCTCCAGCAGCACAGAGCTGCCTGTGGACGCCTGTCTGTAAATAATGCCGGGAAAAAACTATCGGCGAACGCAGCAGCCGCGTATCGGCCGATGCCGTGAAAACGCAAATATCGGCCCAATATATCGGCCGGCCGATAAAATCACACATTTGTATACGAAAAGTGACAAGTAGTTGCGATTGGAAAAAGTGATATTGACAGAAAAGGTCAAACCCTGCCTTCTTTCCCACACCTGGCCAATCTCTGTGTGAAATGGGGGTGATTGTCGCTTTATCAGCTTCGGAAATGAACAAAAATGACCTGACACAGCCCTCCAATTCTGACATTGGAAAGGTGTGGGCAGGCAGGTTTGATTGAAGTTGGTTCTTCAATCAGTCATGGTTGGTTGAAGCATACTGACTTCTTAAGGGTCATATGTGGAAAGAGTCCTTCTGTCCCTGTCATCCAAAATATAGATTGGAGAGTGTTTTCTCAGTGGTATAAAACTAAATCTAAACCATCTACTCATTTTGGCCAGCATGTACAGTAGCCAAGTCTGGTAACTGTCTCTTTGTGTCAGAACTCCCTGGGGTTTACTTTAATGGAAGCCTCTGCATTTGCGCTTGTAACTACTCTGCACCAGATATTTCCTGGGGAAAAAATCCTGTGGACACAGCAGACTGTGGTGAAATAAATACAGAGATGACTTCTTATCGCCAGTGATGGCTAGAACATAAAAAATAAAGACCTCGAGGGGTTACAATTTTGTAGTAAGGTTGACAGGCGCGGTGTTATTTAGTCGCTCTTCAGTGCTAGTTCCTGTAATAAATCATCGGCTGCTCCACAGCCAAACCAAAAGCCGGTGTTTTCCATCATAAAAACTAGGCTCCGATGATATTGACTTATTTGCATTTGTCGAGGCTTGCAGAATGTAATAGTTTAGCGCTTGCAGTGTCTCAAGGGATTTCCAAATGCAATGAGCTGTGGAACATTAGAGAAAGCAAGTGTTTGGTTAAAAAGGCCATGCATGAAAGCATGAGAAATTCACAATATAATCAGTGCTCCCCCCCCCCTTTGGATTCCCCGGCCTTGTTCACTGCACCACTCTCCCTAACAGGTCCCCAGCTTCAGCCTTCAAAATGTGCCACCTCAGGAAATACTGCAGATAAAATTACACGGCACGCATTCGAGCTGAGAATGACTCCATGGCCGTGGAGATTGTATTACAGGCTCCTTTGCAAATATGTGTCTTTTTTTCCTCCTTCTCCAAGTGAGTTGTGTGCAGTCCTTTTCTCACCGGGAGAGTTTAAAGGAAAATCCTCCCCTTGGATACTCTTAGTTAGGCTTTAATAGAAAAATGTATTTGACGCATTGAGATATTGAATCGCTGACATGATAATCGTAATCGAATCGGGAGATCAGTGAAAATTCACACCTCTACAACCTATGATTTACAGTCCATTCCAGGAGTACTTGTATACAGAAGTCAACATACAGTATATTTCAAACCCAGTACACCCAGTGACCCATCATGTCACCGCCAACCTCGTTACTTTACTTCCGGTTCACACACACGATGCAGAACGTGACATAGCTTTGTCCTGTGTTTGTTCTACCCATCCACCACCCATACCCGCCCCCTTACGCTGAAGTAGTAGCGTAAGTAGTAGTTCTGAACTAGAGGATGAATACCCAAGCCGAGCCGGGCCGGGTTCGGACAGATATTTAGAAATGATGTTCGGGTCGGGCTCGGGTCACATCAGCGCGATAAGGAATGGAGCATTTTACATTAAACAGCTTATTAACGTGTGCTTGTTGCCCCATGTGCGCTGATGACCTCATCTGTTGACATTTCTGAATGCCTTCCTACAGTTACTTAATAAAAGCTTTCGACAGGCACACTGGCAGTAGCTCAGTCTGTAGGGAGTTGGGTTGGGAACCGGAGGGTTACTGGTTCAAGTACCCATACAGACCAAAGTATGATGGTGGGCCGGTAACTGGAGAGGTGCCAGTTCACCTCCTGGGCACTGCCAAGGTGCTCTTGAGCAAGGCACTGAACCCCCAACTGCTCGGGGTGCCTTTCCATGGGCAGCCCCCTCATTCTGCATGTGTGTGTAATTCAGGCCTGTGTGTAATAACAACAGAGTGAAAATATTGTAATTTCCCCTTGTGGAATTAATTAAATTAGTATACATTATTGCCTTGCATTCTTCATTACAAGAATGTTGGTTTCAAAGCAATATCTCCCTCATACATTCAACAGTTACTCCAGTTGACAGTGCTAAACCACATACTTGTAGTGGTGAGTCCATTTGGCCTTGATAGTATCTTCATTCTATCTCAAAATAGGGAGCCAGTAGGGGAAATTAGAGGAATTATTTTGTTTATTGTAATTATTACTTCTAATGCAATTTTGTTTTATGTTTCAGACCTTTGCCATGATAATTATACCTGATTGACATGAAGAAGATTTTAGTTTTCCTCACAAAGAAATGATGCAGCATGGCAGTCCCCCTCTCATTATCCGTAATCGCCTACGACTCTTCCATTCTGCAGAGCCATTACATACGGTGGATTTTCTCTCCAGTGTACAGTAAAATAGCGTTTGAACACGTTTGACACATACCTCTCTCCTCAAGCAGCAAAAGAGTTGTAGTGCAATGTAAATGAGCCCCACACGGCTTTGCCGTGTGACTATTGCACATCCATTCGTTGCCATGCCGATGCTGAAACAGTATATCATGTCAACATCGACCTCTTGTCTTTCTCCTCTCCCTTTCAATAGCAAATTGTTTTTGTCCCGGCTAACACACAGCTGATCAATATGAGTAGTCAATTATTATTATTATTTTGTTTATAGCACCCTTGAGCGATGTGAAGACAAGATGCAAGGGGAATGGAAAAGGAAAACAAATGGAATGTTTTTCTTTCTCAATATAATAGAGAATGTGCGGTGTTTGAGCTTGCATACTTGGGAGTTTGCACTTGGCAAGCTGAATCCAGACTTGTGAGATTGTGAGGATGCAGCACACTTTATGTGCCCTTTGTAATTGGGACACCACCAGCTCAGCCAGATCTGATGATCAGGCTTCAACATAACTGTACACCGCCCCCAGACAAACCGATTTGGCAGCAACAAATATCAGATTTAATCTTGAAGACCAAAGTTTATCTTTCAAAAGAAATTGTATCTTCTTTTTTAAACGCTATAAAGGCATAAAGCTCCCTGCTGACTCGCGCTCTGCTCTGCTCACATGCTCTGGATTTAAAACACTGAGTGTTCGCTAAAGGCTCATTTATGGTTGTACATAGTCTGCAGAGCCTATTCCGTAGCCTATGTAAGTGGCCTACTCAATTGTGAGGATTTATACGTGTGCGCTGTTGTGTCTGCGTTGTTCTACGGTATCTCTTGGGAGATAATATTAAGAGAATAGCAGAGCCGATACGCTGGTGTGCGTGGGGAGTGTGTGGTAGAGCGTGCAAGAGAGTGACAGGGATTAGCTTCGGAGTGAGTACCGACTCTAGAGGCACAGACACAGAACCAAAGTGTCTCCACTGTCCTTTCTGACCACGGTGGGAAATCTGGAGCAGGAGAAGTTAACCCTCTCCTTGATTTCATGTTGTTGATGGAGAAGGAGAACCAGGAAATGAGTCGGAGGAAATGCAACGCTACCAAGCCACGGCCAAACGGACCAATCAGTTGTTGTCTGCGTCGCCGCGAGTTGTTGTGAGTGTAGTTACATTTCTGGGGGGTTGCACGTCAGGCTACGGCATAGGGTCTGTATCTATGCCTACCTATGTAGGTACCTACGGCGTAGATTCGACACAGAACAGAACCCTAAATCAAGCTTAAGACTAGAAAAGGGCTATATAAAGGTCATTACCATTTACCTTATGGGGTGACCGGGCGCTCCAGCTAGTAGGTCCTCATGTCCCTGAAAAAATGACAGATGTTCCAGTGGGCATTATTTAGATAAATACATCACATTTCAAATCTACACATTTCATTTATTCAGTTTTAAAGTTCATTCGTAACCTGTGAAACAGCCGTTGAGCAAACAATTGTAAACTATTAGTACCTTTTAATTTAGGACCTGTTCTGGGGCTTTTGCTCATATCTCATGATCTTCATCAGGAGATGGAGTTTGCCCAGTTGCTTTTAAGTGAGCCAACATGGCCATGAAGTGCTTACTCTGAAGAAAAGAAAATTGTACATACAGTTCGATAAGAACTGGTCAAACTCCATCTACTGATGAAGATCATGGCATATGATTGAAAGCTCCAGAACAGCTACCAAGTGGATCCTGCGGTGAGATTGTTTTCTCAACTGGTTGATGCCTTGTCTAAATAACACAGTAGTAGTTCTAGATCTTTTACAGTTTAGGGCTGGCTCAAGTATAGGGATGGGTATCGTTTGATACTGGTACTGATACCAATAACCGCGCCTTCTATATCTGTTCCTAAACGATACTTTAGAGGATATTCGGTCAAAAAATGTGCGCCTAAAATAAAAAAAAAGAAGCCCTACTCAAGTATATATGCTGGAAGAGTTTTCACTCAATAGCTTTCCCTAGTGCTTTGATGATTTAAATCTTGAGCTAGCAAGTCATTCCTGCTGTGTTTAATTAACTCCTCCATACAGCACTTTCACATCCACACTGTGGAGCTCGGGCCGAAGCGTTATGTTAATGTTAGTTTTTCAAAGCTTGTGTCCTAATTAATTTCATACAAGTGATTTGAGAGCGAATAACTTCCACATACTCACAGACTATCTTCGCCTGTCGGGGGGGGGGGGGGGGGGTGTCTCTACCACCTGCGATTAACCCAAACATCTCTCTGCTATCACCGTCGGTGTTAAATGTGTTTGGTTGAACTCTGCCACCGCGGTGATGACGGCGACGCTTGAGAGTGCCACTCATAAGTCGGCTGCCAGATTCATCAATGCAAAGTCTTCAAAGCCCTCCATAATCTCGCTCCTCCATACCTCTCCTTCAGCCCTACACTCCATCCCGAACACTCCGATCCTCCTCTTCCTCCCTGCTCTCCACTCCTTCCGCCCGCCTGTCCACAATGGGGTTTAGAGCCTTCAGCCATTCTGCTCCTCGCCTTTGGAACTCCCTCCCGCTATCCATCCATACCATAGAGTCTCTACCCACCTGTCAAACCTCTCTCAAACCCACCTTTTCCGAAAGGCCTACCCCACATGATACACTCTCCATTCAAATAATGCTTAGATTGCTTTATTTTCATTTTCTATCTTAATCTTTTAAAGGGTTTGTTTTAGTTTAATTATATTTGCCTTTTTAACTGTATTTTTGCTTGTTTTAACTGTAAGGTGACCTAAAGTGCTATGAAAGGCGCCCATAAATAAAATGTATTATTCAGTGTGTCGATGTGCTGCAATAGCAGCAATTGGCGCAATGACTATTATTGCTCATACTTATTATTCCGCCTGTTTTTTGTCCCGCTTCTAGTCATGGAGCGTTGCCAACACGTGCACACAAAATACATCAAAACGTGTGTTATGACCCGGAATGGTGTGCTATGTATTTTCGAAGAAATTTGCCGCACAGTTTTCACGAAATCTGCAAAAAAAGGCGCAAAATTTCCCCATAGACTTGAAAGGGAAATCTTCTGGAAATCGCTTAACATCGCTGAAAACAACCCCTCTTTGGGGCCATGCTGTATCGCCATACTTTTATGTAGAGATATAATTAAAAGTTTAAACCGGAGACGAGACTTTGGCGTTTATTGGGCTGAATGGACATTCTGATATTAAGCACGGTTTCTAGCAAACCACAGTTTATGTATCGTCCAGTTTTCAGACCATTTCAGATTTTCCAATGTGTGTGTATGGGGCCGGAATCTTCATAGTTAGAGTGGAGGACAGACTGGGGAGCTGTAGTACGATTCTCTGAATTTCCTCCAAACACATTGCTCTCTCCCCTACAGTTTTCACTCTTCATACATCATTATTGGTCAAAATGTAGGAAATTTTGTGCCGGTCGCAGACATGTAACTATGGAATCCATCGGATGTAAACTTTTTGCTCTGTTCACACCGTCGACCGTCATACTGTCGACAGAAACCAAATAAAACTATTAAAAGCCGTTTTTAATCTTCTCTACACTTTTCCAACCATCACAACTCTAGTGTTGGTTGAAATAAACACTTAGTTTACGGATTTACATGTGAAAACATATGTTAGCTCTATATACGCTAAAAGTACTGTTTTTTTAAATGGAGTCTGCTACCAGCTACTTCATAGTGGTTTCTGGTAAACAGAAAGGTCTTAAATAGGTTTTAGAAAGGTCTATCTCTGAAGGGTTAAGACACTTAACACTTCACCGTTAAAACAACACTGTATGTATTTAAAATTTAAGCAAAACTTGGGTTTTATATATATATATATATATATATATATATATATATATATATATATATATATATATATATATATATATATATATATATATATATATAAACCCACCAGACTCCATCTAAATAATCAGTACTTTCTGTAAGTGGTACACTGTACTCTGGTCTAGACCTGTATGCATTTGTAGTGTCTTGTAAGCCCATCCATCCATTCCCTATTGCTATTGTTAAACAATTGTATTCTCTCTCTCTCTCTCAGTGACGGTGTGACCTATGTACGTCAATATAGCTACTGCTATTAACCCTTAGCTAGTGTTATTTGGATGTGCACCAAGTAGTAGGCACACTGTCAAAAAAAGTTAAAAGTTATAACCTTTAGAGTTTAGGGCTTCATCATCATCTGTAAATAAGGCCGAGATGGCACTGTCTGCATGGAGAGAGGATAACAGCAGCATTCATAGCTGACCGAGTGACCGGAAAGTATAACACCTGGCCGCCGGATCCTTGTTGGCAAATCACTATGGACATGCTGGACATACTGGGCATCAGTGGGACCGGGAGGAGCTGTATGTGAATTACCTTCCAAATTCAACGGGGACCCATATTCGGCTATTTGGAGGCAGTGCAAAGTCAGGCACTTCAGCAATAGAATTGTCAAAATCTTGATTTTGGAGCTGGGTTTTCTCTTTGGAGCTGTTTTTTCTCCACAATTCAAATTCCACAATTCCACAGTAGGTATGTAGATAGTATACATAGTTATGAAATGAACACTCCCCACAACCAGGGAGAAATCTGACCTCGCTATGGTCTATTCATTAAACCCTTTTTATGTGCCTGCCCAGTGTGGAAATGCTCCAAACAGCTCCCTGAAAGTGTGAGGGCTGAGACAGGACCACGATCAGCTGCTAAATTAATGATGTGATACATATGATTCCTTTATCCGACATGCCCTTTTGACATCATTATTAATTCATGATCGTGTGGTTTAAAAAAAAAAAAAAAAAATAGAAAAGGCAAATATTCAGCTGTGCATGCATCCCCCGTGATGATAAGAAAATCAGTGAGGTATTCAGTGTACATACACTTACAGATTGAGTTTACATTGTGATTATATATAACACAGATCTTCTCTCTCTTGTTTCAGAATCCAGAAAGAGCTTGCAGAGATAACCTTGGACCCGCCGCCAAATTGCAGGTAGGAGCCTGTTAATTGTGTGTTTTGAAAAGGGCTATTCTCCCCCGACACCTGAGGCTGTGTGTGTGTGTGTGTGTGTGTGTGTGTGTGTGTGTGTGTGTGTGTGTGTGTGTGTGTGTGTGTGTGTGTGTGTGTGTGTGTGTGTGTGTGTGTGTGTGTGTGTGTGTGTGTGTGTGTGTGTGTGTGTGTGTGTGTGTGTGTGTGTGTGTGTGTGTGTGTGTGTGTGTGTGTGTGTGTGTGTGTGTGTGTGTGTGTGTGTGTGTGTGTGTGTGTGTGTGTGTGTGTGTGTGTGTGTGTGTGTGTGTGTGTGTGTGTGTGTGTGTGTGTGTGTGTGTGAATGGATTGTGCCGGCTCAATGAGTCACATGAATAGCATAGGTAGATTATTGTGCTGTATTTGCACCACTGTTTGCTCAGGCTGAAGCCTAATGAATGGACCTTGTAGGCAGTCTGAAGCATGAATACAGGATGACTCGGGGTTTCAATGAAAAATAAAATATATTTATATCTGTGCCATTGACCTGATTGATAGTGTTTACCATTAGGATCACTGTATCAACAGCGTTGTGTTTGCTCACGCTTCCCCGAGGGCAGGATAGGCACTGTGCCGTGGCACCACGCTTTTATTTTCCTCCCAAGCGTGGTGAAAGACAGCGGTACGCTCATGCCAATCAAGATCTGAGTAAGAGCTTTCATGGTGTGCGGGGTTTTCTTGAGTCAGCATTTGGTATTCTTCTCAAACTGACTTTTGGGTGCAGTATTATGATGTTTTTCCATTACATGGTACCTACTCGACTCGCCTCGACTCGACACACTGTGCGTCCGTTTTCCATTGCAGATTTCAGTACCGCCTCAGCGTGGCTGGTCGTCTTATGCGGCTCGACGCACACACACCAGCTCACAAGTATAAACATCAGGCCACTTGAGCTTGTTTTACAGTTCTGTGGAGGCTCCACGCAGAGCTTTCTCCGTAGCCTATGTAAGTGGCCTGATGTTTATACTTGTGCGGTGGTGTGTGCGTTGAGCCGGCCATGTGTGTGTGTGTGTACGTAGGCTACGGCGAAAGCTCTGCCTGGAGCCTCCACAGGACTGTGAACAAGCGGCGCCGCAGTAAACTGCCGTGACCTAATGCGACACACACACACACACACACAGAAGGTGGAAGGTGTGTTGTTGTTGCCAGAAGACACATTTAGTTTCTAATGAAGCTGGAGGCAGCAAAAGAAAACACAGCTGGCTAAACTATTTAAAAATGGCGGGTTTGTTCAGGACACCCCCGTCTGTCGCTTTCACGTCACCTTTTCGGCTCGCCTCAGCTCGCTTGGAACCTCGACGGAGGTGGTACTAAAAAAAGTACCTGTTAGCAGGTAACAGGTACTTTTTTTCGTAACGGAAAACCAAAAAAGGCGAGTAGAGTCGAGTCGAGCAAGTACCGTGTAATGGAAAAGCGCCATCAGAGGTGGAGGTAACGGTGAGCAGCGCACGCAGCAAGTTCCTGAAGTCCAGGCATTTCCTGTGGGGCTGAGGAAGCAGGGAAAGTCAGTGATGCCAGGAAGCTGGGTTTAGTCGCTCCAAATATTTCTACTGGTCGACCCGGTGTTTTCTCTTCCAGTACCAATCCTGATACCTGATGTCTTTTTATGATTTTTCAAGGCCAATACCGATTATTAGTAGTTAATGAAACCGATATTTGATCGCCCAGCCCTAATTCAAAGCTTTATTTTTGGGAAGAGCGTAAGAATACACCTCAAGTGAACATCTGTTGTTTTTATGGTTTAATGAAAGATTTGTTTCTCTTCTTTTGTAATTTTTTTGAAAAACAAATGCTATATGTTCAGCACCTGCTGGATCACTATGTTAACTCATCAAAAAGATGTACAAGCCACTCCCCCCTTTGAAAAGTTTGTATCTGCAGACAGCTCCATAAATGCTCACAATAGAACAATTCCTCAACCACTCTGCTTGCAGTGTTAATGCACAGCCACAGTGTATTTTTTTTAGCAGTGACAGAACACCTGTTATTATGAAGGTACTACATCTATCACAATCGGAGCGATCTCCTTGGCACGCCGCAGTTCTGCTTGTCGGCTCTCCGATCTCAAAGACGAGGCTAATCTGGCCGAAGCAAGCCTTTATGTTTCCTGACAAAGGGCCAAACAGCAGAGGGGGGAAAAAGAAATTTCACAGGCAGACGTTTGTATAGAAAATGACATTTTTGTGTAAAGGGAGGCTTCCTTGAAGAATGTCCACGCTGAAAGGAGCCCTCGTGAAAGAACGAAAGGCGCTTTGCTGCAGTCGGGAGACCTCAGTCATATGTGAAAAATTATACTCGGGCTGCTAGAGTGTATTTCAGCGGCAGGCAGGAGATATGAGCCGGGGGGGCGGTGCTACTTGAAATGTAGATTCCTGTATTCATATGCCCCTTGGGGTATTTGCCTCACTGTAACTGCTCCTGAATCCCCACCAAGGCTGTCACATCCCCCGGTGTTTGATTTACCCTATACGTTCACCACGACGATCTCGATTCAGCCCGTTGTGTTGTACGATAAGCAAAGCACTCTGTCAGCATTAAAAACCTTCCTCTGAGATAAATTCCCTTTTTAAATTGTACTGTACCTCCTCACGCACTCTGTCTGTCTGTCTGTCTGTCTGTCTGTCTGTCTGAACAAAAGGCTCCACGTCTCCCCGGCCCTTTTCCTCACCTACTAATTGATCCGACAGTGTTAAATAGGCTGTGTTCGCTGAAAGACATCAGATGTGAAGGGTTGTGAGCGGACGCTGTGATGCAGCTCATTACCCCACAGGCTTCAGCTCCTTTCTTCTCTCTCTCTCTCCCCCCCCCCCCCCCCCCCCACCCCTCCCACCCCCCTGCCAGAATAAAGCACAGCTCATGATCACAGCTGCTCCTACAAACATCCTCTCTGACTCCTTTTCTGCATTGCCTTTCCTCAGGAGAAGGAATGTTTGTGTAATAATAATAATAATAATAATAATTTTATTTGATATAGCACATTCTACAGACAAATTCACAAAGTGCTGCACATGATAAAAATGGTTAGAGGACAGTAAGACCCAAACAGTAAATGAGCAAGCAAGATAAATAAAATACCAATGGAAATAAAAGATTAAAACAACTTAAAAACCCAAAGTTACAAACATGAGACTAAAGCGATTTTAAACTCTTTTTAAAAGCATCAACCGAGACTGCAGAATGTGAAGGCCTCTTTACAGTCGCCGCACCCGACCTGGCGCGCGCCAATGTGACGTCAAAATGACGTAGATCTCGCTGGATTGCTGAATCAGATTGACAAAGGTCAGTTTAAAAGATTTTCATCAGATTTTGAGAGGCTTAGTCACGGTCATCCCGTTTGCCATTTCCGGGTGAGTCCCGCCTGCCCTGTCTCTGACTGAGCATGTCGCGTCGGCCAAAATGAAGGCCGACAGCTCCTCCAACGGACGATGGCACGGAACACACCGAAAAGACTTGAATCACTGACCTCGCCAGACTGCTTTAAGTCTCTCTTGTAAACGTACTGGGTTAAGATGAGTTATTTTATGCTGAATGAAAGGCTTGATCCCACCAAGTAGCTCATCCAATCAAATCGAAGCATTGACGTCAATGCTGCCGTTGTTTACCTTTTTTCTTCTTCTTCTAGTCTGTAGAAATGGCAATGTCGGTAGCCTTTCCTCATTAGCGACACCTCTGTTCAGGAGAAGACTGCAACTAGTGTCGCAACTACCACGCGCGAGTATAAATAGTTGCGGTCCTCCCGTGACGTCTCACTGGTGCACGACAGGTCGGGTATGGTGAGTATACCGGACGCCTTAGACAATAGGAAGGGCATTCCACAGAGTCACAGCCACCGCTTCAAAGGAACGGTCACCCTTTAGTTTTTAAAGGAGTGCGTGGGACCACCAGTAATCCCTGGTCAGAAGACCTGAGGGGCCTGTTAGTAATGTAAGGATGGCAAAGCTTTATATGTCAGAACAAGAACTTTAAATTGGATCCTGAACTTGAAAGGAAGCCAATGTAACGTGGATAAAGTGGGAGTGATGTGCGACATCCTGCTGGACCTAGTCCCTAATCCCTCTCAGGGAGGAAAATAAAACCCCTTTAACAGCATGCCTTGTTTTACATATCGATTGGCTTCATTTAAAAAGGACTAGTAAACTAGTTTTCTTTGGAGCTGTATGAGGAAATATTTTTCATCATTCTTTTTAATCATCTTTGTCACCCTGCCAGAGAGTAATTAATTGAATGTGACAAGCACTCTGGAAGGGTATGTAAATAGCCCCCACACCAGACACATTCTATCAGCCCGGTGCTTGGTTGGCGCGCGTGTGTGCGTGTGTGTGTGTGCGTGTGCGTGTGTGTGTGTGCGTGTGTGCGTGTGTGCGTGTGTGTGTGTGTGTGTGTGTGTGTGTGTGTGTGTGTGTGTGTGTGTGTGTGTGTGTGTGTGTGTGTGTGTGTGTGTGTGTGTGTGTGTGTGTGTGTGTGTGTGTGTGTGTGTGTGTGTGTGTGTGTGTGTGTGTGTGTTCAATAATTACCATATCCTTTCATGATAGTCCTGGCAGCATTTTGATAAGAATCCCCCATCGGCTGAGGGGAAACAATGTGTGGATTCCAAGGGGAATTGGCCATTTTCTCTCTCTCTCTCTCTATCTCTCTCTCTCCTTCCTTCTTAATCGCAGCTAGACTTTGTGTGTTCCAGAGGTATATCCCTGAAGATCTTAAGAAATGAAAGCAATAAGGCAGAAGAAAGTGTTGCTGCGGAATGGGTTGAATGAGAGAAATGTAAATCCAGCCCTGTCTATTGAGTTGTAGATATAATTGACTCAAACCCAACTCGGCTTTCATTGTCTGCCGTGGAGCGCTGATTCACTTCTTCAAGGGACGGCGATAGACGCGTCAAAACAGGCAAAAAACAGCCCAGCAATTTTATTAATCTTTCATTTGCTGCAGATTCAGCCCTGAGCGTTCCATAACACCAGTCTGACCTGATGTAGACACCCACTTTCTCTGGTCGGGAGCAGTGGTGGAATGTAACGGAGTACATTTACTCAAGTACTGTACTTAAGTACAAATTTTGAGGTACTTTAATTTATTTCAATTACATTTTATTTATAGTATCAAATCATAACAAAAGTTATCTCAAGACACTTTACAGAGGTCTAGACCACACTCTATAATTTACCCGACAGACCCAACAATTCCAGTAATTCCCCCAAGAGCAAGCATTTAGTGCGACAGTGGCGAGGAAAAACTTTTAGACCTTCAACTAAACTACCTAAACCTTTTAGGCAGAAACCTGGGACAGACCCAGGCTCTTTGTGGGCGGTGTCTGACGGTGCTGGTTAGGGGTGTGATGAACAGTGGCAATTATAGTCACAATAAAGATAATGGAACTATGACTAGAAATAGTAGTTGTTGTAGTAGTTCATGGCGTAGCAGGGCACTGCAAGGCGTTACAGAGTGTGGCAGGGCACTGCAGGGCACTGCAGGGCATAGCAGGACGTAGCGGGGGCATAGCAGGAAGTAGCGGGCATAGCAGGGCGTAGCAGGGCACTGCAGAGCATAGCAGGACGTAGCAGGGCATAGCAGGAAGTAGCGGGGCATAGCAGGGCGTAGCAGGGCACTGCAGGACGTAGCGGGGGCATAGCAGGAAGTAGCGGGCATAGCAGGGCGTAGCAGGGCACTGCAGAGCGTAGCAGGGCGCAGAGCAGGACCACGGCGACACCTGCAACCATGATTTAGGTACTTGACTTGAGTTTACTTTTCAAGCCACTTTCTACTTTCTAACATTATAGAGAGAAATATAGTCATTTTTACTCCACTACCAGGGTTTTTCCTGACTCAGAATGAGCCTTTTTTTGGGGGGGGGGGGGGGACAAGAAGACAGTAAGCATGATCGGTCTGCGTACAGTAAAGGCAATGAGTCTGTGTTACCTTATTTGACAGAAATCTATATGCATTTTCCTGTTAATTCTGACAATTTGATTAACAAAAATGTATGTTATGCTTGAGATAAAACCCCAATTAACAAAACTAGTAAAAAAAAATAATATTAATATTTACATAAATCACAGAGAGAGTCAGTTAAAGCCTGACTCTGGACAGTAAATGTTAGATTATCTCTCATATTCAAGTTTATGTTCTGCTTGTTCAACGGTTTGGTAAATTACTCTTAAACACATTCACAGAGGATTTGAATTGCTATTTTTATCCTCAATTCTTATCATTTTGGTGCTGGTGATTTTCCTTTGGGGCTGGCTAAAACCTCTTTGGGGGGTGCCAAAGAGAGAGCGTTAGTTACTAGTTACTTAACAAATGACGATTTCCCACACAAAACACATGTAGTTTATAAAATCTGATGTTTTATTATAAATTAAATAATAATTAAAACTATAGTCAACAATATAACGGCCTACAAGTCCAGCTGAAATGATCAGACCATTAAACACACAACTGTTTGGATCCTTTACACTTTCCACAATGTGAGGATTTTTCTGCATTGAGTACTATTACTTTTAATACTTCAGTACATTTTCCTAATGATACTTACTACTACTAGTAACATTTTCAATGCAGGACTTTTACTTAAAGTATTTTTTACAGTGTGGTATCGGTACTTTTACTTAAGTAAAGGATCTGAATAATTCTTCCACCGCTGGTCATGAGTCATACACTCATGACTTGGCAAATAAGTCTTTCAAAGGCAGTGATGTATCCCAGTGTTCCCACCACTGAGTAGGTGTAGAACAGTTTCCTTAAAGAGACACTAATCCTTTAATCATTCTGCTGTTCAGTGAAGTTCTTTAAGTGTCTCAAATAGTCTCATTGTTGTTTCAGAGTGAACAATAACTTTGGTCAGGAGTAACATTCTGTGTTGACTATGACACCAAACCTGGTGGCTCACCTGCTTGAGCGTGTGCCTCTTATATACGAAAGGCTCAGTCCTTACCAAAGTGGCCCGGGTTCGACTCCGACCCGTGGCCCTTTGCTGCATGTAGTCCCCCTTCTCTCTCTTACCCCCCCTTTCCTGTCAAAATCTTAGGCTGTACTAAATAAAGGCTAAATAAAAGCCAACAAATTGATTAATCTACAGTTTATTTCTATACTAATTGGTTGATTGTGTATACATTGTCAGAAAATAGAGAAAAATCCACATCACATTTACCGAGAGTCCAAGGTAGACGTCTTCATATGTCTTGTTTTGTCCGACTTACAGTCCAAAACCCCAAAATATTCAATATACTATCATTTATAAAAAGGGAAAGCAGTAATTTCTCACATTGGAGAAGCAAATAGTTGCTGTTTTTGCTTGATAAATGACAATTAATTGACCATCAAAATAGTAGTTGATTTTTCTGACAAATTCTGCCGGATGTCCGTCATTTTCGGCTGGATGTCTGTCCCCTTCCTCTTCCTTTGTGTTGTGTTTAAACTCTGGTGGATTTGTGAGGACTATGGTTAACTGCTCCTCAGATCTCTGCAGGGTAAATCCAGACAGCTAGCTAGACTATCTGTCCAATCGGAGTTTCTGTTGCACGACTAAGACAACTTGTGAATGTACACATGTTCCACCAAAACAAGTTCCTTCCTGAGGCTATTTTGCAGAGGCACCGTGGCTCTGTCCGGTACTTAGCGCCGCCCTAGACGATTGTGATTGGTTTTAAGAAATCAATTCAATCAGGAGAGACTTCATTTAAGAGTGTATTAAGTTTAATGAACATGGTGCATGATAGGTTGGTATGTTTAGAGTCTTTGGCGATTAGACTCCATCCCAATGTTAAGTTATGAAGGGGTATAGAGGCCATGGATATATAGGAATATCCCCCCGATGGAGTCTAGAGACTGGTGGAGGTGATGAAGGGATAAAGGAAGCCTTAAGATCTGGATGGATGTAATGTGATGGGACTTCTGATGGAGGAACCCTGGGTGCTGGAAATGATGAGAACTGGAGGTGAATGGGGGCGTCGTTTTAGCCTGACACAACTGGTAGCAGCAGAGAGTAGAACATATTTAGTTCTAAGTTTGAATGCAACAACGTGATAGCTCACGGAGTTTGTGGCAAATCTGTTGGTTTAACTGAAAGACTAAACGCCCACATTCAGCTGATGACAATGCAGCTGCATACAAGTCTTCCTGAAAGAATTTACGCTGAGCTTCATTAAACCAGAACACGATTTTCTCCCATCCGGGAATGCTGTGTAGACTAGCCAGACCCTCCTCCGCAGCTCTGTGTGCGTTGGCCTCTCAGTCTCACTGCTGCTGTTGGCCAGCCCGGCTCCTTTCCCTTTGTCACTCGGTTGACAGTTCATTTAGTATACATTGAAAAATGCGGACATAACATACTCAGAGAAAGGAAAACATCAATTAACTCAGGAAACGCTGAACTTTCCATGGAGTCTGTCTGCCTCCACATGTCCCCATACTGACCACCCAAGTCCCTGTTTCCCTTCCGCTTCGAGCCCTATGACGCAGGCAGGCCACACCCACTCCCCAAAAGGAGGGTGATTATCAAAAGCATGTAATGTAAAGAAAAAACTGTTATGAGGCAGGGTCACAGGAAAAAAAATCTGTATTCATAAGTCCTGATAGTTCATATTTTGTTTCAGTATATTTAATTTGAACTCTTTTTGTATGAAAGAAAAATCCAATGAATTATTCATTTTTGTCCAAAAGTCCCATCTGGTTATTGCAGGAAAGGGCTGGAGATGTTTTCTGGTCTGGCCAGCTGGACAGTGGAAAGTAGTTTGACTTTGAGTTAAGCTTTCTTCATGCTGCTTTTTTTCTCTCCAGGATTAACCGAGAACTTCTGTTTAAGTAAAAGCCAGAAAAGATGTTTCATTGTTGTGATTGAGGTGATTCTCCTCATGCATCTCTCTCATAACTCTGTTTTGTGGGAAGCATCAGGCTACATTTACATTGCTACTTTTTTGTTTTTAGGCGGAGTTCTGAGCCAAAAGCGATCACCGTGCACACAATTTTTAGCTCGAACTAATCTCCGTTTAAACTAACCCTGCCTAACCGCATAGCGCATCAACATTCTCGTACACTGGGCATGCGCTTGCCGGGGTAAACAGGAGGCAGCGTGTATACTCCGTTGTTGCTGGTAGTTGCCATGGTAACGTTAGTAGCTTATTCTCAGAGAATGAGACGTCATGACCAATTGGACCCAATCGGGTGGCGAAGAAACATTGGCGTCAATGTCGGTGTTGCTAAAGGTCTCCGTTTCCGGCTGTTGAGACTGCAACACAACAGATTCCAAACCAAAACGTGTCAGAAATGTTTCCAAATGTCTCCAATTGACCCTTCGCTAAGCCACGCCCAAAAACCGCCACAGGCCAATCCTTGCTTAGAATCCGTAACTAGACGCGGGAGGTCTGTCAAGCTTTCGAGCGAGGGAAACACCGTATGCAGAAGCGTTGTGCAAATCCGATACCCGGTTTCCTAAAAGTTTGGACGGGATGGTGGAATTTTTTCCCTTCCCGAAACCTAAAACCCAAGTAGGCCGGGCGTGGATCAAGCAGTGTGGAAGGCCCCATTCACAACTAGCTAAATGTCGACAGAATTAACAAAAACGCATACATTTGCTCCAAGGCAAGAACACGCTAATGTTAGCTAGCTAGTTAACTCAGCACAGCATTGCTTGGAAATAATGACGGTTCTTTGTTCATAATGCATATATTTGAACATAAAATAAAGGACAAAACAAACCTAGGGGTTAAATAACAGATGTGTAGCCACTCGATTGTTTTCATGCTAATCGAATGTTCTCAATGCTTCGGTTAACATGTAGGGACCCACATAAGGCCACACCCCCACTCTCCACCTTGCCCCCCCCTCCCCCCCTCCCCCTCCTCAATAGCTACAAACACAGAAATGGCACATCCTAAGGAAAGCTCATTGTGGGACTGGCTCTAGTGGCTGTAATTCAGCACCAAGGCTGAATTTCGGGAATGAGACTTCAGATACAGTATTAGAGGACCACTAAGGTCTATATAAAAGAGACTTCAGATACAGTATTAGGGGACCACTAAGGTCTATATAAAAGAGACTTCAGATACAGTATTAGGGGACCACTAAGGTCTATATAAAAGAGACTTCAGATACAGTATTAGAGGACCACTAAGGTCTATATAAAAGAGACTTCAGATACAGTATTAGGGGACCACTAAGGTCTATATAAAAGAGACTTCAGATACAGTATTAGGGGACCACTAAGGTCTATATAAAAGAGACTTCAGATACAGTATTAGGGGACCACTAAGGCCTATATTAAAGAGACTTCAGATACAGTATTAGGAGACCTCTAAGGCCCATATAAAAGACTTCAGATACAGTATTAGGAGACCACTAAGGCCTATATAAAAGAGACTTCAGATACAGTATTAGGAGACCACTAAGGTCTATATAAAAGAGACTTCAGATACAGTATTAGGGGACCACTAAGGCCTATATAAAAGAGACTTCAGATACAGTATTAGGAGACCACTAAGGTCTATATAAAAGCATCCAAAGAGCACCATGTCATGGGACCTTTAAACCAAAACGTAGCAATGTAAATGTAGCCTCAGTCTCTAAGTGACTGTTACAGAGACCTGTAATACATCAAAGTCATGAATAGGAGTCCTATATCAGTATCATATATAAAGCTTTCTAGTCTGCTCAAGTGTCTAATGCTGCCACACGACAACATTCCAAGATGTCAGTAAAATGGACGATGAATTACCTTCCTCTCACTTTGCCGTCTGTAGTCTCTCAGTGATTGACAGAGGAACAATTAGAGCAGGATGTTATTGACTCCGGCGCTGTGCTGCCTGTCAGCTCCTTTCCAGCCATAATAAATATAAAATAAATACAAATGGAGCTTTTACTACAGTGTTGCCGACATGTTAGAACCAATGAAAAAAACATTTTATCCACGGACTGTGAGACGTCTTTCACCAAACACCATTCAAGATAATTTTTCAAAGCGGGGACTTCATGGATTAAGAGGCTTTGTTAGACACTTCTTTGACTTAAATCAGCAATTTGGAATCACTTATAACTGGATATAACACAAGCTCTTTTTAAGAGCGTCGTGAAAACACAATCCATTTATAAAGTGGTGAAATAAAATGCATTCCAAGAACACACTTCACATCATAAAAACATTCCCAAATATGTCACTAGGACTGCACGGATCCTATCCTTTCTTTCCTCTGGATACAGATTCCAATGCCCAAAAAATCAGGGCATCTGTTAAAACCAAGCACAGATCCAGTGTAAGGTAATATGACGCTGTAACTTACTAGAGACATTTAAACGTCAACATCCTTGTGCATAATTACAATGCATCTACTTCTTCATGGCAGACACGGCATCATGTTCAACTTGTGTAACGCACACGATTACTGGTGTGTACAGCAGCTGTGAACAGAGTCGCTGCTGCACTCACTGTCCTCTGTGTGTCCACAGCACAGCTGAGGCAAAAGACACTGTTCACTTTCATTACAGGCTTCTGCTCTTCATCGCAATCCCCCCCCCCCCCCCACTGAACCAAACATGATCTGCCACAATGGAGCTTCTTTGTAGTGTTTTTGATCTTCAGTCGCTAGGGATGTAACGATAAACTCAACTTCACGATTTTAAGTTCACAATACGATTTTCTCATGATTTTTTTAATACAAATTTAAACTATTTATTTAAAATATAATAACAATAACGTATACCAATAACCTATTTCACCAGTCAGTTGCTGTTAAATGACAAAAAGAAGAAACACTGGAGGACAGAAGGGGGGATTATCAGTAACATTGAATGCACCATGAGTTCATGGGCCAGAATTGAATGCAGCATCAAGTGTTGTGAAATGTTTGTTTAAAGCACTTGAATAAGGAATTCATGTTGTTTAGTTTAAAACGGTCTAAAGGAAATGTTAAATTATAATGTGGTTAAAACTCACAATTTAACTTATTTACAGTACTTGATTTACAGCTAACGTGAAAAATGTACACAACCTTATTCGTTTAACAGTAATACTAGTAATACTACGAACCGTCACAGGAAGTGCTTTTATTTTGAAGTAGCCTACACAGAAGTTGTCTGTTGTGTACCCTTAAGTTTGTTCCTTTTCTTGTTTGTAAAACTGCAGCATATTGAACAGTAAAATGTTCACAGTAAAAGACAAGAGATTTTGGTCATCATTTGAAGCCACTACACTACATTAAGTCCTGTTCCAGTGAAGCCGGGGTGGCTTGTGGCCCGGACGTAAAATGGTTGCCCCGCAACCAAAAGATTGGCGGCTCAATCCCAGGCTCCTCCAGCCACATGTCAAAGTGTCCCTGAGCAAGACACTGAACCCCAAGTTGCTCCCCGGAGGCTGTATGTATAGCTGTCCACTGCTCCTAATACTTAGGATGGGTCAAATGCAGTAATAGAATTGCACTACATTTTACCGTTTGTTTGTAGACACACTTCACAGCGTTTAACTGTCAGCATTTTTACCGTGTTTAAACCAGCTAACTTACTAGCCAACAGTAGGCTAACATTACATGCTGTGTAATGTTAACTACCGTCAAGCCCTAGGCCATAAAAATTTATTTAATTTTTTTATCTCAACCGGTTGTAATCTTTATACATTTATATCAATTATTAACCGATTCATGATGCATCGTTACATCACTATGGGCTGGATCCAAATATTCGTTCGATGGGTAGGTATTTGGTTTTCAATTTTGGGATTCGAATATTCGTTATATTCGCTAGCCGGTGGCTAAATAATGCAGCGCTATGTCATCTTATCTCAGCTAGGAACGGAGAATAGTTGAAAAGTATTAATTATTAAATTAAGTATTACTGCGCCATTTCCATGTCAACATTAAAGAGTCAAATCAAAAACAGCTTTTTATTCATGAAAATAAATCACAAACCACAATGGAACACGCAGAAGCTCTCCAACATATTTATATAAAGTGATCCATCAGAATAAACGCTCTGGAGTTAACTGTTAATGGAAATGTTTAGATCACATCGGCTATGCCAGTGTCACGGCGCTATGTTAAAAATAACTCCTACATGTAAAGGTTGCAGACATATAGTAGCTAAATGTCTCAATAGACTCACGGAGTGACATTCAGTAGATGTCTTAGTTACAACAAGATTGGGCTGTAACTTAAGGCTGAGAGAACATGACTAATGTCTGAGAGACCCTTTAGTTTTTTGACGATTACTCCCACTCCTTTAATCAGTATTGTAATGCAACAAGTACTTCTTCTTCTCAACTTTCCCTTGACTACATTTCCTAAATAAAATGTATACTTTTACTCCACTAAATTTCCCCTAAGCATCTTTGTTACTCGTTACTGCAAAATAACAGAGTGTACATGTGAACATATCAGAAGTCAGTTTGTTAGACTGCAAAAAAGCCGTTTGGCGAATCATTTCTCCTGGATTGCAAGTTTATGCACGCTCCATTCCAGTTGGTGATGTAATGCCTGTTTGCCGAAGAAGAGGAGGAAGCATAATAACGGAGCATCATGGAAACACCTGCTGCAGGCTCTGCCGCCAACGTCAGCAGAGCTGCTGACGACAGTGGTGAATGGGGTGGTGATGAAGATGACGTTCCACACCGTGGCCGTATTTGCAAAAGAAATGTTTTTGTACGTTGGAGTGAAAGATTCTTCCTCACACAAAAAATATACTTCTGTTTCTGTTTTTCTCGTCGTTGATGTCAGACTTTGAATTGGATGTTTGAGGTGTGGAAACCCTGAATATAATGCTTCACTATAAGGAAGCCACAATAAAGTTCATAATCTTTCCTTCTAATACTTAAGTACATTTATTATCAGAAAATTACTTTTGATACTTAAATATCAGATACTTTAAAGTGCTCATATTATGCTTTTTGGCCTTTCCCCTTTCCTTTATTGTGTTATATATCTTGTTTGTGCACATTATAGGTTTACAAAGTGAAAAAGCCCAAAGTCCCCCCCAAAGGGACTTACCATCTCCAACAGAAAACTCTGTTCACAAACTGCTCCAAACAGCTCTGATGTAGTCCAGCCTTTACTTCAGAGACAAACGTGGTCACTTTGGAACACACGTTATAATGCTCGCCTAGCTGCTAGCATGGCACGCCCTCATACTCTGCTTCTGACTGGCTAGTAGTCCTTACCTAGGTACTGTCAGGGCACGCCCTCATACTCTGCTCCTGACTGGCTAGTAGTCCTTACCTAGGTACTGTCAGGGCACGCCCTCATACTCTGCTCCTGACTGGCTAGTAGTCCTTACCTAGGTACTGAGGAGTGTGACTCATAACAAAGATGGAACAGAAGTGAGATGTCTCACTCTGTAGCTAAAAACAGAGAGCTCAACACACAGGGTGAAAAGAGGAGCTGCAGCAATGTGCAGTACAACAAAAATATGGTGTTTTTTTTTTTAATTAAACCATATAAACCTATTCGATATAACCTCTAAAGACAGTTATGAACCTGATAATGAGGATAATATGAGGTCTTTAAGACTTTTACTCAGGTAATATTCTAAAAGTAGACTTTAACTTCTACCAAAGTCATTTTCTGGTAAGACACTTGCACTTTTACTCAAGTATTGCTTTTAAGTACTTTATACAAGACTGCATTTAATGAGAAAATCAGCAGACCCTTTATTTATGAGGAACACAATACCAGCAAGAAGTCCTGCCAAGTTCAGTATATGAAACAAACCAGCTGGAAGACTTATATTTAGCTATAAATGCGGCTTCTTGTCTGTGGACCAGTCCCTTTCCTCTGCAGTCCAGCCCTGCAGCATCCCAGCCAGCTACTGTAACTACAGTGGTCCTGTCAGATAAATGGGAGGAGGAGGTCCAGTTTGTTATTAGGAAGATCATCCCGCGGAGAAACAGCTGGCCAGTGGGCACACCAGCTGTTCAGCCAGCTACTCACCGCTCCAACTAGAAGCTGCATTTGTTCATACACAGACACTGAGAGGAGGGACCATTCAGTTAAACTGTGATCACAAACGACGACTAAAATCTGGATAAAATGATGAGGGCTGTGTTAGAAAGCAGTTTGTGTAAGGTCCTTGGTGACAAGGGGTTTAAATCACCACGTTGTATCACGATATTATATTGATTCTTTGGACAACGATACGATATTTGCGGATATCGTAAAGTCTGCCATGACACGATTTTGATTTGATTCAATTCAGGGGCCTGCGATTGATATGAGATGATATCATATGTCTATTTAGTACAGTTAGATTTATATCAACCCAAAAAAATAGTTTTAAATGAGATTTATAGCTGAGCTATTCAAGCATTTAAATTTAAAACAAACTAGTACTCGTCGCATCCCTTTTTCTTTCTTTGTTTTTTTTCTTTATTTGTTTTTATGTAGCATCCTGTTGCTGTTTTTCTTTGGGGGGCTTTGTTACAAAAAAGCACACCATCATAAGATGTAAAGATGTGTTACTGTGTTAAAAATTCAATAAACAGATGTACAAAGATGTTTTTAGTAAAAAGAATAAATATAAAGTGGGAATCTAAAATAAAGGAGCATCTTACAGATATGTATCGACACTCACTTTGCATTGATAGTATTGGATCTTCAATCATTGAATCGAAATATATATATATATATATATATATATATATATATATATATATATATATATATATATATATATATATATATATATATATATATATCCAGATCGATGTAGTGTTACACCCCTATTGCAGTGTTTTCCCTAGGTGTGTGAAAGACTTAGGTCTGCATATTTGGCAGGGGTTCAGTGGTCTTTTCCTAAAAAAAGTGATGTTTTTCAATAAAAAAACAAATTCAATTTGACATCATATTGGACCATTATTATTACCATATCTGTCTAAAACGTTGGCAAAGCTAGAGCAGATAATAAATGAATTGCACGCAAAAAACGTAAAGACAAAACTTGCTAAAGAAGTCCAACTACAATCATTAGATCTGAGAAGTCTTTTAGTTAATTTGATGTTTTTTTTCACTGTTTTTGGTGCTTTTTTGCCGCATTTCACATTCATTCAGCTCAGGTATTGCCAAACACGGCTTGGGTGCTGCACCTAAGACTTCAAATGGCAGGGAAACCCCTGCTATTGGTGACAAGTTATTTACCTCAGTGTGTTTGGCTCATGGGGAACGGTGCTGAGGCTGTGGTTTACTGCTGAGAAATACCACAAGTGTAGGCGCTAACTGGTTACGGGAGTGGATTATAATAACAACACGCTGTCATATAACCACGCAGTCTGAAACGATGAACCAAGGTCGATGTATTCCTCTGCTTTTGTCGCTACTGATCTCGGTGCATGAAGCACATGTCAGCGTTTTAAAATAGCTGAAATATGTCCACAACACGGTAGTTTTACCACAGGTATTTCTCCTCATTTGAGCTCAAGGTTGCAGCTCTGGAGACGTTATTGACAGAAAAGACACTCTACCCTCCCTCGCCTGTGTAATATTAGAAAGCAGTCATGCTGTTAGTGCCGTTAGCTTTGAAAGCACACGGTTGACTTAGTGCGTGTCACTTGATAGCTGTTGTCAAAAAAATATTTGACTATTGAGCAATATTTCTTACATTTCTTACAGCTCCAGTTTTGGTTCCAAAAAGCAGCCAAGAGCGTCCTATGTTGCTATAACAACTGCTACAGTATCCTAGCCAGTACATAGTATCCTATGTGGAGCGGTGCTAACGTTAGATAAAACAAAGAGATGGAGTGAGCTAGAGAAAGAACAGAGAGAGAGAGAGAGGTGCTAATGCTAACGTTAGATAAAACAAAGAGATGGAGTGAGCTAGAGAAAGAACAGAGAGAGAGAGAGGTGCTAATGCTAACGTTAGATAAAACAAAGAGATGGAGTGAGCTAGAGAAAGAACAGAGAGAGAGAGAGAGGTGCTAATGCTAACGTTAGATAAAACAAAGAGATGGAGTGAGCTAGAGAAAGAACAGAGAGAGAGAGCGGTGCTAATGCTAACGTTAGATAAAACAAAGCGAGTTCCCTGTACAGGGAGCAACCGGTCATACCGTATCGCTGGGCTCCGACTACATTTTGTCTTGTTGTTATGGAAACGACAAGTCTGGCTATTCCGCTTGTCATTGGTCGGCTGTCAAAAAAAGCGCTTGTCGTAGGGCATTTTTTCAGAAAAGTTGAACTTTTTTCAACTTCAGAAAGACGCTCGGAGCTATAGAAAAAAAAAGTCGGCGGTGGCGTTTAAAAAAAGTGCTCACGACTTTTTTGAAAAGGCGGTTTGCTCCGTAGGATTATAATGTAAAACAGACGCTGGCAGCTTAAAAAAAGACGGCAAGTTTGAACATAGCCTCAACTGAACATTTTCTAGTCTTTGGCGTACTGCTCCAACTACTTGCTGTGAAGTGTTTGATGAATCACTTGCATCGGGGGCTATGTAGACGGCAGTGTGCTGTTTTCGCGTTAAATAAAATGGCCTGTATATTACCGACATGGCTTCCAGGGTGAGCAGTGCTGGGCAACGATCCTGCTGTTGGTACTCCATTCATTATGCACAAAAATGCCCAGTCTTCCTCCTCTGGTCTTGCCGGAGTTCTTGTCTGGATCCTGCCGGTAGCTAGCTCAGCCTGCTAGCTGCCGACGACAATCCACGGAGCGCCCGGTCTGGCTCTATCCTCCGGGATGTCATGAGGCGCCTGGAAGGCTCTCGTAACGGCTGTGTTGTATCGTAGTCCTGTATTGATTAGTTCAGTGTGGCTGTACTTGATTAACCCTTGTGTTGTCCTCGGGTCAAATTTGACCCGTTTTCAAAGTTTTTATATCAGAAATTTGTGTTTCTTAACAACCAAATTTCCCCAAAATAATTTGGAAGCATGCATGTACGTTGTATGGAACCCAGACAACATACATTCATGTTCTTCGCAGGTGAAATTAATGACAACATTCACTGAATTTTGGTTGATTTATTTAATTTCATAGCATTTGGTTTCAAAACAACATCATATGATGTCATGTAAATTAGGTTTATTTACCATTAATTAAAAAAGTGTTGAAAAGAGGGATAAAGACGTAAAAAAAAAAAAGAATGCCAAAAGCATAGAAAAATGGACACAAATGTCAGAAAAAGTTTTTTATTTTTTTTTTTAAAAGCGCTTTTTTCAGTTTTGACCCAGAATGACAAGTTCATTGACGATGGTGAAGACAACACAAGGGTTAAATATACACCAACAGGAGAGCTAGTAGCCGCTGCACAATCGCGCGCCGCCATCTTTGTTGACATTAGTGAATGTGTAGCGTTCCAATGCGTGTTTTGAAGTGTTTTTTTTCTAAGTAATTTAAATACTCGATAATGTCAATTTGCACATTGTTAACACAACAATGACGATATTATCGTAGACGATATATATCGCCCACCCCTGCTGCTGAGCTCGGACATGATGCAGCTCATCTGGTCATCATCAGTGCCGATGATTTTAGATGATGGTCGCCTCACTTATACGTGGTGTAGCACCACTGCTCAGTTTTCCACCTTAATAATATTATATTTCATTAAAATGTAATTTCTTCCGTCAGGTGTTCTTTATCTATGAAATATCTCACAAGGACATTTAATCACTTTAAGAATTGTTTGTGTATTATGACTTTCACCAATCTTTTCAGTATGAGCTCCTACGACTGACATACTGTTTGTCCCTCCACACTAGTTAAAAGGTGAAGGGCTACGTATGTCAGAGGCGACAAAGTTAAGACCATCAATTTCAAAGAAAAGCGTTAATATGAATGGGATAGTTTGGATATTTTAAAGTGTGGTTGTATGAGGTACTATCTATAGTAATAGTAATCTATAGTCTACGGAAGAGGAGTTGGGCCACATGATAGAAAATGTATTTGAGTTCTGGGTTTAAAGTCAGAATTCTGAGTCTAAAATTTGAATTCTGAGGGGAAAAAAAGTCAGATAATTAATTGTATAAAAAAAAAAGTCAGAAATCTGAAGAAGAAAAATGTCTAGTCTGAGTTTAAATTCTGACTTTTTTTCTAAGAACCCTGACTTGAAACTCAGAACTCAAATAAATTTTTCACATGTGGCCCTAATCCTCTTTCATAATAGTCAGTGTGTTACATACAGCAGATGACGGTTTGCAGAAGCAGACATGAGTCCCGATACAGAAGCTAAGCAATGTACGGCTGTGGACACGGGGGCAGCAGCTAAATGTATTTTAGACCCCTAAAAAAAGGCACACTTAAAAAACATCAGTATCTGTTAAAGTACACGCTATATCTAGAATATTTTCACAGCTTTACTTTGCTTTACGACAAGGAACTGAAGCTGTTATATCCAGCTCTCTACAAAGCCACCAGCCTCTTTTTGACAAAAACAGTTATTTTACCTGCTGGTCTAGAATATTACTGCGGCGTTTTTGCTCTTGTCCTGTTTGTGTGTCGTAAGGAGGGGAAAGTATTCTTCCCGTGTCATCCGGTCATCAAACTCCCCTGTGCAGCAAACGCTCTTTTTGTAGCCTGTTTTTTCAAACTCAGTCTGTGGCCTGCTTGAAACCCCTACCATACCCCTACGACCTGACATTTCATGTAGAAATAATTAGGGATGTCCAGATCCGATCACGTGATCGGAAATCGGGCCCGATCACGTGGTTTCAGACTTGATCGGAATCGGACGTTACCTCCCGATCAGGACTCGGATATATATATATATATATATATATATATATATATATATATATATATATATATATATATATATATATATATATATATTCTCATTATTTTTTAACACATCTATAGTTATGCGGTGGCACAGCGTTAGATTCTTTTGACTCCACACAGAAACATCAACGCGTGCGGCATGACATCACTTTGTTGCAGAGACGCTATTGGTTAAATGGCAAAGTAGAACACGGAAGCAACTTGAAGCGGAAAGAGTATGTCTGCGGACAGTAAGAGTTAGGAGTGCAATTCTTAAAAGCACATTACTGGCTTTGCAAACACTGTGGCACTTTTATTTTTTTTACACGCCTGCTGGTTATTTTAAGTTGAGGTGCTATTTGTTTTTATATTAGACTTTTTTTATATTTACTGTTGCACTAAAGTCCAAAAGTGAAGAATTTATGTTATTACTTGATTGTTCAAGCTACCTCACAGAAGTGCTCTGTTTGTTAACAGATTTGTTGAATGTTAAAATAAGGTGAATTAAATAAAAAATAAAGAACATCCTGGATCTGTTTTTTTCGCTCTTCTTTATTCTTTTTTTTATATATTATAGAAGTATCGGATCGGGATTCGGTATCGGTAGATACTCAAAATCAAATGACTCGGACTCGAGGGCAAAAAAACCTGATCGGGAAGTCAACTAGAAATAATCATAAGAGGCGTATGTATTGGCTGTGTTCAGAGAGGCTCAGATATTGACATACTGCTATAACTGATTCTACAGCACAGCTTCCTCGCCTGTTTCTGCTGCTCCATCCTCATTCCTTTCCTCCATTCTCTTGTCTGCAGTTTGCTACAGCTGACTAAGCCTGTCTCTGCAGTGGTGTGTGTGTGTGTGTCTGTGTATGTGTCTGTGAAGTCATCATCAGTGTGCGTATATCAGCTTTGCACATCGTGTCTCTGTGTTGGATGAATGATTAGCCTCTCATTAGATATGCCGTCCTGTTCTGTAGAGGAAGGACTGCAGTATCCTCCAACAGCGCCACTCAGTCTCTTACAGATAGAGAGGCAGTTACATATTCATACATATATATACACACACACACACACACACTATTCAAACATATTGCACTCACATAAATGTACCACTCCTACGCTTTAAGAGGAAATTTCATTCATGTCGGATACATAGAAACCCACTTTGACTTCCTGAGCATTACCCATTTGGACTACACGGATACCACCAGCCATAATTGGACTTTTATGAAAGGGGCTCTTGCAGACATGTCGTCCCCTTCTGATATGATGGTTTCTCCCTGAGTGCAGCTACTGTACACACCCACTGTCTGAATGAATGGAGTCACCCATTTCATTAGTTTTTGATATTTTGTAGTTCCATCAGTCTAGATTGAGGTGTACTGTAGTCTTTCAGGACCAGGACTTGGTATCGCCACTGATTTCCCAAATTGATTTGATTCTGATTCACGGGGTCACGGTTCGATTGCATTCTCGATTTAATGCCAATTTGGGATATTTCAGTTGCAAAACCAATTTTGCTCAGATGTGAAAGAGATTCTACAATTGTACAAAGTTCCCTCTAACCTGCTGCATTATTACAAGTATTAATGTTAACATATAGAATTGACCCCAAAGCAGTTACATTAATGTACTTTGAACACACAATAAAGTGCAGCTCTACAGACTCTACATTCAGTAAAGTTTTAAAATAGCTTTGCCAGTTTTTCCCTCGCCAAACTGTAGCCTAACTTTGGAGCGTTATTTAAAACCCTTCCCGACAAGCTAGCATGACATAGTTGGTACCAATGGATTCCTTAGGCCTTCTAGGTCTTGTTTCATATGATGCAGACAAAGATTGATGCTGAATTGTATGAATCGAAATTGGATCATTCAAATGAAAATCGATTTAAATCAGAAAATTGTATTTTATTTTTTTAAGCCCATCCATATTCAGGACTGTGTAAATGCTGTTTGAGAGGGCTGCAATAATACACCTCAAACTGAGAAAAACCTTTTGAAGATCCCTGGTGTGAAAATGTTCCTAATTAAAATAATGAGTTGTGGCACAAAAAGGATCCAGATGTAGAGTATCGGAGAGCCCTGGCATCACCGTGGGCATCCACACACAACAACTATCATGCTACGTATGTGAACGTGTATATGGTGTGTATGGCCTCCATTTTTGGCAACTACATGGCTGCTCTTGGTAGCTCAATGATGACCTACATTTTATTTGTCATATTAACTTTTCTAAGGAAAGTTGTGCAACAAAATGATATATTCTATATTTTACTTATCGCCCACAAAAGACAAAAACCAGCAACCGCTTAATGCGTTCCCCTAACCCACTGGTTCCTACTGAAGGAGTGTCAACCATGACTAGGGGCTTATATGTAGTTTCAATTATTTCCCAAAACAGCTGAGCACTGTAGTTTTTCGCAAATAGGAAATATGTTGGACTATTTTTTTTTTTACCGGTGCATTAATACAAATGTATTGCTCTCGTGAGTATTTGGGGCAGCAGGGAGGTGTATGTAGGATTGAGTCAAAATATTGTTTTCTATTTATTGAAATAATAGGTTGTACAAAACCTTCAGACAGGGAAAGTATCTCTGTGTGTCGGTATAAATTGAAGAATCATGATATCAGTCCCTCCAGAAAAACGTGATTATGCGATTGCATAATTTAATGCATAATCAGCCAAAGTCCACATATTTATGTGGGGGACGCATTCTTTTTCAAATATGCCGCACTTTCGCTGCATAAATTGCCGATTTCCGCGTAAAATATGCAGGGCTTGCATGATTTCATAATCCCCGTATTTTCGTTGCAGAAAAGTCATATATCTTAGCAGAAAGTTGAAAAATGTTGCGTTTACTTCACACAAGAGCAGCCATTTTCCCCTGTTGCCATGGCAACGTTATGAAGTGACGTAATAACGCGACGTGAACGTCACCGAAGAGCTGCAAACCCCGCGATGAAGCCACGATGAAACCGCAGTTTTTGCAAGTTCCCGCAATTTCATCGCATAAAATTGCATAAATATCCTGCATATTCCATCACATTAACGTGGCGTATAATCAAGGATTTTTGCCCGCAACAATCACAAAAAAAAAACCGATTTTTCTGGAAGGTAACAAACTATATGTAACAAAATGCGCAGTGGTAACGATTTCTCCGTTCTCGGCTGAGATGGACAGAACAGAACTGCATTCATTTCAGCCTGAGTGTACATTTTTTTCAGGGTTCATTTTATTTCATTTTTTTAATTATTTCTTGAGGATTCGGCTATTAAAACATTGAAGGAAAAAGAAAACAAAAAACCCAAATATTTTCGAATCCCGGAATAAAAAAATCAAATGCCTACTCAACGAACGAATATCCGAACAGTCAAATATTCTCCTCCTCAATAATATTGCTACACATGGTTTTCATTGACAAATTCAAGCAGTCAGATGTATATGAACTCCCCTTTTATTGTATCGGTTCTTTAAAAAGACACTTCCTGAAGGTAGCTGAGTCTGAACACAGCAGACAACAGACAAAAGGCAAAAACTAAAAAAGCAGTGAGTGGAAAATCAGCTCTTCTTTTTTGATTCTTTTTTTGGGCTTTTCCGCCTTTATTTGACAAGACAGCTAGGTGAGAAAGGGGAAAGAGAGGGAAGACACGCAGGAAATCGTAACAGGTCGGAGTCCAACCCTGCACCTCTGCATCGAGGCATAAACCTCTCAGCATATGTGCGCCTGCTCTACCCACTGACCCAAACCGGCCACGGAATGATTCATTTCAATACCCCTAGTAAACACTGTTGAAAAATTGAGATTCCTCCCTCCCTCCAGAGGCTCTGCAATCGTCCCCTCTCACCCGAGCCGCCGCGCTGCAAACATAATGAGAAAGCGAGTTAGTGTGAGTAATAGAACATCAGCTCCTCTGATCTGTAGAGGAGCGGCTGAGTCATGTGTGTGTGTGTGTGTGTGTGTGTGTGTGTTTGGTTAGTAGCCAGAGTCCCCTGTCATCACAGAGATAGGGCAAACAGCTGACAGAAACAGTCCTGGGCGTCTCTTTATCTGCCCGTGTTGTTGCAGCTTAACTCAACCAACCAGTTGTGAGAGAAGAGAAGATAAGGCGAGCTCTGCTCCACTGACACCATCATGCGTCGTCACAGCTGAGACTGCCACAGAAATGTGTGGCCTCAGGAAAGCCCGGTGTGTTGTTGTTTCTGTCTCCTCTCTTTTCAGGTCAAGGGTCAGTTATTGATGTCTGAAAGACAAATGCATACACGGTTCTTCAGGTTCCACTGCCACTGGCCTTTTGTTGTTCAAAACCTTGTTTCAGAATCGATCTCTGTAATTAATGTGTGTCTCATTTCTGTTAAATATATGCGTACTTGTTTGCTATACAGACAGACACTTTTATATGTCCATTTATTGTTTTTCATTTTTATATTCAACATGTTACATTGGGGCTGTCCATTTTAGTTTCATTTCTGTTTGGAGGCACAGAAAGTTTAATGCAGTTGAACAGACAGATTCATGATTATATTTAGGCGTTTAGAGTCAGAGTAGAGCGTGTTCTTATTTTTTCTATGAAGCAGCAGTGCCACTAATAGCTCAGCAATGTTTTGCTGTACTTCTGCTTAGGGCTGCACAATTAATCAAATATTAATCATGATCACGGTGTGGGCTTCCCACAGTACAATGACCGGGATCGGCTGAGATATTGCCCTTTTAAAATTCAAGCCAGGGTTTCACCCAGTGCATTGCCTGCCAGGCCTAACCATCAGTGGCCAGATGTGTACCAAAAGTACAGGTGTGAAACCTCCAAACACCCAAAATGTGGTCCGACCATAAGAGGTAGTCTCGGTCCGGGTCAAGCTGAATCATGGTCCGGTTCGTTTCTAGTGTGAAAGCATTTTTTGAATGGTTCAGAAAATTGCGATACCAGAGAGAGGATACGAGAGGATGGGGAAGCCCGTCTGCAAACCAATCAATTACAAGTATCGGGAGACATGGCATGTATTAGTGCGCTTGCATAACTGCAGTGTGAACCCAAAACTAACCGGATCCAAGTGTAACAAAAACATAAACCTTGGTTCAGACCTTGGTTCGGCCTTTCAAGTGTGAAAAGGCCCTAAATCACTATGATCACTATCATTATCTTTACAAACAATAACTCTGCAAAGATCCCTTTTAACAATCCAAAACCATCTAAAAGACATGCTTCAGAGTTTAGTCCATTTTCTGACAGATCAGTGTGGACTAGGGTTGGGTATCGTTTGGATTTTTACGATTCCAATGCCGAACCGGTACTTTTAAAACGATTACGATTCCTAAACCGATTCTTGAAAAACTGAAAAATGACATCAAAGAAAGGTTCTTTTACAAATGTGGTAGCCGTATTATGCTTTTACATCCGTTTGGTGAGTCCAGAGGGATAGACTACAGAGAAAGTGAACCGAAATTTGTGTTCTAATCGGGTCCGATTCCTACCGGTTGCGTAGGAAGCTTTCGGTACCCAACCCTAATGTGGACGCCCTGTCAGAAAATGACTAGTTTTCTGGTTTTTGAAAAGTAGTTAAACTGAGTGAATGAGTCTGGGTTACATTAGATTTAAAACGACAGTGTAAAGTGAAAGCGTTCCGATTTAAAAGGACTGAAACCTAAAAGTGGGAATTTCGATCGCAGCTTTTGAATCTCAAGTGTTTGTCTAACATGTGAAAGCAGTGGGTTGTTTTTGGACTGCAACCATCATTCTGTCTTCTTTAACTGGTGAATGTTGGTCTGCTCCCATGGAGCTCCCACAGCTCCCACTTGGTTCCCTCTGTTTATTTTCCATTTCTCATCCCCAGCAAGTGTTCTCTAAACTGCAGTGCTGCTGAATCAATAGTGCAGCGAGAGCCAGGCTGTGCCCACAGACTCCACTGTAGCACACACTTCACAGCCGCCGTAAAATCCGACCCGTAATGTGTTTCAGTTAGCAGACCACAGCAGGCGTGGGAAATTATGTATATTTTTTTTATCACTCAGGCATTGTGTTCCTAATCATCCCCCTCTCCTCAGGCAGCTCTGATCCCTCTCCGCTGCCTATCTGAACGGTATCTGTTGCTCTTATCATCAACTTACCGAAAAGTGTTTTCAGTCACTCAGTCGCCTCAGCTGTCTTCGCTGCACACACGTCTGCCCTTGATACGATTAATTAAGCGTTCAGTGCAAAGATAGCTGGGGTTTCAAGGCAGTTTTTACTGCGGCAAGCCGACTGTAGGTCACCTGCGCGCCAGATGCAGCACTACGGAGCCTGTGGGAGCCATTCACGCTACTGGCCTTCCCATCATGATACCAGTCACTGCACTGGCAAGGCCTCCGAGCTAGCACTAAATCAAAGAGTGTGTTTCATAGGAGACCACAGGGGCAAGTGGCAGATTCCCCATACCTCGCCTGATCATCCTCCACACAGTAAATCTCGGGTTAATTGTCACCATGCATGCCTCACTCGGTTTTCCAGCTGATGTGGCTGAGCGAGCTGTTGAATTCTTAATGTGCCCTTTTGTGGTCAGCTTTCAACAGCTATCACCTTCAAGGCTGGGCTCCTAATGGGGGAGGGGGGGAAGGGGTGTTTTCCCTTTTTATTTTCAAGGCAGTTCAGCAGGGGGGGGGGGGCCACACAAATTAATGCTGTTTTAAGAAGAGCTAATGGATGAGCGTAAATCATCGCTGGGTGGATCCTTTGGTCCTTTCCCGAGTCACCACTCCGCTGTTAGGACATGTAACCCTTTCCCCGCAGGGGTGAGGGGGTCAGCTCCCGCCCCCGAGGGCTCCTGTGTGGGTAAACAGGGAAATCTTGGCACCAGGACAAAGAGTTCCAATGCAGAGATAGGCTACGGTGAGATTCCATTACTGTTTTGGCAGGGAGCTGTGCACAGACAACCAGGCCGAGGCCCCGGCCTCAGCAGCCACCACACACACACACACACACACACACACACACACACACACACACACACACACACACACACACACACACACACACACACACACACACACACACACACACACACACACACACACACTCTCACACACACACACACTCACACACACACTGAGTATCAGCTTCCTGCCAGGGCTTTGATTTCATTCAGGTGATGAATCCCCAGCAGCTGGCACTGCAGGGTGGGGGTGGTGGTGGTGGTGGGGGGGTGTGACGAACCTCAGATCGAAGACTGTGCACCGATAACAAAATTATATGTCGATGCCATGAATGAACTTATTCTTATTAATTCTCAAACCTTTTCTTGCAGGGCACTCCTTTTATAGATACAAATGTTTTCATGCCCCACCGCATTATTGACCGCTGTATTTGACGCATCGTGATGCATCGAGATATCGAATCGAAGACATGATAATCGTAGTCGAATCGGGAGATCAGTGAAGATGGAAATAGTGGAAATAGTATTTGGGTCCTTAAAGCAATACCAAAGCACTTTTCTTCTTTGGTCCCCCTACAGGTTGGAATTGTCCGTTACCGTTATTCTTACGTCTCATTCGAATTACAGATCCGCTACCCGATCTGGCAAACTTGCGAGTTGATGAACCACTGAAACGATTTTGGAAACATTATTTTAAGATACAAAATAATCTTTGGTGTTGCTTTAACTGAAAGTGACTGTATGTAACTCTGTTTGTGTTGATTTTGCGACCCCTGTGGACAAAAGTGGTAGTGTTTTGACCACAGCTGCTGTTGTAAAGCTCTTTTCTTTACGGTGCTGTGTTCCCCACAGCAGATTACTGAGTTAGCGTTACCAGGAGGTCATATAGTTGCGATGAATGTTTTGCTCAGACAGAAAATCATTTATTAGCAATAAGAGAATACGTTACCGATGCATCGCTGCATTTCAAGTGTTGCATAGGTTAACTTAGCCTACTTCGGATGTCTGGTGAGCTAAACCAGGTAACGTTATCACTGTCACTGTGTCAAGAGATTGTTGTAGCAACCAACGTAATAATAACTTAGATTAATATTAGGGATGCACCGATCCAACTTTTTCAGTCCCGAGACTAAAGGCACCAGCCTTTCCTAACTAAACATTACTTTCATAACTAAGACAAAATAACATAGATGTAATGTATTGAATTCTTATTTATTTGTTATTTAAAAAACAATTGTGCATTCAAATCGAAAATATAATGTAATCAAACTTCTTAAAATTAATTTAAATAACAATAATGGGCCTTTATATAGGTTTATAATGGCTTCTTCTACTGTCAGGAGTACATAGAATATCACAAAAACATTTTAATGTCATCATGTTTACTAAAAGCTTTGATTACTAAAGGGCTTGGCTCATCAACATTATATAACGTTATATGGAGGAGAATCCATCAAACTGTTACACAATCTAAACTATTTTTTTTCCTGCAAACTGCAAAGTAGTAAAATAAACTCAAATCGAATGAATACACATAAAAACAACTTTAACATTGTTTCCCTTTCAAAACAGAATAGTTGTAAGCTAGTTGTATAAACACTACCTTGGCCACAGGTAAGTTAGGTTGTAGTGTGGTTGTAGTGGGCGACTGAACGCAGCTCCGCTGTCAGCCTCCTTCGCTGTTTGAATAATGTTAGCAGGTTGGTGAACGTAGCACTGCTGTCAGCCTCCTTCGCTGTTTGAAAAATGTTAGCAGGTTAGTGGACGTATTTCAGCGAGGCAAGGCATCTTAAATCCAGTGTTTTAATCATTGCTCTGAACCCGTCTTTCTCAACGGTCTGTAGCGGGACCGTAGCTGGATTGTGTTCATAATGTTGCTCCGCTGCATGCTTGAAGTGACATGTCTGTAACGTTAGCACGGCCGAGTAACGTTAGAGCGACGGGCAACAGCAGTGGCTAAATTATGTCCGATTTTTTAGAAACAAAAAACCTTGCAACAACAGACGGCTCCTCTCTTGAGCATACTTTGTTCTGGTGTATCTCCGCTCTTTCTTCATCCTCTAGCTAACTTTCTTCTCTGTTCTTGAATGTGCAGAAGTGACCACAGCCGCTCATAGCTTAACAGACTGTTATGCTACCTGGCTAGCTAGCAGCTATAATGTTATAATGTTACCCAACGGCGGTGTAGCTACATTTGTAAATGTAAAATTATTAGTGTTAGAAACTGTTTAAGTCACAAATTGTTATGTGCTATTGTGTTTTATCCTTTTAAAGAAAGTTAGTTGTGGGTTATTAATTGTTGTGTTCTAAAGTTACTACCATGAGTGAGAAGGGTACGCAGTTAACCGGGGTCCCAGTGCTGTGACGGAGGGGAAAAAAAAAAAAATAATTGGATCGGCATGTGGATCTGTTAATTTTTCCGATCCCCGATCCAGCTATTTTGTCAATATCGGGGCAATATCCGATATAATATCGGATCGGTGTAACCCTAATTAATATAGCACATTTCATGAAACCCACGGACACTTTACACAAGAACAGGAGGACGAGGGACCAGACAATAGTAGGCCAACACAAACACGGACTGAAAAGTAATAACCGGGCGCTACATGGAAGCAGGCATAATTTAATGTTGGCTACTGACGTACAACCATGAACGTATGAATGAAATAGACATTACATTATACCTGAGGGCCAATTCAGGGTTTTCAATCATTTACAATCCCGTAATTGTCTCCATCTGTTGAAAGCCCGACCGAGTGTGACTCGGATTTCACCCGTTGTCTTTCCCTTTTAGCTTGTTGTTGTTCTTCGTTTAATGTTACATATCACAGATTGTTTCCAGAAATGTCCCGAGATCTGGCAACACTGACAAGCCAACGTCCACTAACGAATGTTAGGAAGGTATAAGGTGCAAAAGGTATACAGTTTATTATTAATTCAACAACAGTATCGGATCGGTATCAGGTATCGACAGATACACAAAGCCCTGCCATCGGTATCGGTATCGGGACTGAAAAAGTCGGATCGGTTGTGAATACAAAATACGTTTTCGTTATGCTAGATATGTATTCTACCTGTGTAAATATCTAATGTTGGTTAAAGGATATAAATAACTATAGAAATATATCCTTTCATCTAGTGTTATATGGAGAAAATTAAATATCACAATATTCTTGACCAAATACCTCGATATCGATATTGTGACGATATTGTCGGATTGACTATTGATAGTTTCACAAAATATTTACACAATGAGATTTGAGATAAATAATCATCAGTAATGTGGATATAATGACTAAGTGGGTGAAGGCAAATAATAAAACAGCTGGAACAGTCTGGTAAGTTCAGAAAATGACATCAGTTTACTGTAACGCATCCTTTAAAACCAGGAAAAGACAACACTTATGTCATATTACGATATCCAAAATCTAAGACGATATCTAGTCTCATATCACGATATCGATATAATATTGATATATTGCCTAGCCCTACTTTCATCCATCCACATGACTACACTACACTTGTAGAACGTGTGTACCATTTCATACCATTGGTATCTTTAGTTATAGAGAATCTTTGATAAAGCCAGCAATATGACAAATAGCATGTCTGAAAATGGCTCTACACTCTGAATTTGGTATCAGGAATCTGACCAGTGGAAAAGTCTCCCAAAGACATGTTCTTTTTATGCTCAGCAGCACAGAATAGATGTGTCTGCGCAGGGTGGCGAGAGCGATCAGGAGGACGAATCATAGATAGACTGAATGTTTCTGGCTGGGAGTGATTGCAGTCTATGGGAGCCCATCTCAATAGAAGCGCGACATAAAATCAATGTTCAGAGTGCAACCTAATCAATGTTGCCATGATGACTATGGGGAGCGCACTGAGAGATTGCTTTATTGGGTTAGCCTGAGAGGTCACCCTGTGTTTCCTTTGATGCACCTCTCTTTTTTTTTTTTTTTTTTTTTCCACAACAAGCTCAGCGCGCCGTTTTAAATACTAATGTAATAGTGCTGCGGTTTTGACAGTGCTGTGTTTGCTCACTCAGACTGCTCAACATGTTTCTTTTTCACAGCAATTTGGCAATTTTCCTCAGTCATTTAATTTAGTCCCCACAGAGAATGTGCTCATTTTAGTGAGAGTGGCCTGCCATCAGCTCTGCATACGATATTGAAAGAGCCGCTAACGAGTAGCTCAGGACATTCACTCACAATAGAGAGCTGAGTCGGCAGGTCTCTGTGACCTTGGTGTGTGCGCGTGTCTTTGTGAACCATGTAATGGCAGAGCCAGGTCTTGCAGAGGGGCCTGAGGAAGATACTTACATACATATATTATTGAAACGTTATTTGACTTCACCCCCTCCTAGACTTCATCTTGGATATGTGTATGGATAATAATAGCTATAGCGCTTGACTCGGAGTGGTGCTCACAAGGCATCAGAAGTATATCACAGTGTGTGCAAGTAGGGAGTGCATGGTTATTAATGAAATCAGAGGACAGTATGAAGCACAGAATCTGACAGACTTTGAGGTGGGGTGGCAGAGCGGGAGTACTTTTCAAAGTGTCTCAGGACACTTTCACAGCTGTAGTTAGATAGTTTTCAGCTCAACTTGTTTTTTGTTTTGTTTTTTTAAAACCTCTTCAAACTTTTCTTCTATAAAGTCCACACTTCATAGACAATGTATGCTTCAAAACACTGACAAAGTTGTCCTCTCTCACACAATTTTAAGTGTTACAACTCGACTGTTTTCAAATGTTGTCCTCAGCTGTCTCTGATTTACACTTTAATCATGGACGAGAGATGCTCAGAATAATGAAGACGGTTGAAAGCTCTAGGACGAGCCAGTAAGTGGTGAGTGGAGACTGTTTCATTAAGTGCTGTTTCCGAGGTCAAGAATGTGGGGAAATTCCAGGTTCAGGAGGTTAATAGTATCAAGCTCATGTTAAGCCTGGCCTAATGAGATCACAAAGCCCACCCTGTTCTTGATTTTAATTGGTCACACTGTTTGTTTGCTTCAAACCCCCTCCCCCCGAGGTCTAGAACATGTGTAAACTTTTAAGGGGCACTCTTCCCTTAAAAATCAGTTCATTTTGTCACAAGGAGTACCAGTCAGCCTGTAAAAAAACAGTTGTAGAAGGTCTTCCGTGGCTCTGGAGGGAGCTTTGTCAAGTCTGAGAAAATAACCCCTATGATGTCATGCTGATGTCATCAGTGTTATCTAATATTGAGCTGGAGACCACACGTTTTTAACTGAAAGGCTGCATTACGAACTTGTGGCATGAAGTTTGAAAGACGCAGGCATTTAACAGGCAGGAAGGGCAGAGTTGCATTATGGGAAGTTAGGGCTGCTCAATGATGGAAAAAAATCATAATCACAATTATTTAACAAGATTACATTACATGCCATTCAGCTGACGCTTTGATCCAAAGTGACTTACAGTTGCTACCTATGTCAGAGGCTGCACGCCTCTGGATCATCTAGGAGTTAAGTGCCTTGCTCAGGGACACATTGGTTGATGTATCGCAGTGGGAATTGAACCACATCTCCCACACCAAAGACATGTGTCATATCCACTGCACCATCACCCCCCCCACACACCCCCCACCCCCCCTCATTGACTTTTGGAAAGATGTTGCATTTATTGAACTTAAAAAACAGTTCAACAAACCAACAATAAAAACACGTTGAACTGTGAAATTTCCCTAAATACTTTTCCCTTTGAACTTTTCATTCAGAACACAAGACAAAATAAGAATTTACTTAATTAAAAAAAAAAATGCAGGAGCCAAACATTTGTTTAATTGCACAGCCCTATGGGAAGTTTAGGAATGTTTAGGGCTTGACTAAAAAGTCAGAATATCTCGGCCTCTGCTGCTTTGATTTTGACCAAAATCTGTCTCTTGTAAAGTCTCCAATTACTGTATATAGAAGTGCATTACTAAATCACTGGACTACCCCTTTAATACACTAAATACTGGTAGAGGTTGTACTTTATGGGGCAAAAATATGGTTAATGGCATAACATTAAACGGAACATCATTTTTTTTTTATTGTTATATGGTAAGAAAATCTTTTTATTGGCCCCATCTGGGCGATGAAACTCCCAGCCAGTGCTTGGCTTGAGTCACACACTGCATGGTCAAAGAGCCCGCGGTAGTGACTTAGTGTATCGCCTCATCCTACAGCACAAAAATGCTCCAGAGTGTTTGATATCATTTTGTCTGAAGATAAAGAACAAGCTGCATTTGTGTTCAGTGGGTTTCCTGTCACTCCTCAGGCTTCAGAACTATTTAAAATGTAAGCTCTCGCACCCCGAGCGCTGTCTCGACATTTTCCGTTGAAGCATCGATTGCCTGTAGCGTGGAGCATGAAAGGCGGACGCGGCTCTCAATTCATTCTAAACCAAAGCGTCACCTCTTTGCAGAGCTGGCTGTTGCAATGCAGCCGCTGGATTTTCTTCCCTGTCGACAAGACGAGACACCGCCACACACACACACACAATAGTGTGTCTCACTATCTTTGTGGGGACCCGTCATTGACATAATGCATTACCTCGCCCCTTACCCTAACCTTAACCATCACAACTAAATGCCTAACCTTAACCCTTACCCTCACCCTAACCATAACCTAATTCTAACCCTAATCCTAAAACCAAGTCTTAACCCTCAAACAGCCCTTTAACCTTGTGGGGTCCAGCATTTTGGCCCCACAAAGCTGGTCGGACCTCACAAGTATACTGGACTCCCGGTTTTTGGACCCCACGAATACAGTTAAACGAGAAGACACACACACACACACACACACACACACACACACACACAGACACACATCGCCATGCATATACACAGTCCAACCCTCTTCCTCTCTGGCCACTTTGGGGAAATACTCTTCATCTTTGTCTGCCTTGAAAACATCTCCTCCGATGAAGCAGTACACACACACACACATACACACACACCAGCAAATCACCATTCTCTCGCCAGTGTGGAATTCTATGCCCTCATGTTTTTTTTTTAAGAGGATGAAAGTGCTTTGACTTAAGACATTTTACAAAAGATGAAAGAGGCTTTTTATATGAGTGTGTTTTTTTTTCTTTCTGAGGACCATAACTGAGGCCAGGAGGAGTGACCTGAAATTCTCCCAGGACCGACTTCAATAACTTGTGGCTTTTGAAGATTTCATTAGAACCAGATTCAGCCGAAGTTTGCACAGGGCAATGGTGCTACAGTAAATCACAGCAGTGTTGGTTCATACAAAAATGAGATTTTTGTCCCGATTCTCCCCTGAATTGTTGGAGTGGATGTCAGATCCAGTGTAAGTAGTTAGAATCCTGTAAGACACAGAGCGAGCTTCCGATCTCTGTTGATGAATCAGATCGGTGCTTATACGGAGCTCATAGCGCTGATTAACGATCACAAAGGCTGGAGGGAACAGGGAGTGCTAACAGCTACAGTGCTAACAGAGCATAAAGCTAGGTTTGTGGTAGCCGCCGTGCGAAGACTCCGCAAGATGTCCCCAACTACACTAACTATTAACCTGTTTTACTTTGAAATAATAAAGTGATTTGCCATGACTTCAGGCTTACTAGGGGAATGAATGAATCAGCACATTCTTTTTGTGCTGATTTATTCAGTTTGATTTCCCATTGCCAAATAATGTTTTAAAGGTCCTATGACATGCTGCTTTTTGGATGCTTTTATTTAGGCCTTAGTGGTCCCCTAATACTGTATCTGAAGTCTCTTTTATATAGACCTTAGTGGTCCCCTAATACTGTATCTGAAGTCTCTTTTATATAGACCTTAGTGGTCCTCTAATACTGTATCTGAAGTCTCTTTTATATAGACCTTAGTGGTCCCCTAATACTGTATCTGAAGTCTCTTTTATATAGGCCTTAGTGGTCCCCTATTACCAACTATTAACACTATTGACCAACTGCCATGCTTCGCTCGTTTGCAAGTCATGATGTCTCTCTCTCTCTCTTGGGTGGGCCAAATTCTCTGGGCGGGCAAAGCAGAGAAAGGGGAGGTAACATTTCTCCTTATGATGTCATAAAGGGAAGATTCCAGATCGGCCCATCTGAGCTTTCATTTTCTCAAAGGCAGAGAAGGATACCCAGGGCTCGGTTTACACTAGGGCTGAAACGATTCCTCGAATAACTCGAATAATTCAATTACAAAAAATCCTCGATGCAAAATGACTTGCCTCGAAGCTTCGTTAAATCAATGTTACTAACGTTGTATCGCTGACGGACGGTGTTTCCGCTACTGTCGCACACCAGACGGCTCAGTCTGCTGCTGGCGACACATGCCAGAGCGTAAATAGTGAGGGGCTGAGAGAAGAGACAGGCTGGAGGAAACGACAGAAAGTGTCCAAAGTTTGGAATCAGTTCAAACGTAATTCAAACTAAAACTCTGTACAGTGTGTCTACTGCAAAATCAAACTAGCTTACCACAATAATAGCACGACGTCAGTGCTTTAGCATCTCAACAGAAAACATGGAGTCTAACTTCATCATCCATTCCACGAAGAGGACCGACAAAAGTCAATCACAGAGTCGTATGGACGATGATACTACATCAAACACAACAACTACCAAAATCAAAGACAAGAAAATACGTAGTGGTGACCACGATCTGAGCTGACACGCTGACTATTCCTTCAGAAAAACAGCTGATTGTTGTCTCTCTCTCTCTCTCTCTCTCTCTCTCTCTCGCTCTCTCTCTCTCTCTCTCTCTCTCTCTCTCTCTCTCTCTCTCTCTCTCTCTCTCTCTCCACGGAGAAACAGCTGATCAACGATCTAATAGCATAAGTGTAACAGAGCTGTGTGACATTATAATCAAATATATAAATGAAAATAGGTTAAGTATAACTAATATTTACATATAGGTCTAGTTTTGGTTTAAAAATGCAAAAAATAAAATAAAAACATTTTTTAAAATTTAAATTAAAAAAAATATCCGATTAATCGATCGATAAAGTGCTAGATTAATCGATTACAAAAAGAATCGATAGCTGCAGCCCTAGTTTACACCTATCACCATTTCTAGCCACTGGGGGACCATAGCCAGGCTGGGGGAACTCATATTAATGTTAAAAAAACTCATAAAGTGACATTTTCATGCCATGGGACCTTTAACAGACCCACATGTTCGTTACTGTTGCAAAGCTTCATTTGTTGCCAAAATCATAATCCTTAGCCTAAACGAAGGACCAAACATGCATCACTGTGGGAATTCTTTGGCCAATTAGGCCTGATTTTCTACTCTGAGACACCCTATTGTCTGCATAGTAAGATTGGCCATAGAACATAGAAATGTGGTAGAACATGGAAAGTGGTGTGAAAGCCCTTTTTGCATGTGCACCAAGTCCAAGCCAAACACACATGTGAAACCCTCCTATAAATGATTCGGATTTCCAGCCTCTTTTCACCCCTCAGCGCAGGGATACGATGAGATTGGTGTACAGTACCACACAGATGACTAGCCACTCAGAGAAACAAAAAGAGATTCAGTCCTATTGATCTCTTTGGTTCCACTCTGAGTCAACTGATGTCCTTACAGACAGATGGTCCATAAAACAGGATTTATACTGAAGCAACGCTTTCATTGGTCGAGATGAAAATAGACAAACATTTGATCTTTGAGAAGAAAAGGTTTTAGGGCCACAGGGTTTCAGGTTTTGTGGTCATGAATTATGAGACTGCAATTTTATCTTTAATTTTATTAAAGGAAAATGCTCGATATATTATGATGATGATCTGTGCTGTAATTTATGTCGTGCACACTTTCCCAACCTGATTCATCCACCTATTCCTGATATAGTCATTCTTTTTAACATTCAGGGGTCTTTTGTGTGATTATTTTCCTTGAGCTTTACGGCTTTACAAAGCAAAATACCACCAAACCTAGCTCCATTCTCTTCTTTTTGCTGTCTTCCCCCCTTTTCTATTTTTCATTTCTCTCTCTCTCTCTCTCTCTCTCTCTCTGTTTTATTGGCTGTAGTTCCTCGCAGCTAGTGGAGGAAGGTTAATGAATTACCGTTTCTTCACCGTGATGGGAGCCATTAATGGCTACAGCAACAGTAAAGGTTATCATAAACACATTTTCCTCCCTTAAGTGGTTGAATGTGTGAAAAGATGAGGGAGAAATGACTCTCATCCAACATTATCATTTACTTAAATTATCACTGTGGATGCAGCATAATAGGCTGCATGGGACACATATACCAACTAGTTATTGAGAAAGCATCAGGGAGTCATTCATGAAATCAACACAGTGTTTTGTTTTTTTTAAAGCAAAACTGGAATATGTCTATGACAAGATTTCTTATTTTTTGTTGTACTAACCGAAATGTGTCCATTGCACCCATAGACAGTAAAATAATGGACACAGCGACGCCTTAGACTTCCACAGAGACCAGTGAAGGATATTAGAAGCTCTTTTCCGGTGATAGCTGAGCGTTACTGAGCAGCCTCCAACTGAGCTTGCAGACTTAAATGTGACGTGAGCAACGTGTCTGAAAGTTGGAAGTCTTCTGGTAGCTGTGCCAAGAGAAATCTCAATCATTCCCAATCTAGCAGAGACGGAGAACGTAGGTATATGTAAGGAGATAACATAGGCACAGGCTAATTATTGCTAACTAAAATGCCAGTTAACATTAGTAATTAAACTTAAACAGCTAATGTAAGTCCAAACTGCCTGCGAGGTTCTTCTGACTATACGGAAATTTCTCTACTGTAAGTCGCGTGGTTATGACACAATCGTTAGCCTATTTTTATAAAAACGTCTACTACGGAGCCATAACGTGAGGTACGAGGTAGTGGAGCCTTTTATACATTGTCGTGTTTCTTTAGAAATAAACAATGGACAAATAGAGTCTTTAAACGCTTCAGATGTAAAGTTATTTGCTGTCAAAGTGACGCCAAAATGAATGTGACTCAATGGAATGCTAACGGCAGGTGATGGCTTGTCAGTCTAAGAGTCTCCCCATAGGAGGTACGCTTTCCGGATGCTCGCTTACCCCCTTGATTGCACCTAGTACTGAAATTTAGGCTTTCCGTGTCTGGTCAGATTCTCCATCTTGTTTACTTATTTTTTTGATCAGATAGTTCCTGATTGAAATAAAAAAAGTTCTTGTAAAGCTGCTTGTGTTTGGACCACATTTAACATCGGAGGCGTTTGGCATCTTTTGTTCAATGAAAAAAAATTACTTTACTTCTACTTACTTTGAGGAATACACATTCCTCGAAGTAAGGTATTAGAGAACAATTACATTTTGTTTCATGAATAAATCTGGACTCAAGGTCCACTTACTAGCTCTTTCCAAAGCGTTTAACCACTTCTCGTGATCTTAATTGTTGAGCAACTGAGCAAACTCCATCCACTGCTGAATGCTGTGAAGCTGTGTTTGAAAGCTTTGGAAAAAGCTAGTGAGTGGAACTTGTGTTACAGTTTTTGCCAAACAATTGTTTTCGAGGTTAAGAATAACTTTCAAACTTAACCGAAAAATGCTAATCTGTTATAGGTAATACAATTTGCAATTGGCAATGATACCCAACTAGAGTCCAAAACAATACATTTTTAATATCTTATATTCAAGAATATATACATGTTTTTCTACAAAACCCATTTTCTATTTAACAAATTAACATATCAAACCAGTATTTGATCCTGTCTTAAAGGGCGCTATGCAGTTTGGGCCATTTCTTCACTGTTTTCTCACAGGTTTCTCTATAGAGCTCCCCCTACAGCTTCGGAATAGATATTTTGGCAACACTGTCGTAAAATCTCGTTGGCGATTCTCCCCCCCTCCCGTCCTCTACCTCTGGTCATCTGCATTTATTTTCAAAGAAGCCGGCGAACGCACGGAGCCATGTCCACTGAGGTAGACGGCTAGTAAGCCCATAACAGACAGATATCATAATAAAAACCTTTACAGACAATAGCAAACATCCTGAGGTCACAATAACAAGAAATACAAAGATGATCCCAAAGATACTTGTGCAACAGCAAGAACATCAGGTCAGCATCGGATTAGCAGGCTTTTGTTTGTCTCAGTTCTCGCCATTCTGAAAACGCAGGTCCGATATTTACTTGTGTCTGACTCAGTCAGTCTGCCGTTTCCTGTTTCTCTGTTCCTCCGCCAATGCTTTCCTAGCTTTCTGCTTCTTTTTTGCCAGCTCAGCCATGACGATAGTGTGAATAACTCCATCGCTACCTTGTTCTTATAGCTAGCCGGATCCTGTATGTGTGTAGTGCCGTGAAGCAATTCGTTACATTGTGAGACCTGATATCACGCGATCCTTCCTGACGCTGAGGCCGGCGGCTCGCTGGACCAAAGTTGCGAGGGTGGTTTTTCCACTCACAGGCGCTAGGGGGGAGCGAGATGACCATCATTCAACCCCAAAAAAAGTCATATAACCATTCCAATGACTCCGAAGCTGTTCACTTAAGGTAAATTAAGCTAAACAAAACTACCTAGGTCCCCTTTAACACAATGCAGTAGTATTAGAACTTTACCTAAACAAAATACAGTCTGAAATGATCAAAATTAAACTCTGATAATATTTAATTAAAGAATGAATAAGGGAGACTCCAAATCTGAAGTATTCAATGCCAACTATTGGTACTTTGTTTTTTTATACTTGTAGCTAGGTCTGAGAAACTCGATTACTAAAGATCATTGATCCAAATTCTTTGATGATAATTACGGTCGCACAACGCGTTTACCGTGGACCGCCCATCTGTGTGTCTACAGAAGGCGCTGACACACCAACACGATTATCAGCCGTTGGACAGTCTGGCGACAGGTGACTGATGACTCGAGTCTGTTTGGTGTGTTCTGGCCGTCGTCAGTTGGAGGAGCCGTCGGCCTTCATTTGGGCCGATTTGACTTGTTGAAACGGCCAGTGGGCAGTCTGACTCAATGACCAATCTGATTGGTGGAGTGCTAACCCAGAAATGACGAGTGGGATGAGCGTGATGAACGCCTCTCAAACTCTTCTAAAATATTTTAAACTGACCTTTGTCGATCTGAAGTTCACCCAAGACGATTGTGATTGGTTTATAGAAATGCCAATAAACCAGAGCACGTTTTTCTCCCATCCCGGAATGCTGTGTGGACTAGCCAGACCTTCTTCTGCAGCACTGTGGAGGAAGGTCTGGCAAAGCGAGACTAGCACTAACCAAACTACATCCTCTGTAAAAGACCCATCAGGATGTCAGTGTGTTTTACAAAGATAAGTGTGAGGTAACTGAGTCAGTGCTTGCCATCAAAGCAAATCATGCACAAAGCCTGAATGGCCTAATTCATTTCCAAATGCTCTATATTGATGCAAATCTCACTTCTTATTTGAGGCATCATTAGAGCGAGCAAGCAGGGAGTATATTAGATTTGATGCCTGAACATGAGCTGTCACTAAAATTTAGGAAGTAATCGGTGTCTAGGTTCCTTTCATATGATCTTGTTGGCTGATTTGCTAGCTTAATGTTTGTTGATTTGTCCCTGAAGGACCCATTTGAACATAATGAGCCATAGACAAAGACGAATGTGTTAGACAATTCATTCTTTTATTGGTCTTTATTTGTATCCATTGGCTTAACAGTTTGCAAGCGCTGTTGTGTCTGCTTGTACTGCTGTTGTTGTTTCCATGGAAATTCCTCTTGCAGCACAAAATGCACACACACACACACACACACACACACACACACATGCACCAAGTCACTGCAGGGATGTAATGTTGCTAGGCAACATGTTTAAGACAGTGGCGAAGTGCAATTGATTTAGTGCTAATTCAAAGGTTAGAGTGTGTTGGAGTTACACCAGGGTCGACCTTCTTCCAATCAGCCCTTCTGTTGCCGGATCTTGCCACCTCTGCTCTCACTGAACTTGTGCATTGTGAATATAGCTGAACCAAGTGAAGAGAGACAAAGGCCTGCACAAGCCAACACTTAGTCCTTTTAGCTTAAGCAACAAAGGACTCAAAAGAGCTTTTATCTCAAGGGGATTTAAGCAGTTCACCTCTTTTTGGAGCAAAGGATCTTTCCCAGAGACCTTGAGCCTACCCTTCATTAAAAGAACTGACGTGATGATGCCTGTTAGTGTTTGCTAATGAGGCTTTAAAATCCTGCTAAGCTGCAAGAAACAGCCTCCCATTATGTATCGCTGAAAAATACCTGCTAGTTGATGATTGTCCATCAATACGTGTGACATGCTAGGTTTTCCATATTACGATTTGGCAGGTATTCCTAGAACCTTGGATGACTGAGTAAGTGCTTCGTAGTTAATTAAGCTCAGCTTTTCTTAGACATGAGTAGGGGGGGCGCCAAGGAAAAAAGGTTGGGAACCACTGTGTTAAGGTGTATTACACTGTCCGGTCAGTTGCCTAATGTAGGTTGGGGTTTGGATCATGAAAACTAAGGATCAGCATCTTTGAAACTAACTAGGTTGTTCGAAATGTCATCATACCACAATGACGTAAAGCATTCCAGTGGCCACACACTCCCTTCTGTCGGCATCACGCTGCCTCCCTGAACTGTCACTAAGAACCCTGTCTTTTGCCTGTCTTTGTTGTCTTGAAAAGTGATGAATCATACAAATTGGGATAATGACACAGATCGGTCAGTCCTTCCTCAAAGGCATTTAAAGGTGTTGCCCTCAGTTGTGCCTCAACACACCTGGCAAATTTCCGCATAAAGTGGAAACGATTGTCGGATTGTTGGTTTCAGAAAGTTTTAAAAACTCCCCCAGCTCTGAGTTTCCCCAATTCTAAGTTTGGAAAGGAGTGGAGAAGGGGGTATCAGACGCTGTTGGATAATCCAACAAGAACTTTGTTTAAAACATGCTGCGGCCCTTTAGACCCTCTTCACTCAACCAGTGACATGAGCTGTGCTCAGCACCAGATGGGGAGTACAGTGCAGAGGCAAAGCATGCCATAGGTGCCAACGAATGCAAGCCTGGAAAATACCTTTTTTCATTTGTGTATTTCAGTTTTACACAAAAGAAGGCGCTGGCAATGTTCCTCCTGTACTGAAGAGGAATGCCTATGATCCAGGCTGCAAAGTAAGTAAGTCAGTGGTTATGCTGCCAATCGGGTTCCATCCTCCGCTGTCCTCTCCTCTTTGGTCCTGTATTTTACTGCAGCAAACAGGAGCTGAGGCTGACAGCATCCTGCTGGCTTGTCTTTTAAACACATTGTGCATAGATTTCTACCCATCTCTATGAATCACCTCTGCTGTGCTTGCCAAAGGGGGGTATGTGATCACAATCTTATCAGTCCACTGTTAGAGGGTAAACGTGTTGGCCTGCCATGAGATGCTGAGTGGAGGGACAAGGACCTCATTTAATCCCAATGGGATTATTAAGTAAAATGTCCTGTTTTACTAAGAGGGTTGTATCAGCAGCAAATGATGATGATGATGATGATGATGATGATGAGATAAGTGATGAGTGATCTGTGCAACAGATAAAACATGTCATGGAATATTATAACACTATCAAAACTGCTCTATGTCTTTATGTGAGGAACATAAATATGAATTTCCAGCAATAATTGATATGTAACATTCCAGCATTTATCTTATAAAAAAACGTAAATCTAATAATAAAAAGATGGGGGGAAAAGGTTAAACCAAACATTCAAATAAATATTGCACATTTGATTAATCGCGACCTTCACGATTAGCTAATCTCATTCTTTCAAATCGCAATTTCGATTTGAGAACTATTAATGGTTCAGCCTAGAGCTGGGCAATATGTTGATATTATATCAATATCATAATATGAGACTAGATCTCGTCTTAGATTTTGGATATCGTAATATGACATAAGTGTTGTCTTTTCCTGGCGTTAAAGGCTACATAACAGTAAAGTGATGTCATTGTCTGAACTTACCAGACTGTTGTAACTTTTCTATTATTTGCCTTTACCCACTTAGTCATTATATCCACATTACTGATGATTATTTATCAAAAATCTCATTGTGTAAATATTTGGTGAAAGCACCAATAGTCAACACTACAATATCGTTGCGGTATTGATATCGAGGTATTTGGTCAAAAATATCGTGATATTTGATTTTCTCCATATCGCCCAGCCCAAGTTCAGCCCTTGAACTGTAGTCACACTCCAGTCACATATCAACAATGTCTACATTTCCTGCTTCCTGACAGTGATTCTGGGACTTTATCCTGACTGGCTTTCTGTCTGTGAGCCATATTTTTTTATTTACCTGTTTGTAATAGATTTTTTTGGTGTTGCCTCTCTGTACACTCCCTGGTGAGTCACTGACATTTGCGCAGTGCCCTTGAGCAGCGAAACATAGCTGAGGTGCTTCAACAATAACAGTATGGTGGTGGGCTAGGTGTTAAAGGCAACAAAGACACTGTAAGCAAACACAATGAGAGCTCTGTTAGAATTTGTTTTCACACCCAGACGAACAAAGGTTATTTGAAAGTTTGGGTTTAGACAACATGCAGTAGACTTACAGTTAAGACTTGTTCTAGGAAAAAGAAAACCAAATAAAAAAACAGAACTAATGTGTTTGTTACTAACTACTGCTTAATACTGCACCATAAAGTTCCTACCTAGTTCTGTAAGTATGGAATAAAGGGCAACCTTGTGCATAGACAGTGTAGAGGGTGAAGTGTGTAAAAGCCCTGTGAGGCAAATATGTTATTGTGGCCCATTATAAAACTGATTTGACTTGACCTGAAGTGAAAGGCAAGGGCCTCAGATGGCTTAAGATGCTCAGATTGTGCATATTCTGAAACATGCATTAATGGGGGTTTTCTTTGGCAACTTGGGACAGTGCAACAGGCTCTATACACTGACACCTTATAAAGTTGACATGGCAAACATGTTAGCAAGCCGTTGCCTAAAACACATCCGCTTGATACATGAGGCAACATTAGCATTCGTTTGGAATAGTTTCTCTGGCCTGACGAATGCAAGTCCGATACTCACTCTCCTTTTAGCTCTGGTTTGGTCTCCACCCACTCCTGGGAAAAAAATCTTTCTTTTTAGCTGCTAAATTCTCCACTGAGTTCACCAATAACTTTGTCTGTCTGTTGTTTGGTGCTGAGCAGGTAGTGTACAGCGCAGTAAAACCAAACCAATGAGCTAAGAGATGTGAAAAAGCTCCATAGTACTGTTGAGTCCAGGAATAATTCTCAGTGTGTTTGTCCCTAGATGTGATCCCTTTTCATATTTCACATAGTCATTTGTCCCATTGTTAATATACCAATATTGACTAGTACAGCTTTAAATAAAATGGTGTTACACCTCAGGTCAGTCATTATAAACTCATTCTGTGCAGCCCAAAAATGTTTCAGTTAGGATTTTTCTGATAATTTTATCCAAATAAAAACAATAAAAAGCAAAAGTAATAGTGCTGGGCAATATGGAGAAAATCAAATATCATGACCAAATACCTCGATATCGACATTGCAGCGATATTGTAAGGTTGACTATTAGTGCTTTCACAAAATATTCAAACAATGACATTTTTGATAAACAATCCTCCTAAAATGTGGACATAATGACTAAGTGGGTAAAGGCAAATAATATAACTGCGAGAACAGTCTGGTAAGTTCAGAAAATGATATCACTTTACCGTAGAAAAGACAACACTTGTGCCATATTACGATATCCAAAATCTAAGAGGACATCTAGTCTCATATAGCGATATCGTTGTAATATCTATATATTGCCCAGCTCTAGGCTACAAACAGTGAATTACAATTTCATTGCAAGCTTTCTTTGTTTACAGCAAATGACAAAAATACACAGTAAAGCAAAACTTGGACAATTCCTTCTCTCAGGCCACCCCCAACTAGAATGGTGACAAAATCATAATAAGGTAAGTGAAAAGGTTTTTGCAAATGTATGTGTGCAGCCATCCCTAAATCCCTCACCACCCCCGAGCTTTAAAAATGTAAGTGTATGTGGCTTCACAGAGATCGACAGTCGAGGCTCCTCTTTGTCATTCACCCTCATTAGCTGAATTGATTAGCTAAAGCAATCATTGATACACCTACAGGGGAAAATGATAAATGATGCCACTTTGAGCACAGAGGTCACAGAGCAACTGCTTACTCAAGAGACTGGTGCGCTAAGCTGAAATCAAGTGAAACTGTTGAAACCACAGCAGGTTTTTTTTTTATTAATAGTTGTTAAGCTTTGTGGAGCTGCTTTAAGCTGATGATGTAGCTATTTTTATGCCAAACCTTTCAAAAAATGACAAGTATTCACTATTAGGAATTGTTGTACTTAAGATGTCTGCATGACTTTTGGAAATCCTTTCCTGCAGTATGGCTTTAACTGTTGTGTGCAGAGCCCCCAAAGTCCTGAATGTTTAATATCTTGTGCACATAAGCTATGGATATTCTGCAGATAAGAAAATACCTTGTGCACACAAGTTACAGATCTCTAGGGCTCCGTAGAGATCAGGTCTTTGAAAGATGCAACTGATTTTTGGAGGACATTTTTTTATGTTTCAAGATGACATGTATTGAAATCATTGTTTTTAATTTTAAGACTTTTGATTTTTACTTATTTTGTCACTTTAAAAAATCCGTGACCCTAAATGAAGATGGCAACTGGCAACAAGGACTTTTATCATCAATACAAACATTTGAATTTGAATTGAAACGGAATCTTAATGCTAACATCAGCATGCTAACATGCTCACAATGACAATACTAACATGTTGATGGTTAGCCGGCATAATGTTTACATTTAGCGTGCTAACATTGGCTAATTTGCACTAAACACAAAGTACAGCTGAGGCTGATGGGACTGTCATTCGTTGTGCTGGCGTTTGGTCATAAAGCAACGTTTTGGACAGGTTGGAATGTTGACCTCTTGGTAGCGCTAGATGAAAAGTAATCACCAAAGCTTTAAGAATTCAACCACTTGGGACCATGAATGTGTGTAACAGATTTAATGCCTGTCCACCTGTGCCCTATCTCATGGCTATCCACCAAATATTTGTCAAGACCTGTCCCACAAATCCAAAAATGTCAACCAATTCAGAGGGTCTCCAAAGACTGTGGGATACATTCTCTGGGAACCACGAATGTATCAAACTTAATACCAATCCATATTTAAGTGTGGACTAGGGCTGAACGATGCATCTTCTACGATCATGTTAAATTAAGTAATAAAAAATAAATGAAAAGTCCACTGAAAATAGGACATTTCTGTAACTGACTAAAAACATTGTAAGGACTTTGTGTTTCCCCAAAATGTGTAATGATGAAAATGCCCATGGAACAGCTATTACTTTAGATCATTTGAAACCCAGGATGATGATTAAAATGATGGTAGGAGAAAGAAGAATAGTTTTCACGCTGTCTCTTCTGAATCAGTTCATTTTGAGGAATTCCCAAAGCCAACCAGTGTATAATTGATTAGTTGTACATGAAGTTTGCAGTCATTCGAACTAGACTGCATTCATCTTATATATACTGTACATGTGGACATGACTGATTGGACCAGGATTGGATTTTTTATCTTTGGTATTATCAAAATTAGGCAAACAATTACCGTTAAAATGACTGATCATGTTTCATGTTCTCAATAACAAACCATTATTAGCCAAAGTGTTCAATCCCAGACTAGAGATGAAGATCAGGAGACAGCGTAGTGTGTCCTTGAAGAGATCTTTGAAGATGAGTGATCGATGCCCTTTATCATCCTGTCGCATATGTATACTCGGTCCTTGTCAGTTGACAGCCTGAAGAGATTGAGGCTGATGAGTGGAATAGGAGATGATGAAGCTGAGTACACTTGCTCATCACTTTGTATTTTAGCTGCTGTGTGTTTGAGCACTCTGTTTGACCTGCTTGTTTGTGCTGTGATGTGTAAGCATCACTGTATATGTGAGTGTGTGTTGGTGTGTGGCAGTGGAATGCGGCACCGCTGGTCTCGACATGGCACAGAGATTTTAAAAGAGATGTTTGTTATTGTGGCTTCACAGAGCTGGAGTCTGATGTCTGTCCCTAAAGCAGGACAGAGCTGGGCATGGCTGCTTTCATTCTCCCTCCCTCCTTTTCTCTCACTCTCTTTTTTGTGTAGCAGTGATCGTATTCAACCGTCGATAATAGTAATTGATGAAATTGTAGGTGCATTTCCAGACTGATTAAAATAGGAACAGGCTTCAGAATTTAAGAAAAAGAACGTAATCAGTGGAAAAAAATTTAACACTGAACTTCATGAATTGTCACAATGTGCAAAAGGTTATCGTGTTTGACTAGCAGCTGATGTTGACCATTCCTCATACTGTGTTGAAATGTGTAACTGAATTGAAAGTGTTGATTAATGCAGCACAGCAGTCTTACACCAACCCGTTCTCATTCCAAACTCGTAAAAGGACGTTTGGACAGTGGCTGTCAGCGTCTGATGCGACGAAAAAGGCGTCTTTCAGCGTGTTTGTGTAACGCAGCAGTTAGATAGGATTTAGCGAGTAGTATGTAAGGGCGAATTTCCGCGTAAGGAGGTTGGTTGGTCCAAACACAGGACTTTCACCCAGGAGAGCGGGGTTTGCGTCCCGCTTGTCACGCTTGTTATAGTCGTTTTCTTCTTTCCTCCCGCGTGTCACAGAACCGTACGCCCACCCACTACCCTTTCCTAAACCCAACCGTCCAGTAGTTCCCGTGTGTCACAGAACCGTAAGCCCACCCACGACCTTTTCCTTAACATAACTGCGTCAAAAGGGACGGCAATAGTCCTGACCAAGCGAGTTTACT
>CM042330.1:25616012-25638512 GCA_023566125.1 Zingel zingel
TTGTTGGCACTTGACCCTATACACGTTCATAGCAACAAAAATAACAAGGGGGGATACAGTTAGAAAAAAAATTTTATGATAATAAAAACTTCATCGGCTGTGTATTTGTATTATTACATTATCTGGGTCACATGACAGTGATATATAACCAAAAGACGCATCCTATGATTCATTCAAAACTTTAATTTGTTTTGAAAAAGTGTTAAATACATATTTTTAAACTTGACTGAAAGAGACAATTATATAATCAATTGCAATTATTTCTGAGACAATTAATTGCACAGCAACATTTTGGAATTGTTCCAGCTCTAATCACAATTGCAAGGAAGCTAAAGGATACAGAAGCAGCCTCGTCTTAATTATAGAGCTCCTCTGGCATGGTTCACTTAGTGCTCCGGGTTTATTATTAATGGCTTAGTGTGGAAATTGACACCGTGGGAAATAGCCATCATCGCCATTAAGCCTTCATCAAGAACTGCGCTCTTTTTTCCTCCGAAATTAATTTTGGTATGAAGGCAGAGAGCGCTTCTTTTTGGTGGTGGATGAAAAAGTCTAACACGGTGCTCTTTGGTGCAGGGAAGATCAAATAGCATCAGAACAGCGTGCAAACCAAGGCACTCCTGTTAAAGAAAATATTTTAAAAAGCCTTAATGCATATGCATAGCAAAAGATAAAAAATACACACCAACGTGCTGCGGCACACAGGCCTTCTTCAGGGTGACTAATTGAAAGCCATGGTGTATCCAGGACTAAATGAGGACATTGATTACTCTCCTTTCTTGTCATGTGTTCTGTTGTTTTTTTGTTTGTGTTAATTGATATTGTGTATGTAGCTATACAATTAATATTTCTACTAAGTTTGTCTGTTTTTAAATTATCTTTCCACTATTATTTAGCACTTTGGTACTTTATTCTGATTCATTCTCTATTTTACTATGGTTTTGAGTATGATGTCAATTGCTGTCTTTGTTCTATATATTTTCTGTTTGTATCTCACTTCTGGTGCACGTTCAATCTCAAAACGGTGTGCACCGCGTTGCTACGGATTCCTGGTTGAACGACATGTTCACGCCCGCGGAATGGTGTGAAACGTTGTGCAATTGTTTTGAGTTATGTTTCTTCTCGTTTGGTGGGTGTGTGTCTTCTCTTCACAGCAGAGACGTGTCCGATCTAAGTGCACGGCATGAAACGCCTGGCACAGGTGCGTTTAGGGGTGTGTACGAATCCACTTTTGCTAGTTTAATGGCGGAAAAAAGGGTCTGTGTGCCGAGCGCATGGTTCTAAAGGGTTGTACTTAGTGTCTTCATTAATTCATAGTTGTGTTTTGGGCCAAACATGCAATAAACCAATTAGACTGTCATCTCCCATTCCCTTTAAAAGCCAGGCACGTTTGGACCTTGGAGCATTGCTATTATGATGGAGGATTTGTTAAGCAGGAAGGCGAGATGTTCAGGAGAAGAAACTGATCTGATCATACATGGCACGAGCACTATGCCACCTAAACTCCACGAGGTGAAGCAGCTGTTAAAATAACAGTGAAATGCTGCGTTACAGACTTTAGACCAGGTTTTTGTTGGTCAATGGTGCGATCACTTTCCACCTGAACACACCTCCCTGTAAGACCAGCACACCCATGGGCCCACAGATGGGCGCAGGTGCATTTGCTGTTTAAACGAAACGGGCGCTGGACGGGAAATTGACAACTGTGTCGGTCTTAAACTAGCAAAGACACTGCGTAAGATAGGGCTCTGATTAGTTGCAAGTTGGAAAGAGGGCATAACCTGAGGTGAAGGTTGGAGGTCTGTGTCCTCCATCATTCCGACAGGCCTAGGCAGGTGGTAGAAAATCTAGATCCTTCTCTACTGGATCCCTAATCTGTCCTGCTGTCGGAGCAGTTTGTACCAAGCTGCAGGAACAGAAATACAGGAGGCGGTGCTGGCAGAGCCTCTAAACATTTCCAGATGCTGCAGACTGAACTGTGGGAACTCAGTGGAGAGAAGAAATCCGCGGCTGGCCAACCTTCAGAGGCCTAGAGATTTGAAATGTCTACCTTGAAATAGGATTTGACTAGTGATGCACCGAAATGAAAATTCTGGGCCGAAACTGAAAATGTTGTATTAATATTATACTTTTTAATTGATTTCATGAATTTAATGAAAAACTACAAACCAATCAAAATTATCACACTTTTATTGTAAGTAACACACCAAAATTTGACAATATAAAACACAATATGAAATATATTATTAGTTTTCCTTCAGTTCTGTAACAATCAAATGTAACAGATTTTTTTGAATTGGATGTGGTGTTGTCAGGTGGTGTATCAAACCTGACGTGGAAGAGTTCTTTGGCACTGTACCCCCTCTTGAGATCTGACATGATCGGCCTTTGCTGGGTAGCATCATAACGGCTAGATCAACTGAGAGGGAAATCTGAGCACTGAGGGGGCGGGGCGGAGAGAGATATTTTCGGCTAATATTTCCGGCCAAAAAAACGAAAATACCAATTTCGGCCGAAAGTTTTCGCCGGACGAAATTTCAGTGCATCCCTAGATTTGACTGATAGCGGGGGTTTTCATGACCGACACTGGTAGTTTGTGGTACTTTAAAGACTATTCAATCCATTCACCGACCTTAAATTATAACAGTAGCGACCAAGGATTTCTTTTATGTCATGCATTAATCCAGAATTATATTCATTTCTAAGTTATTCATTTACTCATTTAACTACTAAAACCAAACGTTTTTATGCTGCCAACAGGTGGCGCTTTGCCACTATTTGTTTTCAACATAAACAAACATTTTCATTGGAACCCTTAAATTGGTATTAAATAATTCTGACTAATATATATATATTTATTTTATTTTATATACTATATATAGTTTGTGGCGTACCAACAGTTGCTTTTATGTGCTGATATTCAGTCAAATAAACCAGACTTTTGTAACAAACTTGATTCGGTGGTTTGTCGCTTAGGGTATATTAACCCTTGTGTTGTCTTCGTTTCAAGCTTGGAAAAAACACTTTTTTTTCTGACATTTGTGACGCCTTTTTTCACAATTTGTTTTTGCTTTTTCCAACGTTTTAAATTTTAAAATTTTTCTTCTACACATTTTCAGCGCTTATTTCTACGTCCAATATTTTCTGATATAAAACAAAAATTTTAAACGGTCCAATGTGACCCGAAGTCAACACAAGGGTTAATCATGTAGTGCTTTTCTAAAACAGGTTTACAAGATTTTGGGCACAAAAGGCAGTTTAGAGATGGGTCTATAGATGCTCTGAAGTTGAGGCTTGAAGTTTGGTTTCTTTGAAAGTGGATGAGCATGTGAATGTTTGCAGTAAGACAGGTTAGGTGTCAGAGGAAATAGAGCTGTTATGATAATAAAAGATCCAGATCAGCACCATATTGTGGTATAACCAAATCTGGGAGTGCTGCTCTACAAACATTGGCATTTAAAAAGATATTTGACACACAAACATAGATTCCTCCATGTCACATCAGGCCACCGCCTCATGCCGAGCAGAGCAATTTATTGTCCTGCTTGTCCCCCATCGGCCCCAGTGCACTCTGGCTCTCCAGACTATTTTTATCCATCCAGGAGAACATGTCGGCATCCTTTCCCCCGGACAGATCCCATAATTCCTCTCTGTGTCCAAACACACGCTGACAAGAAATAGGTCTGCAGTAGCCCGGTGCTTTACAACGGGCCGCTGTTTCACATGAACAAATCCACTCACACTCTCATCTTACATTTATGTGCCTCACACATGCTCTCTCTCTCTCTCTCTCTCTCTCTCTCACTCTCTCTCTCACTCTCTCACTCTCTCTCTCTCTGTCTCTGTCTCTCTCTCTTCATCTCTGTGTGTAAATGATGAAAGTAAAAGTAATACAAGGCACCGACAGAGGCATCTGGCCTAATTCCAATAGAAAATGGAATTGGATTAGTGCCTCTTTTCTTGCAGGTTTGTGTGTGTGTGTGTGTGTGTGTGTGTGTGTGTGTGTGTGTGTGTGTGGGCGTGCGTGCGTGTGTGTGGGCGTGCCTGCGTGCGTGTGTGTGTGTGTGTGTGCGTGCGATCCCAGACAGATCAGTCATCCACATGACATTGATCATACTAATCGTTTCTCATGGCTTACAGATGCAGTCTTTGTTATATACACTGTAGTAATGTTGCATAGTCTTCTAATGGATAAGAACTTTGTGCGGCTGATTTAACAACTGATAATCACACACTTTATTTACTCACTTCTATCCTGCTACAGAGAAAATGTAGTTACAAGATTAGTGTCTTTTCCTCTTCTCTAAACGCCTGCTGGTAGATTAAATATTTCCCATTTTCTTCCTTCTCCTTTTTTCATTTTCATGATTGCAGCGCCGGTCCCAAAGGTGACAACATCTATGAGTGGAGGTCGACCATCCTGGGCCCCCCAGGCTCTGTGTACGAGGGGGGAGTGTTTTTCCTGGACATCGCCTTCACCCCAGACTACCCCTTCAAACCACCCAAGGTGAGTGGTGCCCTGCAGCGCTACAGCACCGTAGCCACCCCCACCCCCCCTGCTTCCTCCACAGCGCTGCGGAGAAAGGTCTGGCTAGTCCACACAGTATTCCAGGATGGGAGAAAAACGTGCTATGGTTTATTGCCATTTCTTTAAACCAATCACAATCGCCAGTTATGCCCCCGGTTACTGCTGTGCATGTAAACGCACTGAATGACTTGTTTAGCCTTGTCCACCTACAGCATGTTGACAAAGTTAACAAGTGACAGCAGCACAGAAAGCTGAACTGGTCGGAAGACAAATGATGGCCCTATACTATTTTATATTTATATTCCTCAAGTGTAATGTTAAAGGGAAAAGGCTGGTGGTAATCTATAATATTTTAATTGTCAATAAACCCTAAAAAAAACAATGAAAGCACATTGGTTCCTACAGAAACTGTGAATTATTTTAATGTCAAGTGAGCATGAATGACAGCAAGTCTATAATAATCTAATCTATTCTATATAGATTGGTATAAACTGGGCCTTTTACACTAACCCAGTCATTAGGAACAACACCTGTAATCATGGTAACTACACAAATCAAAGATGGCTTAGAGGACATGAAAATTAAAATTGCATAACGAAAACTTGACTAAAACGTCAGTTTTAGTTCAGTTCACTAGAATGTGACTACAACTAGTACATTTTGATCAAAAGAGGAAAAGTCCATCAAAATCAGGAGCAAACCTTAGTACTGCTACAGATGACATAAATATTAGACAAAGAAGGTTTAGTAATCTCCTGGAACAGCTGGTCAGTGCCGCAAATAGTGCACTTGTTGGGGACTTTTCATCAGTGGATTAATCCACATTTGGTGCTCCAGTGAGTATCTGTGGCAGCAGGACGGAGTATACGTGGGATTGAGTGAAAATAAACTACAGTGTGTGTGTATGTGTGTTCATGTTAATGAAGGAACATGTCAGCCAGTGCAACAGTGTGACTCACTGATATGTTTTTAATAGTTTTTATAGACAACAATGGAGCTCTATGGCACAGAGGAAGAAGATAAATCAGGCTTTGATACACACACAATACTTTATAGTAGATGCATTCATTGTTGGTTCGGCTCTGCACATGGGATTTGCTGACAATAAGAAAACCTTTAACTGTTTCTTGTTATTGTGTCCCCTTCTGGCATGTTAGCATTCAGCGACATTTGGCTTCCCTCCAGCGAGGCTGTGGGTTTTGTGTGTGTGTGTGTGTGTGTGTGTGTGTGTGTGTGTGTGTGTGTGTGTGTGTGTGTGTGTGTGTGTGTGTGTGTGTGTGTGTGTGTGTGTGTGTGTGTGTGTGTGTGTGTGTGTGTGTGTGTGTGTGTGTGTGTGTGTGTTCTGCGGATGCAAGTGTGTGTGTGTGTGTGTGTGTGTGTGTGTATGTGTGTTCTGCGGATGCAAGTGTGTGTCAGTATTTACACAGTAGGCTGACAGCGGTTGCCACCTCTCTCGGTTTGAGTCGTGCTTCTGATTTTGCCCTGGGTGTTGGTTTCGAGTCTTAAAATACTCCCTCTCTATCAGCTAATTACAGACCTGTAGTAAAAGTAAACAGGAAAATATTTTAGGATATCTGCCATATTTATCCTGTTTTAATATGGACTATTTGGTATGCAGAGGCACTTGGTTTGCTTTGGATTATGGTTGAGTAGTGAAAGAGAGTTGACAGGGGCAGCAAATACAGCTACAAGTGTACTACAAGAGTCCTTACACGATGTGAGTCCTTACACGATGTGAGTCTTTACACCATGTGAGTCGTTACACCATGTGAGTCGTTACACCATGTGAGTCCTTACACGATTTGATTCTTTACACGATGTGAGTCCTTACACGATGTGAGTCTTTACACCATGTGAGTCCTTACACGATGTGAGTCCTTACACGATGTGAGTCTTTACACGATGTGAGTCCTTACACGATGTGAGTCTTTACACGATGTGAGTCTTTACACGATGTGAGTCCTTACACGATGTGAGTCTTTACACGTTGTGAGTCTTTACACGTTGTGAGTCCTTACACAATGTGAGTCTTTACACAATGTGAGTCCTTACACGTTGTGAGTCCTTACACAATGTGAGTCATGCATGTGCAGAACAGCAGCCATCTCTGACAGCTAGCTACGGCTACACCACTTGGACGAAGTGCAATAACAAAATACTTTCACCCAGGAAAGGCGTGTTTGTTCCTCGTGAGCATTTTAATTCAAACCACGATCTCGTTCCTAAACTTAACTGTTCGCTGCATGACGCTCACTTTTTCTGGCTAAACTCGACTCCTGAAATACTTTTTATAAGGAAGTATATGGGATTTAGTGTGTTGTTTTTGATTTTTACTGTGGAAGTTTTTTTTTTAACCTTTATTTTACCAGGGAAAAAATCACATTGAGATTAAAATCTCTTTTACAAGTGAGCCCTGGCCAAGAAGGCAGCACATAAAAATACACTTTAACATACAACAAATAACAGACAATCAGGGATGGACAACAATAAGAAATAAAAAATAGAAAATCACATTTTAAAAACAAGCGCAAACATGTTGGTATATTTGATGTAGGTAGGACTTGAATTCTGTATCAATTTGGGTATGGAGAATCGTGGAATTTCACTGGCGTTGGTATTGACTATTACATTTCATTAAGTAATGGAAATCCAGCAATCAGTTTTTAAGATACTTTTGGCCAAAGACATTACATTTCAGGGTAATCTATCCAATAGCTGTGGAGATATTTTGCTGTGGACCAGAGATGCATTTGTATGTGTTTTTCTGCTTCAGTTCCAGGAAGTGATAAAAAAGTGCAGAAATCTGATACTCAAATGGCAACACAGAGACAGAAAAAAAAAGATTTTCTGTCCCATCGCTATGTTCAACATCTCTTATAACAATATAAGCACTGCATATTGCACAGACTGCTAAACATTACGTCATGCCTGTTTGTTGTAATGCCTCTGCCATAGCCAGAGGCATTATGGTTCCAGGTTGTCAGTCTGTCCATTTGTCCGTACATACGTCCGTTCGTGCCATTTTCTATTCAGCGCCATAACTCAGAAACCGAAGGGGAGACATTTGGTTTGATACTAAATTGGTGACACTAATCTTGAAACTGTGGTGATTGGATGGATATGAAGAGGTGTGTGAAGCATCCACCTTTTATCAAAAAATACACTTCATACCTTTTCCACAGTTCTGCTTTAAAGAAAGACGCTGTTGACTTGTGTGGATGACTTCCTGATGCTTTCTCAATAACTGGTTGCTATACAGTATGTCTCATATGCAGCAGATTATGCTGCTTCCACAGTGATAATTTAGGTAAACGATAATGTCGGGTGTGAGTCATTTCTCCCTCATCTTCTCACACATTCAGCCACCAAAGGGAGGTAAAGAAGTTACCCGGGAAGTTGGGTTTATTTTGTGGAAAAGGAAAAATGGTTTGCAGAAAAACATTTAAATTCTTCAAAGTTACGCACAACAGTAAGCATGATCAGTCTGTGTACAGTAAAGGCAATGAGTCTGCCTTACCTTATTTGACAGAAATCTATATGCAGTTGCATGTCATTTCTGACAATTTGATAAACAAAAATGTATATTATGCTTGAGGAAATGAAACCCCAATCAACAAAACTGCTTAAAAAAATAATATTCATATTAAAATACCACCGTTAAAAACACCGGGAGAGTCCGGCACAGCCAGACTCTGGACGGTAAACTAAGATAAGCACTCCTACTCAAGTTTATGTTCTGCTTTTTCAACAGTTGTTTGGTAGATTGCTATTAAACACAGTCGGAGAGAATTTGAAGTGCTATGTTTATTCTCAATTCTTGTCATTTTGGCACTAGTGATTTTCCGTTGAGGCTGGCTAAGACCTCCTTGGGGGAGACAAAAATTCCGCTATGCAGGAAAAACCCTGAATGTAAACCAGAGACTCTGCAAATGGGAACTACAATTACACAAAGAAAAACAAAAGACGTAACTTACTCCACCTGTATACGGAATAAAACTTGATGTATGGTTTGATTCGCCATTTCATGCTAAAAAATCAAATGTTACAACAAACCAAACATATTGTGAACTTTGACACAACCTTGGGTATTTGATTTGCAGTATGGTGCGAAACATGACCCCCAATGAGTAACTTTCTCCTCATTCCCTCCTGACCAGCTCAAACTGCCTCCTTCCTGGCAAGGCCACGTTAAGGGGGAACCGGAGCCCGTCTAAACTCTTGGCATTCTGCTGCCTTGTTTTTCCAGTCTGGCTGTGAGCTATGCCATCCAGCAGCTCACCGGCTCACAGCCACCAATTCGACAGCTGCAGCTGCTCACTACACTGGCTCACACATAATGTTAGGATGATAAGGCCATTTAAGGCTGACACTGATACTCTTAGATAGAGGTTGAATGCAAATATTCTGAAGCAAGGACATTGCTTCAGTATATTTGTATTTTGCTCCGACATGAGTCCATTTTAAAGGAACACGCCGACTTATTGTGACTTTAGCTTATTCACCGTAACCCCCAGAGTTAGATAAGTCCATACGTACCCTTCTCATCTCCGTGCGTGTCGTAACTCTGTCTGATGCACCCAACCCTAGCCTAGCTTAGCACAGGTCCTGGAGGTTACCGGCTCCATCTAGCCTACTGCTCCCAATAAGTGACAAAATAACGCCAACATGTTCCTATTTACATGTTGTGATTTGTATAGTCACAGCGTGAACAAATAACAAGGTCACATGAGACACAGCCATCTTCTAACCGTATACAAACTGGGAACTATATTCTCAGAAGGCGAAGCACTGCTACTTCTGCTACATGGGCGGAGCAGAGTTTACCTGCAGTTCGCTCAGAGTTGTAGTAATAGTAGTAGGCTAGATGGAGCCAGTTACCTCCAGGATCTGTGCTAAGCGAGGCTAGCGGTGGGTGCGTCAGACAGAGTTACAACACGCACAGAGATGAGAAGGGTATGTATGGACTTATCTAACTCTGGGGGTTACGGTGAATAAGCTAAAGTCCCAATAAATTGGCGTGTTCCTTTAAGGTTCAGCAGAACCACCCAGTGACAGGCTGAGAGATTAGACTCCTCTAACTAACCTTATCCCGCTCTATCGACTCTAATTTCCTCATGGCTTTGAACTAAATTCCGCTGCACACTTTATCTTCCTCTGCATGATATCGTTCTTATTTTCAAATGGCTTAACGTGCCATGAAGAGCCATAAAGTCAAGCTTAGACGTGTGGATGATCAACCACACAATACATTCCCTCCTTTAAACCAAACCTTTAAGTCTCGATTAAGATATGTTGGATGATTGCCTTGTCATAAAACTAACAATCAGTTCATTTGCTTTTCATTCTGTTTGCCCAAAATGACTATTAAATGTGGACATTGTAAATTAACAGAGAGAAGAACATCCTTTGGGCCCCGGATAGCTCAGTTGGTAGAGCAGGTGCCAACATATAGAGGTTTACTCCTCGATGCAGCGGGCCTGGGTTAGACTCCAACCTGCGGCCCTTTGCTGCATGTCATTCCCCCTCTCTCTTCCCTCTCATGTCTTCAGCTGTCCTGTCAGAATAAAGGCCTAAAATGTCCAAAAAATTATCTCAAAAGAAGAACCTTCTTTATTATAGCTAAGCCAAATGTGGCCCTTTTACATGTGAAGGGAACTTTTGCACCCTGCAAACCATAAAAAAAGCTCTAATATTTACTTCTATGACCCTAGGGCTTGGTGATATGATGAGATGACACACATTTGTCAACTTTCAGAGATTGTTTAATACCTTTTTAATATCTCTGGTTGTGTTGAATCATTGTGGGCAATTCTGCAAATTAGTGATAATGGTAATATTTAATCAATGTGATGAAATAGTACCTTGATTTTTAAGATACTTAATTCACAGAAATAGTTCAAAGACAGGCAGTATTATAAGATCACACGAGAATTGCAGATCACATATCACACAATCTCGTCAGGCTTCAAGTAGTCTATATCCACGACGTTCCACTTCCAGGATTGCGCCGGTGCCGCCCGAAATACCGCCTGCTGCGGGGACAAGACCTTCCTCCACAGAGCTGGGGAGGAAGGTCTGGCAATGTGAGACTAGGCTTCAAGTAATGCCAAACCAATCAGCGTCCGGTGAGTAGCTACTGGCAGCTGTGGCGTGGTTTAGGTGGGTGTGTGACGGCTGTGACAGTTTGTTCAAAACAACAATGGCAGACGTGATAGACAGATGGTTCATCCAATCACCTGCCAGGTATTTTTTTGAAAGTGCCTGCCCTTTTCCAAACAAACAACAAAGACGGCTTCTGGGATGGTTCTCTATTAACAAACCATCTGGCACAACAATACAACTATTTTGTGGCCTAATTATTAATGATTAGGTAATAATAATCACCTGTAACAATTTTGTGAACTAGGCTGTATGTTCCTCTCGGCTGAATCAATTGGATGGTGAAACGTAATGGATGTAAACATGTTTGTCGTGTGTAGGTAAAGCATGTGGGCTTCGACGGGACTCCATGGTGCGTTCATGTGCATCTCAGTAAACCAATGGTGCTTTCAATTGCACTTGATTCGTTTAGAAAAAACTCAAACTGTTGTTGTAAAGTACCCTTCTGCCATCTAGGGGCTCTTATTGTGGCATTGCCGTCACTGCTGAAATCAGAAATGTTTCAATTTGTGACCTTAACACAGAAAGTAATGAAATATGGATTTGGAGAATCGTGACCTACTACTGCCTGAATTTGCTTGAGATATTCATATTGAGGTATTTAGTGTTTCTATGAAAGCTGTTTTTACTCAGAATCAGAGCTGTTGGGATACAAAATGAGATAAACAGGTTGTGTTTAGAGGCTGAGGGATGAATCCGTAATACTGAGGGAATGCAGGATTAGACCTGCAGCTTTTGTTACGCGGAGGCATCATCATAATCTATTAGCATTCGCCATGATGGGATTACAGGCTGTTAATGAGACCACACAGGCTGGCCAAGGATCTGTTTCATCGCTGCTGGGCTGCCAGCATTAGCATGCCACCGCTAACCCGGCTCAGCGGAGGTGTAAGAACAGGAAGCGGTGCGACTCAGACACGAGACCTGCCCTCAACCAGTCGCCATCAATCACCTCGTCTCCCGTCTGCCTTTTCTTGTCACATCTCCGGAAAGCCTTTCATGTCATGAAAAGCAGGCTCTTTATAGCTCTGTCTGTCTATCAGGAGTCAGGCAGTAATACCAGCGTGGAATGTGAGCAAGAGAGCCCGGCTTGCATGCGAGGGTTGTTTGTTTCTCATATGTGAGATGCGAAGGGAGGAATGGCAAGTTAATGAGATAAAAGAGATACAAAAGAGAGGAAGGGGAGGAGAGGCTGCCGTCACAAAGCAAGCAGAAAGGGGGATGGAGCGTGAGCACGGCTGGGCTGCCTGTCCTGGTCAGCTGCCTTTGTTTGCCTTTGAAGCAGAGCGGTCAAAGGTCACTCCTTAATGATGCTGTGCTCCGTGTGCTGATGTTTAGGCTCTGCTGAGTTCTACAGGACTGTCTTCACTTTAATATGAAGTCTGTCTAAAAAGTGTTTTCCCTAGGTTTGTGTTAGACTTGGGTGCACATATGTATTTGGCGGGGGGGTTAGGGGTCCTCCCTCAAGAAAATGTTGTTTTTCAATAAAACAAATTATGCAATTCCATATCATTTCGAACCATTCTTTTTTACCACATCTGTGTCTGAAACGTTGGAAAAGCTAGGGCAGTTAATAAATAAATATCACTCAAAAAGCTTAAATACAATACTGTGGACTAACTACAACCATTAGATCTGAGAAAAGCCATATAGTTGTTTATATGCTCTACGTTGCCTTTTAGCGTATTTCAGCTCATTGTTTTCGTTTTATAGCCCGCAACTTTAATACTTTGGTTTTCAGCAGCAGTCAGCTGTTTTCAGTGAAAAAGCTCTGATTAACCCACTAGACACTGAGACCTGAGGCCTGTACTACGAAGCAAGATTTGGGGTTACCGAGGTAACGTCACGTTACATCGCCATGGTTACTTATGCTGAATACCTAACCTGCTCGGTAGCAGGTTATGTTGGAGATTAGGGATCAACTGGTATAAAAGCACCGCCTACTGACCAATCAATTCTCGAGTGATAATGGCGTCACCGTTCTCAGAAGATCCGGTGGAACTCGGTGTGCAGAATTAAGTGAGGAACTAAGTGAGGCTTATTATGGATCCCACGTAACTTCTAAGCAAGTCCCGCCCTATGAAGCAGCTCAGTTGGTTGGGGTTAGGCATTGAGCTCGAGTAGTTAAGGTTAGGATAGCCGATTGGTCAGGGGATAGGACCTGAACAAATCGTTACGTTACCTTGCGTTAGCATGGACGCCTGGCCAATAGTACTGTGTGAATGCTACTGAAGGGTGGGCCTTGCCTCAAAGTTGCGTGGGTTCCATAATAACGCCGTAGTGAGAGGTGCACTCAGAAAAGCTAGAACATTTAGAGACTGACAAAACCCGTTGACATTCCCTGATGGGTATCTTTATGAAATATATAGATTTTCAGGGGAGGGAATTGCATATCTTTCTCAGCTTCTTGAACCGTGTGTTGCCAATGTGCACATCGGTTTGAATTATGTTTTTATATTTGTAATTGCTTCCACGATCGCTTCCCACTGCCAGGGTTGCAACTGAAAGTATAGGCTAAAGCAACGAAAATGTATGGAATGCATAAGTGTAATTATGGTCATATCTTGTTGTGCCTGACTGATGGGGGAAGTGATATTGATAAGCCTTGTAACTTAAGCATTTAACCTACAGCGTCGGCAATTTTTTGCCAGCTTTCCTTACTGGGTTTAGCAGCAGCGTCTGTATTTTTGCCTATATCAAGTGTCTGTGTTCTTCATATTTCTGTAGGATTACCGTTTGCTCTTCTTGTGTAAAATATATATAAAAGCTCTGGTAAACTTGTCCGTGTTTGCGACTGGTTATATGGTGCAAACAGCGCCACTTTTATGTGAACGCGCTCGTCGCTAGATTGGGAAACCCTGGGTTGATTGAACAAGTTGATTAACACAGCCGTGGAACACCTTGTGCAGGACCGCGGTTATTAGGTTTGGTGAAGCCAAATGAATTAAATGTAGAGCATGTTGACCTTGATTCGTAGTACAGGCCTCTGCTCAGCAGCAAGCTGCAGACACAGCTGGGTGACTAGCTGGTAAACCTAGTGGAGCCTGCTGTTGTTTACATGTAATTAAATGAAGGTAAACACAGTGAACTGCCATTAGGGCTGGGCGACAATTCAATATGATAGTTTATGATAGTTTATCGTCTTTCAATGGAATCGTATCGTGATGAAACCATATATCAAGATATTGTGATACACAATTACGGGGTCTAAATTAAGAATAACAATCACATACAAATAACTAGCTCAACATTTCTCAGAAAATCTGAAGTGAAATATTTTGAGGGAATATCATTTGAAGATTGCTGATACTTTACATTACCACTCAGTTTGATGCAATTAAGAAACCAGATCCAACTGGCAGACCTTCTAGTCACAAGCTTCTCCAACCATTAAGCTCCATTACCCCCCAGAACACAATAGTACATAGGGCTCAGAAGTGGGTTCTGTCTGCATAATGATGTGGAAAGGTCCACTTGGAACCCAAATGTTGTTTAAAATAGATAGCGAGTAGTGTTTTCCTACAGCAGTTTGCAGGATTTTGCAGGACTCATTTGTCCGTTCTTTCTTTCTTTCATTCATTCATTCATTCATTCATTCATTCATTCATTCAGCTTTATTGTTCCACTCTGTGTGCCTACACCCAGGAATCCTGCTAATGGGAATACCCCAGTGTAGTTAAATCAAACTATTCTAGTCTTAATCTGATTTCTCTATATTCTTGTGCATGCATGTAAACATAGTCAGTGTATAGCTGGAAGATTTTATTTTTATTTTTGAAACTGAATTTGCTACATGGGGAGTGTTTATTTATTCTAAACAAAATAGGACCCTAAATGTTTAGGACTTTTATTTTTTGGGGGGGCATTTCCTGCCTTTATTTTGACAGGACAGCTGAAGACATGAAAGGGGAGAGAGAGGGGGAATGACATGCAGCAAAGGGTCCGAGTCGAACCCAGGCCCGCTGCGTCAAGGAGTAAACCTCTGTATATGGGCGCCTGCTCTACCAACTGAGCTATTTGGACGCCTATGTTTAGGACTTTTAATCTTTTATAATAATTCTATTTTAAGATGCCCGCCCACTATCAATAGTCCACACAAAACAGCGGCTTTATGCAACTTGAAACCAAAGTGATCGTGGTTTTCTCTCTAGAAACCAATGTTGATCTGACCGTTACTCTGGCTGTCCGTGTCCAGGTGACGTTCCGTACGAGGATCTACCACTGCAACATCAACAGCCAGGGGGTGATCTGTCTGGACATCCTGAAGGACAACTGGAGTCCTGCCCTCACCATCTCCAAGGTGCTGCTGTCCATCTGCTCCCTGCTCACTGACTGCAACCCTGGTGAGAGCTGCAACGCACACACACACACACACATATACGCACACACACATTTAATGTTTGGTTTAAATTTCAAATAAATAATTATTAACTATTAGGCCTTTTTATTTCCTTGAGCCCCTGCCGCCCCAAATGTCTGTGCACATCCCAGCAGTAAAGTCTTACCAGACTGTTGTAACTGTTCTATTATTTGCCTTCACCCACTTAGTCATTATATCCACATTACTGATGATTATTTATCTAAAATCTCATTGTGTAAATATTTTGTGAAAGCACCGATAGACAACCAGACCAGACAATATCGTATCGAGTTATTCGGTCACGGTCATTATTCACAGTTTATTAGCACTTCTGTGTTATTTCTGTCTCACTAAAATAGTTGAACACACAGTGCTGTCCAACTTCTCTCTGTGGACATGTTGTTACGCTGTTTCTTTGCACAAAACAGCGTAATGCGTCGTTATAAACTGGCACTGCTAACAATGGCTAACCTGGCTAGAGCTAATGAAAACAATGGAAATCTGACTCGTAAACAGAACGCATTCAACTCAGGTGTGACCTCATTCCCAGCTCCGGCTTCTGAGTTCCGAGGTAAATGGAACGCACTATTTGTACATGCAAAGCTGCTCTTCCCAGCCCACCGTGTTGAACTGAAAGCGCAGCGCGTGCAGTGGGCACGTAGTTACAAAAATCCAGAGGAGCACGACCACGCAACAGCTTGCGGAGCCTCCGCGCTGGAAACGACAGCTGTTGTGACGTTATTTTATGGGGCGTGCGCCTCGCGCCGGGAACACCGCAGATACCGTAAACACCGCAACTACCGTAAACACCGCAACTACCGTAAACACCGCAGCTACCGTAAACACCGCAGCTACCGTAAACCTAGCTTTACGGATAAGAGGGCTTATTCAGACATGAGACGGACGTGAAAAATGTCGGTAATGTCTCACCACGGCTTAATTCATGGAGTCCCACACAGATCGTTGAGTTAAGGTCTCAGTCTGCTTCAAATGAACTAGGTCGTACAATGTGTCATCTGACTGTCTAAAGGGAAACGGGTGTCCAAGAGCTTTGTGTGCCTTTGTGTTCTTGACACAATTAATTGTACAAAATGGGGATAACGGCTCACACTTTCGGACAGCTTTTTCTTGCGTATTTGTGGTGTTGAACTCTGGGTATCGGTACTCAATACCATCAAGGTATCGACCGAAATAACCCAGGACCCAGTAGTACTAAAACTTTTTCAGTCAAATGATACCTGCATTTGAGCCTTTTTGTGCCCAGATCTAGAAAAAAAGTCACGCAAGCATTCTTTGATTTAATGTGACGTGATTGGCCTGAAAGGTATCAAATGAATTAATGATCTATTGGTATTGGTATCACTTCAAAGGTAATGGTATTATCGTTATTTTTTTAACAATACCTAGTAAGCCCTAGTTGCACATACTGTATAACAAGTGAAAGCAGTAGATTTGTGAAGAGTAAAAAAAAAAAAGCTTGAGAAAGAAGTTCAAATCCTGAATTATTTCTAATCTCTGCAGACTTGACGTGATTGACGGTTAGTCTGTTTTTGAAAGTTACGAATATTGTTGTACATAGCCCGGCCTGATTCCCCTAGTGGAAACAGGGTTTCAAATGCTGTTAGCCCTTTGTTTGAAGCATACTGAGGCCTTTTTTTCCTTTTTTTTTTTAAGCAAAATATGATTATCTTCTCTCCAATAACCATTACTATCTCAGGATGACTGTATGGCACTCGTTGTGAGCGTGAGAAGCAGAAACATTTCTGGTAGCATTTTCATAGCATTCACCCTCTTACAATATTGTCTCGTAAACAGTGAGCCTGGGCATTCATCCTCCCTTCATTGCTGTTTAATCAATATTAAACCAGCACTGGCTGGCTAAACACAACCCTGTAAACAGCTGACACCATTCAAAGAGAAGACGTCGACATTTTTAAAGCTAATTAGATCAGTTATGGTCCAATTTACCAGCAGAGCAAAGACCACCACTGGAGGATCAGGCTCTTTTATGGACCAGTTAAAACCAGTAATTTCCGACTTCTACTGGTCCTTTGCTGCCAATACAATTAATGTCTCTTGGTCTGAAGGATTAAATTGAACAAGCGAAGGTGGTAAAAGCAGCTCTGTCCAATATCACAATGATGAGGTTCAGCGTGAAAGAACTGGGAGAAAAATGTCCCAGAGCAAAAAAAAAAAAAAAGGTAGGAAAAATTGGCAGAAGAATGACAGGTGATTTCACATGTGAATAGTGGGGAATGAGATGGCAACAGAAAATAAAGAGAGAGGGAGGGGGATGGGCTGATAGTGCTGATTGCGAAGCCCTCTGATGATACCTTGTGTCCTCTCTGCAAGGATTGCTCTTTTGATAACGTAGCGGCAGAGATATCTCCCTCCTTGGGCAACAATGAGAATAGCTTTTCCTCTCCTCCTCCTCCTCCTCCTCTTCCTCCACACTATTTTCAGATGTTGGCAAGATGAAATGAGCCCATTCCTTTAAAGTATGATACAAGAGGGACTTAATCGACACCCTTTCCCCACCAAAAGTAAAATAAAAAACCTGTCACCCACATACTTTCTCTCCCTATTACTGCCTCTTGCCTCATCAAAATCAGTCCTCACACTACACTTCTCACTGCTTGCTTAAGTTTTTTAAACCCGAGCCTCAAGTGCCGAATGTGGGCCCTGGATCTGAAATACCCTAAAAATATCTCTCCTTCCCTCTCTCGACCGCCTTCCGTCTGAAGATTTTCTTTCCCGTGCGGGCGGAGATCATTGGCATGTAGCTCATTAAAGCGGGGGGAAGAGGATGGAATGACAGTTAATCAACCCTCCCACGGCTGCCCGTCCCTGCCGTCACGCCACATTTAACCCACAATCACATCCCACAAGCAGATCTCTACCTGGGGCATCCTGAGGGCTTGTGGGAGGTTAAGCCACATGCCATATCAGAGCGTATCTAGGACTCAAATCCAGCCCAGGGCCTCTGTCCAATGTCATCCCTTTTTCTCCTCGTCTTTTCCGGTCGCAACCCCCGAGCAACATCCAAAAAGTAATCTTACATTTTTTAACAAAGCCAGAGGGATTCCTCCTCTGTGATTTCTACTGCTGTCTGGGCTGGATCGTATATTTCAGGCTGATATGTGCTGATATTCGGCCATTGTGCTATAAATGAAGATGTCTGCTTTTTTACCCTCAGTAGCTTCAGGGGTGTCAGTTTGTCAAACCTGTAATAACAGATGCCTCACCCTGCCTTAAAGCAAGGCTTTACCATCTGGATTGATGTCAGAATATGTGAGATAGAAACAGTTTATGTCCTCAGAAGTACAGCTCCTGTGTGCCTTCTGTACAAGTGAAGTGGCTAAAAACATGTTCTTAGGGTGTTATAAAAAGGGCCGAAATTACCATAAGATTACTCTGAACATCTCACGCAGCATAATCTCTTCTTATGATTGCACTGTTGGTCCAACAGTCTCAATATTTGCCTCATCGTTTTCTGTAATTTTGTTTACAAAACTCAGGTACAGGTACCTTGCTGCTTTTGTACAATCTTTGGTAAAGGCCCCAGTATGCTTCAAACTAACTTTGGTAGAGCCATCCCTCTGCCTCAAAGATCTCTCTTTTCCTATTCTGTCTTCGGCGTCTTTGTGAACTTGACACGCTGAATTGTACAAATGGGGGTAGCAATGCTCACCGTTAGTCTCTCCTCACAGGCATTCATGGTGTTGCACTTGATTGTACACATGAAAAGTGATGGAAGTAGTGTGTTAAAAAAAAATAATGGAAAAAAGAGAGCTTAAGATATTTGGAAAGCTGGCTGCAAGTTGGATCCGCCAATGGAAAAGTGTTTTTAGATGCTTTTGGATGATCCGACAAGTATTTAGTTTGAAGCCTACTGAAGTCCTTGAGTTTGCAGCTCATTAATACAACTAGTTGCATGTACAAGTTGTCAAAATCTTATCTTTTTCTATGAATGTTTTAGTAGCACACAGGTACTTTGTGTTGCAACAGCAGAATATTTGGGTCACTTTACCATTGATACTGCAGTAACTGATGGACAACAAGTGTGGAGAAATTGAGATTAGCAAGTATAGAGTGAAAGATTTACCCTCACAATGCATGTATTAGTCTTCAGAACATTATTCTGTAAGAAGTATCATTTTATGGCTGTTTTTGGTGCTCTTTGGAGCTCTAGAAAACATTTTTTTTGTTTGTTTTTGTATGCGAAACATTTTTTTTGTTTGTTTTTGTATGCACCCAGTCACCCAATCAAATTCCATGTAGTTCCACTACTGTGGCAATAAACTGCTTTCTGATTCTGATACTGGTTCTAGAAAGAGTTGGGACCTGGAGCGTGTTTCAGAAGGCTCACATGAGCTGCACCAGCTAACTTACTTACCATGGGTTGTTTTCTATTCACAAGGTGTTTTTTTTGACTGACTCGAGGGCAAGTAGAAAAAGTCATCTTTCATTTTAGATCAACTGTTTTTCTTTGAGGAGTTGCCAACAGGCCTAAAACTATTTCATCAGGCTGAGCTTCAAAAAGGTTTTCGATGGTCTGACACGTCGTTCACATAAAAGTGTCTGGCTTAAGCCTTTGCATACTCTGCTTCAATTGGGCAGTTATATTGTCAGGTTGCCACTCTTCTGGCACGTGAAAAAAGCATAGAGGAATTGTTGGCGCCCCCCAAAGAGGTTTTAGCCAGCCCCAAAGGAAAATCACCAGCGCCAAAATGATAAGAATTGAGAATAAAAATAGCAATTCAAATCCTCTCTGAATGTGTTTAAGAGCAATTTACCAAACAACCGTTGAACAAGCAGAACATGAACTTGAATATGAGAGATAATCTCAGTTTTACTGTCAGGCTGTATCGGACTCTCTCCGTGATTTATTTAAAGCTATAGTGCGTAGTTTCTGTCGCTCCCATGATGAGTAATGACAACAAAACTGTTGGCGTGTCTACACGATACAAGCCTTCCGTGATTGCGCACCACCCCCACCCCTCCTCCACACAGTTGCTAGTAGCCAAGGAGAACATGCTATGTTTTTGTGTGTAAGTGACTGATAGGAACAACAATCTTTGAAATTGGTCCAGTATTAAGCGAGAATGCTGTAACCAGCAGCCACAGACCGGGCTGCAATGTAACCCTATGGGGCAAATGTGCATCGTCAATTTGGTCCACTAAAAGTGCTTGTTTTTCCACTGAAAGGCTCAGATTATTATTCTAAGTGTCTGACAACATTAAGGAAAGGATCCCTTCAGAGCTAGACCTTTTAAAATATCTTTAAGACCTTTCTGTTTAACCAGAAACAGCTTTGAGGTGACCAGGTTAGCTCAGTTGGTAGAGCAAGCGCACATATATATAGGTGTATGGCTCGACGCAGAAGGTCCAGGGTTCAAGTCCAACCTGGAAGATTTCCTTCATATCTTCCCCCTCTCTCCCCTTTCATGTCTAGCTGTCCTTTCCATTAAAGGCTGAAATGCCCAAAACAAATCTTAAAAAAAAAAAAAAAGCTCTGAAGTCGCTAGCACTAAACCCACCAGACTCCATTTAAAAAAGCAATACTTTTAGCGTGTATAGAGCCTGAACATATTTTCACATGTAAATTGGTAAACTATGTGTTTATTTCAATCAAAACCAGAGTAGTGATGGTTGTAAAAGTCAAAAGACGACCCAAAACGGCTTTTCATAGTTTTATTTTGTTTATGTCAACTTTGAATGAAGTGTGTTTTACGATGCTAAAATAACTGTTTATTTATATGGAGTCTGGTTGCTTTAGCAAACGCAATTTCACGGATGTTTTTATGTTTAAAAAAAAGGATCTTACTCTTTAACAGAAAGGTCAACCTCTTCAGAAATTACACTTAGAATAATAATCTGAGTCTGTCAGCGGCAAAACAAGCACTTTGTGAAGGTAAATACAAGCTGCACAGTTGTCCTATTAACTTACATTGTAGCTTGTTTCCCTGACTGCCGACTGCAGAGATCTCGCTTAATACTGAACCAATGTCAAAGATAGTTGTTCCCTTCAGTCACGTAGACACAAATCATAGGAAAATAGGGTCCAGGTTGAAAAAAAAAAAAAAAAAGAAAACGGTAGTTACTGTTTAAGGTCATATATGTGAACAGAGCGTAGCTGCTGCCTCACCCCAGAATACCAATTCTAATTGGCCCTGATCTGAAAAGGCCAATCTTAGTTTGGATCTTTTGAAACACAAATTGGTCAAACAAGGAAAGCACAACATAATGCAGTCATTGACTTGATGATTCAGGGCACAAGCTTTCACCAACCAGCAATCCCAATAGGATTTCTGTCCCAGGCTCAAGCTGTCGCCAAAGAAATCAGATGCTTCCAGGTTGAAGCTACAAGGCCATGATATGTAAGGATCCATTCATCCATAAATATTGGTATAAGCCTGTAAAAAAAAACATCATTGAAACCCTAGCAGGGATTAGTGCTGAGGGGCGTTTGTGCTGCTTGCTCAGCCAAGCTCATCACACTGTCAGCAGGCCGAGCCCCGCAGGAGACGGTCTGAAGCTGAGCAGAGTGTGTGTGAGGCTCCAGGAATTTGTTTCCCTCTACTGTATGTCACCTCACTGAGAAATTGACCAGCGGCACAACAGATTGAGCAGCATCACGATCAATAGAAGAGCTTAGTGGGAATTCATAATGGTGGCTGTTGGCCGACCGGACGTGTGCGGTGTATCAACAGACGGGACGGCACAGCTGCTGCAGGAGCCCAACCATGATCACCTCTGATTTACAGCAGCGTGCGCATTTTATTTTTTACTGTGCTGTTGATAAAGTCGGCCTCGCTGTACGTCACACTATACAGGCTCCACTTCAGACCACAGGAATGATAGGGCTCAGTTTGTTTGACTTATGGCTCCTCTGTGGTTTTTCACTGGTTGTAATCAAATTCCCCATGCATGCTGATGAGCCAAGGTGGTCGGCTGCAGGTTTTGACACCATTTTAGACTTTGATACACTGCGTCAGGTCACTGCATGTGACACTTAGTTAACACTACACTTGGCAGCAGGTCACGTTAGCCTACCGTTAGCTAGTAGCTGGCTAAAAAAAACATGGTCTAGCATGTGACTGTATTTCACTTGAAAGGATTCCAACACCAAGACGTACAACAGTCTGCAGCTAAAGACACAGACTTAATGATGTGTTCAATTGCACCTCGTAAGCTCATGGTCCATTCAGTGTTGTTGTAAAGTACCCTTCTTCCATCGAGTGGTTTTTCTTTTTGTCGTTAACAGCAATTGACTGGTGAAATAAGTTATTGTTATTACATTTTAAATAAATCATTTAAATTTGGTTTAGGCACCATTTAGGCACCGTTTTAAAGGTAGCGTTTGAGTACCGGTCAACAAATCTGTTACTGCTGCTTTTATAAACAAAACTATTGATTGAAATGGAGTTGATACACAAATAAAAGTTACGTT